>JANAVB010008997.1:2666904-3174404 GCA_029216955.1 Iris pallida | reverse complement strand
GACATCACAAGCCAAAACCCTTTCGACCACATCCTATCACAGTAAATACCAGCCATCGCCACGACGATCGGCCGCCACCGTGACCGGCCGTCCACACAAAAAACCTATGGCCACTACCTTTCCTGCCACCACAACACTCGTCTTCTCGGACCGATCATCTCCTCCATCACCATCACCGACGAACACACAGCACCTCCACCTACGCCGAAACATATACCACCACCACCGTAGCTTCCGCCGTGGCAGCCCCCTCCATTGTCGCCATCCGATCACCCTCACCCTGTCACCCGACCCTGACAATCACCACCGTCATCCTCCGACGCCGATCCACACACCAACAACCAGCCCCAATACTCCCTCCTCCCGATCAAACCACCGCCACCACACACGCACCACCACCACGGCCACCGGCTGGAAACTCCGAAACCGTCACGAACCCCGCGGCCAACAACCATCAGCAAACCCAAAATAAAAACCACCACCACCAATTACTCACCTCGCCGCCGTGCTCGGTGCAGCCACCACGTCTCCTCTGTGCGTCGGCGAGCTCCTACTTCCCATAGCTCTGCCGCACTCCTCGGTCTTCTCCACATCCCTGTGTTGCCTCGTCGTCGCCTTCGCACAGCCGCGGAGAGTCTCCTTCCTCCCAGCTCTTCCGAACCACGCCTCCGCAGAGCCCATCTCGCGCGTAGTCGCGTCCACCGCTCCGAGCAGCTCCCCACTCCACCGTGCCGACCTTGCCCCACCGCCTCCGAGCCATGCCGCACGACCGCGCTCGCGCACCCTTCTCCGCCGGTGCCAGGCCCTCTGCCTGCGTTGCTGAGCGCCGAGTCCTCCGCCCCTCACTTCTCCGACCCCGACGACCCCGCTCACTCCCTCCGCCTCTTCTCTCTTTTCCTTTCTCTCATCTCTCCCTCTCTCGGCTACTCACTCCCTCTCTCCATTCAGTACTGATGTACTTAAGCTAAAGAATCCTAATTGATTTGATCAGTTAGCATTCCCCATATGTATATACATATGAGTACTGTCAATGTATATTAATAGTCATATTTTACTATTATAAAAGGGTGTGTGGTAATTATAATATTAGAGACTTTGTATTGTTATTGTTATTATTGTTATATTATTATTATATTATTATTATTATTATTATTATTATTATTATTATTTATAAATATTATTATATTGTTGTGTTAGTTGTTTTGCGTTTGTATTATTGTATTAAGTGATTAAATTGATATCCTACCTTAGTATTTCTACCAGAAATATAAATATATACAAATTTCTTATATTTTTATACTATTAGCATTAAAATTATTATGATCGTTATTAGTTCATATTTTAATAATATTTGTGGTTTTATCATGGTTATCATTACTTATAATAATCTTTACAAATTTATCTTGAAAATAAATAAATAAATATATATATATATATATTATAGATATATATATATATATATTATATATATATATATATATATATATATACATAGTTTTTATAAACATTTATTTGGTTTTGTCTATATTTCAAAACATGGTTTTCTTTAAAACCCTAAACATTTTTAGATTATTGATATTTATCTAGAAATATTTTGACCCATAAAAATATAGATATCTACCTAAAATTGTATTTTGACAAACTTAGAATTTTTAGCCAAAAATGATTTTTCTTGACTTAAGTATTTTCAATAATTATTTAGACTGAAACTAGTTTTCGAGTATTATAATTATTTTCCAAAATCATATATACCTTATTTTATCGATTTCTTTTATTATCCTATCCGTGACTAAGCCAATTATTCCTATTCCTCCTGCCAATTCTGTCCTTCCTCCTGTCTACCCTAACTAATTTGATCGTCCTGGATCCAATAGAACCGTCCGTGCCGTTATCTGATGTCACCCTACATAGTTATTACACCGAAGTCAGTTCGTGACATTGTCATTGCAGCACACCAGGCGTGCTACTAGGCAAGACACCTTGCCATTTGCTGTTTATTTATTTTAGCTCATATTTTATGCATTATTCATTATTTTTTATGTAAATAAAATGTGATACATGGCATAACCTGTTATAACTTACTGTTCATTTATATTTCCTACTATGTTTTAGTTTTTATATATTAAACTTAGATTTAAGGGCCCACCTTGTGTGTTACGTTCATTTGGCCTTGACACGTTGTACCATGAAGTTGTGTGTCGCATGTAGAACGACGTACGTGATTGGCTGGCCACCAGTACGTATAAGCCGTGCGATAGGATTAACCACTAATAGAATTGCATGCTAGTTTGACTTAGTGGTTATAGAGGTTTACTTTTGTGGATACAACATGGTAGGCATTGGACGGGAGGACAATTCCTTAGCGTATGGGCTTCGATGCACTTTTCTTTGTGACCCGGAAGCTCCGCTGGAGATACGGGGTTGATGACCCATGATTACTGACGGCCACTGACGTTCTGTGGAACGTTATACTCTTACTGATTGGGCCTCTGGTGCCCCAAGGGGGGACCATACCGATCATATTTAGCCAGGGCCCATGCGTAAGAAGGATTGTTCTTAACTACATTTCACTAAAACGGTTAGGCACCTTTATCCGTTAGGTACGAGTACTTTTGGTTTGGGTACTTGTATTTGACCGTGGCTTGGAACAATAACTTATCGCTGATTAGTTCGTCACATCTTGTCCTTGTTTGGTTGTAGGTGTGACTTACTACTCCGATGAGATGGTATTGAACCTTGTTGGGTCAGGATACCATATGGGATTCATAGCATGGAAAGATACGTCATCGTGAATTAGTTTACCATCTCCTGTCCTTGTTTGGTTGGGGAGATGGTAAGCTAGTTCAATAGGTGCGTATTGGACCATGTTATAATTCAATTGACTTATTTATTTGAGCAATATTTATTCAGTTTATATGGCATGATATTATGTGTCTTGTTACGTCCCTCTGAGGACCTGGTTATCTCGCCAGGTGTGTGATCTTGTCTTTCGCAGGTGCTCTAGCTCTAGCCGTGACCATCTCCATCTCTTCGAGGATGATTGCGCTTAGATCGACTTCGCTTCGCTGGCCAAAATTTTTCTTTTGTTATGTATCTCTTTTCATAGTTAGTAGTGGATTTATCCGCCCAACATATTGTATCAAGACAGTTCATTATCATTATATAATATCTTTTATTCATTTATTTTTTGTGGATGAGATTAGTTATGGTTCTACTGTATTTTATAACTTACGTATATTTATTATACGGCTGTCATGTCTACGTTCCCAGTCCTACGTATTTTGGGACTGGGGCGTTATATATATATATATATATATATATATATATATATATATATATATATATATATATATATATATATATATATATATATATATATATATATATTAATGTTAAAGGTATATGTATGTGTAATGTAATAAGAAAAATAAAAGAATGAAATAGAAAGAAGAGAAAAAGGAATTAGGAAAAAAAACCTAAAACACCCAAGCCAAGCCAGGCCAAGCCCATCCCAACTCCCACCCGAGCATAGCACTAGCAGCCGCTAAACCCCCAACCCTTTGAAACCGACCTAGTGTATGTATATACACACAGCATACGTATACATATATAGATAGAGAGATCGAGAGAGGAGGAGACTAAACCCCAACCCTAAGCCACACCGACACACCAACCCCCCAGTCGACCTTGACCTCGGCACAACCACGTGCCACCGCGAGGCTGCCGCCGCCGGCCAGGTCCACCGCGGGCCACGCGCACAGGCACAGACAAGCAGCAGCACGCGGTAGCAGCAACCCAACTTCGCAGTAAGGGTTCTCGATGTACGCTCGATCTTTTCGTGATATGTTTCTTCGGGTATATCACAACCTATACCACTTTATTTTCCTTCAAATCGATTTAATTGGAAAGTGCTAGATTTTCCGGATTATCGACACAAAGTTGCCAAAAAACCTATCGAAATAGGACAGTCCTTAGGATAAAAACCCTTGTTTGGAAGACAGTTCCTAGCCAATCCATCGCTAGTTTTGGAGATCCATTTGAACAGGTTCCTAGAAAACATAACCGAGATAGAAACCCTATTAATAGATTTGATTTTAGCTAACTGGACAGTGAGATAAATTATTAGAAAATTGTAAAAAACTACAAAAAAAAACAATTTTTTGAAAAAATATTGACAACCTCCGATACAACGTGCGTCCTGCCAAATCGGACGACATGGTCGCGAACCGAAAGTAACGAAAGGTGCGTATCGGTTTCATAGACGCGTGGGCTTCGACAGAATTCAAATTGGTTGTGTGTGCGCGATGAATTTGATGCTTATCCGTCAAAATTTACGATATCGACCTCTTCGCAAATTTCTCAATTACTTTGTGCACGTTCGTCAGATCGAGGCGAAACTTATTCCAACAGGACCATATCGTTTTTCTGGTCTTGTATGCCAAGTTTGGTCCGATTATGAGATAGTTGACCGGATCGCCGTTTTGCGGGCCCCACGATCCAACTCAACGGACAATTTTGTGTACGACCTACCGGAATCCAACTCTGGACATACAATTGGATTCGTATCGAAAAATCAGACCTGTAGACATATAGTTTGATAACATTAGAGACCATAGACTCTAGCACACTTTTTGGTGCAAAGCAGGTCTAACAGTGGACATCATTTTTGTCCCAAAATTACCGTTTTGCCCCTATATCCAGAATTGGACTTATGGGTTGGCTATCCTAGCTAATGACTATTCTGAACACGTTAGTAACATCTATTTTAGCATCCAAAGGCTTTTGCATGAGTTGACTTTCGTGACTCATCTAAGTGGTTTGTATTATCGGTTTTAACAGCTAAGGACCTCAGGCAAGTGAACTTTCTGATTGCTTTTCGATTCATAGTATTTTATACATTTTATATTTATACATTTCATGTTTATAAATATGTATTGCTGCTTGTTAACACGCTCGTTACACGAAGATTAGTATCATGGATCTCTACTTACTATATTTCATGATTATCAAGTTTTCGTGTTTCGTGACTTGTTCGAGTCCATGAGTACTAGTCGAAAGGAAAAATATCTTAGTAGACATTTGGACTACCCAGAAACATCACAAAATGTCTGATCGTGTTTGATAGCAGTCGCACAATTCACGTACAAGGTACCGGATTTACCCCCTAGCCGTTCACATGTCGAATTCGATATTTCAAAACACGTAGATAGTTGTTCCTTGTATCTCTCCTTGCAATCGTCACTACTTGCCATGTCACCCTGTTTATATATTTTATTCTAGTCCATATACCCTACTATATCTATCCAGTTTATTCAAGATATGACATGTTACTAGTTTACTCTCTTGCTTCATTTTATATATGATATTTTCATGTTTTGTAAATTCTATTGTGTTTTCGATTTGCTGTCGGTTTGTGTTCTTGTTCCTTTCCTGAGTGGATACCCAACATTTTTCAGGTTAGCTGTAGCTTCTTTAGCATTAGGAGATTCGGGTGTACTTGCAGGCAAAAAAAACCTAGAAACTAGTTAGATAGCTTAAATTGTTGTAATAAATTTGGTGAGACTTGTACTTTCTTTCAAATATAAATCTTATAAATGTTGTATTTAATTTAGAAATGTGGATTTGCAATAAAGCTATTTTTTATGTGATTTTGAGCATTTATTTATCTTGGCTGTGACGACTGTAGAAGCATGGAAATATCCATACTATGCGCCCACATAAAGAAGTGACTATGCGCCCACATGTAGCAATTCTATGCGCCCTCATGTAGTAAATTCTATACGCCCACATAATTTTTCCAGAGGTGGGCGCATGGTTGTCTTCCTACATTATGCACCCAAGTCAGAATAGCTCTACGACTCAGACAACGTCTACGATCAGTCATAGGCTGAGGCATGCGGCCACGTCAGTCTCCATGAGCAGTCGTGCACCGAAGCATGCGACCACGTCAACCTCACGATCTACCCACGATCATCTAGTTCTTATGCACCTACGTCCTATGCGCCCAAAGGGACACTATGCGCCCACAGTGAGATCAATGCATTCTCCACCTAAGTGCGCATAACAGTCATTTTAGTGTAAAACGACTATAAATAGAGGACATATGCCTTTTTAAATGAACAGAACATAGAACATTTCAGAGCCAAATTGCTGCCCTTCTTGCCAGTGAGCCGAGAGTTAGCAATTTTTTAGGTTTTCTCCCACTTTTGTAAATCGGAGTGTCAACGGAGTAAAGGAGCAACTGCCACTCGATCTCCATCGTCCCATTTCCCAGAATTCTTTTTGTACTCGGGGATTCTCAGTGCAGGATCTCTCAGGTGTACTCGATTTGTGATGCCTTGGGTTAATAAGAAAAGACAGTGATTCTTTTTTTTTGTAAGTGTTCTACAAAAATGGCGACTCTGCTGGGGACTACCATTTCCTCTGACGAGAAGGTGGTGATGCAATCCGATACCGCTAAAGTGGGGAGCACTCAGAAGAAGTTGATCGTGAAGTTCGATCAACAAGCGTTCGAAAAGATGCTCTCGAGGGATGGCTCTACTCCCTCAAAATCAGTGAAGTAAAACAAGTCTTGCAAGACTTGGCTTCCGAAGGCTCGTGCTGTATATCTGGCCAGTGCCGTAGAAGATGTGCAACCGAAGGAGAACTCTGTCACGTGGGAGAATAACTCTTCCACAGAAGCTCCCAATGCAAAGAAGGCACATACTGTTCAGGGCTCTACTAGCCCAGCGACTTCTCTCTTGTTCAATCAACAACAAAGTATTCAATCCTCGAGACTTGTCAAAGAAAATTACTACGTTTCTAAGAATCGAAGTATGCGACATTCTGGGTAAACTCAGCGAAGCTGGGGAAAAATAGTGATGTTTCCCAAAGCATACGCCCAGGGCTATGCGCCCAAAGGATGGTGTGGGCACATAACTCTGGTCAGAAGACTTCTGTCTTCAGTAGGCTATCTACCACTATGCACCCAGGCTCCGATGATCCATTCTATGCACCCACAGCCATGAAGGATAAGCATGCTGCCAGAACTTCTGGAAAACATACACCCAAGGGCGTACTCTAGGGTCTATGCACCCACAGAAAAAAGACAGACCCCAATGCGTATAGCACGGGGCTGTCTTCAAGGTCATCACGGAACTTAGGTGTAGGGGTTGCCTCTGCGCATGAACTAAGTCCGGATGTGCCGATTTTCCTAACAAACCCATATGCAAAGCGGGGCAATGCATGTGAAATAGGTTCTAAGGCAAAGCTCCTTTCTGCCAATTTGTGTGACATGATAAATCATAAGCGTAAGGTGAGAGAGATCACTACGACTCATGAGGTGCCTCTACAAGAGCATCCATGTACTAGTATTATCATCAACTGTTGCTGTTCCAAAGCAACAAAAGTTTCTCTAAGGTAGTCCGTGTTTCGACGACTGCAGTATTCTGATGATGAAGAGCCATTATGTGTTTCATCCAACATGGCTTCATGTGGTCCTCCCTATGGGAGCCCCAATCAAAGAAGATGGACCACTAATCCAACCTTTTCTTTTAATTCTGTAAACATGAGAAGAAGAAGTCTGCCATCAAACAGCCAGCGTGTTATTTCACTTGAAGGAGTCTATATGGGTACTCGGTCGAGAACAAGATTCCTTATAGACAGCGAGGACTCTCAAGCTGGGGGTGGTGTTCCCTCAGAATCTCAAGCTGGAGGTAGTACTCCCTCATAATCTAAAGTAGACGACCTCCACGCCGGGGGCAGCCTTCCAGATGACGATGACCTCTTCGAGTCCGATGGTGACTATCTACCTCCCCTGCCTAAATACGAAGGCCTTTTCAACTCAGAGACAGACAACATCAGCACTAATTGTACTGTCTCCTCTATTCATCCTCGTATGTTATCTGCGTACATTCAGATGAAGAGAGACTTGAAGAAGCCAGTGATCAAACCAACAAGCAGCTGGAGAATCTTGAAATGGCGTTCGCCAAGATCGCTGACATGCTGACCAGTATCATCGCTGTCCAAACTGATGGGGTTGTTCCCCCACTTCAACCGAACGTCTTAGCACACGTTAGTTCGGTTCATAGCATCAACCCTCCTTCACTACAAAGGGAGTACCATTCCGTTGCACCTCCTCTAAATCCTGTAAATATTGAGGTGGTCCTTCGCCGATAGCACTTGACAACCGTACAACAGCTATTTTTCAACATTTCCTCAATCAGCAGGATGCAATTGATTCTCTTATTGCCCGTCTCGATACCATCTCACACAAAGACGAGCTTCAGAAGATGGGGATATCTCAACCTTATCCTTCTGAATAGGAGAATGCCACTTGTCCTCCTAACTACAAGCCATTGACGTTAAATTGGTTTGACGGGATAACTTTTCCTCGCCAGCACATGACATAAACACGCAGACGCTGCACTTACCAAGAGACGATGCATTCTTGTTAAAGCTATTTATCAACACCTTGCAGGGAGTAGCTTTTGAATGGTTCTGTAGTCTGTCTGACAGTTGCATTAACTCCTTCAAAGACTTATAGAGGCTATTCCTCAATAGGTTTTACGAGAGAGGCATGCATGTTAGTATGTCCACCATCATCAAGACCAAGCAGAGGAAGAGTAGACTGTTATTGCTTTTATCGAACGCTTCAGGCGCCTAGCCTTGAAGATGCCCTTCGGTATACCAGACTCGAAGCTTATGGATACTTGTCGGCATAACTTTCTTCCTACAGTGAAGTTCTGTCTGGGTATACATAAGTATGATATATGGCCCACTTTTATCGGGGCCGCTGATGCTGCTGAAAATGACGTTCCTAATCTAGAACTACTGGGGTTGAAGACACCCAAATCTGAAGACAAAGGCAAGCACCCCCAAACTATCTCTATTCGTGGGGGTAAGGGAAAAGAAGTCTTGAAGGTTGACACACCTAAGGGAGCTCCTAATTCTCAGACTGATCCTGACAGACCCAAGGAGACTTTCTTCTTTGACGAGGATGATGTTATTATCATTTTTAACACATTGATGAGGGTGATAAACTGGTATTGCTTGCACCATGACATCCTGAGGAGGCAAGCCGACTCAGCGACCCTAAGTACTGTCTCTATCATCAGTACGTGCACCATTCTTCCAAGGATTGGATCGTCTTGAAGAGAAAGATACAACAGCTCATCGACAGCCAAGTTATCAACCTCGAAGCTGAAGACAAGGTCGTGTCTTCTAACATGATCTCTCTTCAATTTGGTGACTTTCCTTCCACAGAAGTTCCAAACAGCGTGGTTCTAATTCCTAAGGCAATAATGGAAGTCGTCAACCTGCCGCCAGCTCGCGATTCAATATCAACTCTGGTGCCACTCACGACGGAACGTGGTAAGATTATGTGGGTCTATCCCGACCTTATACAAAAAATAAAGTAGGGGGTAGTGTCTTCCAAAGCAAGGAGGGACAAGAAATACAAGCCATGCCATATGGTGTCTTCTTCTATTTATGAAGTCCTATCTGGTGAGACACGATCCAGTAAGACTTACCTGCGGACTTATGACCCTGCACAAGAAGACGTAATGCCTTCTGAAGATTCTACTGCCCCCACAAGTTCAGAAGCTGGTCCGTCTAAGTCCTCAACTGTCGATAAAGCTAAGCAGAAGGAGACACGATTTGACAAATCTCCGAAGTCACCAGCTCCCGAAGGCATGGATCGGCCTTACAACTTTGACATACTGGCACAACTGGCCAATACACATGCCAGATTATCATTGTTCGATCTACTACGGCTCTCCAAAGAGACGCGTAAAGCTTTAAGTGAGGCATTACTACATGCCGACTCTTATCTCGCTGAAGCCAAAACTTTCGTTGAAGATCCGGTCTCTTGTTCTTATTGCCATAACACTATGGAAGTGGTTCCCAACATCACCTTTTCACAAAAGGACCTGCTGCTCAAAAGTAATCGTCATGATAGACCTATATACAATACAGGGTATATCGGGGCGATTAAGGTGGATCAGATGCATATCGATCCAGGTTCCTCCCTCAGCATCATCCCTAGAAGTTTACTCTAAATTCTAGGGATCCCTTTGCACAAGCTGTCTGTAACCAATACAACTATCATGGCTTTCAATGCTAGGAGAAGTCATCCTCTGGGCAAGATCCGTCTCAAGTGCCAGATTGGTGATCTTCGGACAGAGGTTGCTTGCTTGTAATCGATGCCATTGTGTCCTACAACGTCTTGTTAGGACGTCTGTGGATACACGAGAACATGATTGTTCCTTCTACCCTTCACCAGTACTTGAGGTACGTTAACAGTGATGGCATCGTGAAGACAGAGTTTGTCGATGTTGATCCTTTCAAGGGTATTGATGCCTACTATGGAGATTCGGTACTCTATCAATCTCAGCCTCCCAAGGATGACGGCAACGAAGCTGACGATAAAGCTGAAGTTAATTCATCAGCCAGTAATAGTCCCCTTGTTATCCGAGTCATAGGACATACTACTCCAAAAAGTACTTCAAAGCCTCTTATAATCTAGGTCAAAAAGAAGCGTCCTGATATTACAGTACCATTGACCATCACTTTTCGCAAAACAACTCGGGTGAAACCTGCTGAAGCCCATCTTCCCAATCCTGATGAGTTACCCTACGTAGTAAACTTGACCAAGTCTACGACTCATGTCCCGGATAATGACGCCCTTAATGAGTATATCAATACTCAAAATATTATACCTTCAGTGGATGATGTTATCCCTGAAGAAAAACTTGCATATTTTTGAGTAAAGATTTATCTTTGAATTACTCTGATATCTACCAGTCTGTAAACAAGTACGTAGATACATTATATGCCTTAGAGCATGGCATAAGACCACATCTCAGCATGCCGGTCATGACACCTCGTCTGCGGGAAATAGTCTGGCCAGAGGATATCCACTACTTCACATTCCAGCGAGAAAGAAGGGTGAAGAACTAATCATCTTCGGTCAAATAATTGGCGAAAGAATGTTCATTCTAGACTTTACTACTCCCATTTACAACGCCGAAGCTGACAATGATTCAGGTAAAATACAGCCTTACCGATATAGTTGGCAGGCCAAGAATATCATCCAGAACATGGGATATGGTATAAAAAGCGACCAGGAACTAAACCACGGTAAAGGACGACGATTGCCAATACGTCGCTCTGTTCCTCCGGGTAAACCCGGGAACTATTATCAACGAAACGGTGTTGGTTTGGGTTATGTTACTCCATCAACAACTCCTAAAGGATCATACGTTAAATTTGATCGTTATTCTCGTTCTTCTGATTCCTGCCTCTGGGATTCAGACTCCAGTATTGGAGACATGTTCAAAGCAACTCTATCCGTCAACATGGTGTCAGTTGACCAAATTGAAGAAGATGTCCAAACAATTGAGGTCAAACAATGGACTCAAAACATGGACACCAGGTAGAAGTTACGTTTTGAACAACGTGAACCACCTACTGAAGATGAAGTCGTCCAAGTTAATTTAGGTGATGAATCATCTCCTATGCCAATCTTTATCAGCAAAAGTCTGTCTGGTGAAGAACGACAATCTCTTATACAGCTTATAAGAGAATATATCGACTTCTTTGCATGTAGCTATGAAGACATGCCGGGCTTAGAACCTAAAGTTGCTATGCACCGCCTAAATATCTCGTCTAAAGCTAAGCCAGTGAAGCTGCACCAACGGCGGTTCCGACCAGATATCACGGAGGCCATCGAAAGTGAAGTCAAAAATCTTATTTTAAGTGGTTTCATTCGTGAAGAACAACATCCAGACTGGGTCGGTAATATTGTTCCGATCATGAAAAAGAACGATAAAGTTCCAGTCTATATCGATTATCATGATTTGAACTCTGTATGCCCAAAATATGAGTTTCCTCTACCGATCACCAACATAATGATCGACAATACTTGGGCTTCAAGCAAATGCCATTCATGGATGGGTTCTCAGGCTACAACCAGATCAAGATATTCCCCGATGATGAGAAACATACATCTTTTCAAACACCATTGGGGGTATACTACTATACGGTGATGCCCTTCGGATTGAAAAATGCTGGTGCGACAAACCAGCGAGATATGACAATAATTTTTTGCGATCATTTGCACAAAATAATGGAATGCTATGTAGATGATATTGCAGTTAAAAGTCGTCTCAGGGGCAACCACCTCTAAGATTTAAGAACGGTATTCGAACTGATGCGTACACACCAACTCAAGATGAATCCAACCAAGTCTTTTCTGGGAGTCTCCAGCGACAAGTTCCTTTGTTTGTTATCACTTTAAAGGGCATACATCTTAACCCAGAGAAGGTTAAAGCTATCCTCGATATGCGTCCTCCAAGAAATCTCAAAGAGCTACGCGGACTTCAAGAAAGGTTTGCCTACATCAGACGATTCATTTCAAATCTTTCTGGAAGGTGTCAACTGTTTACTAAGCTCATGAAGAAAGGAGTATCTTTCATCTGGACTGAACAATATCAGCTCGTATTTGACGACATCAAGAAGTATCTCACAAGCCCCAAGTGTTGGTGGCTCCGATAGTTGGAAAGCCTTTCTTGTTATATGTTCGCACTATGGATCATTCTCTTGGTGCCCTATTAGCTCAGAAGAATGAAGGCGGTCATGAATAGACAATCTATTACCTCAGTCGCACGATAGTTAGTGCTGAACACAGATACACACCTGTTGAAAAGGAATATCTCGTACTGGTATTTGCTATCCAGAAGATACGTCACTATATGTCTGGACAGACTATCCATATCATATCTAGAGTCAATCCTCTCAGAATACTCATGACTAAACCGGGTTCTCTTAATTTCCGTTTAGCTACATGGGCAATACTGCTGACTTCATACGATATGTTGTTCGTTCCTCAGAAGGCAGTAAAAGGCCAAGCATTAGCTGACTTCTTAGCAGCTCATCTAGTGCCAGAATCTTCCAAACTCTATGATGAAATCCCAGATGAAGTGGTTGAGTATAACACTGTAACTGAGGAAATCCCCATTTGGCGAATGTTCTTTGACGGTGCGTCAAGAACATGACCTAAATGAAATATTGTGGCCAGAGTAGGGATCGTGCTTGTTTCACCCGATCATCTGGTTATATACCATGCGTATTCTCTCATGGAACCTTGCACTAACAATGTGGCCAAATATAACGCCCTACTGATTGGCCTTCAACTGGCAAAACAACTGGGAGTTAACTATCTTGAAGCTTATGGTGATTCTAAGCTATTAGTTAGTCAGGTTCGAGGGAATTATGAAGTTCATCATGAAGATCTCTTCCCATATAATAAAGTGACAATTGAGTTGGCTTCTACCTTCACTGGATTCTTCATCGAGCACGTACCTCGATTACAGAATATAGAAGCAGATGCTTTAGTCAGTCTGGCTGCTTCTTTGACTGTTTCTATCAATACTCGACATTCGATCACAGTGTCTGGTCGAGAGTTGTTCTGTACGAAAGATGCCTTGCATATTCATCATAGCTACGCAGCAAAGACGAACGTTGACATCAAAGACTGGAGATTTCCTTTCATAGACTATGCTGTCTACGGAGTCCTCCCTAATGACCCAAAGGAAGCAGTGTCTATCCAATGGCGATCTCTCAGATTTTACTATGATATAGCTACCAAAATGCTGTATCGACATTCTTACGATGGGTTACTGTTACGATGTTTATCAGAGACAGAAGACAAACATGTACTAAGTGAGGCTCACGATGGAATTTATGGTACACAGCAACCAGGCCCCAAATTACAGGATCGTCTTAGACGAATGGGTTATTATTGGCCAACAATGATAGCAGATGCTGTTGAATATGCAAAGAAGTGTAGGGCTTGTCAATTCAACATTGATTTCATTCATCAACCTTCGGAGTTTCTAGACCTGATGGCGGCATCTTGGCGTTTTGAAGCCTGGGGTATGGACATCATCGATCCAATCAGCCTGTCGTCCTCTAGAGGACATCGGTTTATCCTGGCTATAACCGATCACGTCTCCAAATGGGTGGAAGCTATATCACTCATCGAAGTAAAGACATCAAACATGATCAGTTTCGTCAAACATCATATCGTCTACCGCTTCGGCCTACCTCGCAGGATCATCCATGATAATGGTCCATAAATTGTGAGCAATACATTCTATCGGTTCTGCAATAAGAATCAAATTCAGAATATAGCCTCTTTCGCTTACAATCCAGTAGCTAATGGGTTAGCAAAAGCTTTCAATAAGACTATCATCAAACTTCTCAAAAAGTTTGTATCTTCAAATAAGCGCGATTAGAATGAGAAGCTCGACGAATATTTCTGGGCTTACCGTACAACGGTTTAGACTTCAACAGGCAGTACACCGTTCTCTCTGGTTTATGGAAGTGAAGCAGTTCTTCTCCTAGAAATCCAGATTTCCTCTCTTCGAGTAGCCTTAGCCAGTGAGTTAACTACCGAAGAAAGTTACCGTCTATGACTACAAGAGTTGGAAGCGCTAGTTGAAGAATGCTTATTCGCTCAACAGCGTATTGAGTTATACCAAACATTAATTTTTATAGCCTTTAATAAGAAGGTGAAGGAAAGATTCTTTTAAGTTGGTGATCTGGTCTTAGCAGTGAGAAGAACCATGGTCATGACACACATGACAAAAGGAAAATTCTAGCCTAAATGGGAAGGTCCTTTCATTATAGAATCGGTGTAATCTAACAGTGCATGTCGACTAACCAAGCCTGATGGTGACTTGCTCATGATGCCGATCAACGACAAGTTCCTGAAGAAATATTATGTGTAACCTTCATATACAGAGTTTATAGATACTCTACTTTATTCATGTAAATGTACAGTATAATATTTATGTGATTCAAAAAATCATCTAACTATTATCCGTATTTCAAGAGTCTTGAATACGCCATGGATAATAGGTCCTCTAAAAAGATTCCTCAGTGGAATTATCTTCGTTTGAACTCTGTCCAAACTCGATCTTATGAAAACGGTCACGTCCATATTAGCTCTGAACTGTTTTTCGATAATTATTCCCCAGTGGAATAATTAAGAAATGTTTTGCCACGTCCATATAACCTCTGAGAAAAACATTCGTCAAAGATAATCACATCCATATTACCTCTGAATTATCTTCTGACTCCTACTTAATGTTATATATCCGTCCACGTCCATATTACCTCTGGTCAGATATAAAACATCCTCTGCTATTATGTCCACACTACCTCTATTAGCAGTTTCTTTTAACTTATTATTTATGTTCGAGAATCTTGAATACAAAACGAATAATAAGTCCACATTAAATTCCCCAGCGGAATACCCACTAAAAAAATCCCTACTACGTTCATATTACCTCTAGTTCTGATATTTCACAAACTACATTCATGAGTTTCGAAAGCCAAAAGATTCTTTATTAAAAACTTCTCTCAAAAAGCAGAGAACGGAGAAGATACAAGAGTTTTTATGGCTAAATGAGCCAATTACAAAGGAAGACCTAAGGGATACACAACCGATTGATGTTATCCTTTAAATACCTTAAAGCCGTAATCTCAGTCTGAGACTTGACAGTGGCGCGATGACGCGCTTCTTCCTGCCGAGCAGCTTCATCCTTGAAGGGGATCAGTTTTGCGTGCTACCCCTCTAACTTCACCAGCTGTTCTTTTAATTGTTTTGAAGTTGTGGCAGTAACAGCAGCCTGAATCGTATAGTCTTGTTTCTCAGAAGTAACCGTTCTTAAGTTGTCCTCCAGTTGGACAATCTCATTATGGATTTGCGCAATATGATTATACTTTTCGGTGATCTGGTCGGCCAGCTTGTTCTCCGAAGTAATACGAGCCTCGCTCGCAGCGTTGAACTGTTCATATTGATCATCCAACTCACTGATCTCTTTAGCAAGGGCATCCTTTCTTGCTTAGAAAGTAGCTTCCTCTTCTGCAAGAGTCTCAACTAAAGCCTCGTCCTCTTCAAGAAACAGCGATGTTAGGCTTCGTTGCTTAGCTTCCCAGAATTTGACAACTCGGTCCTCCAAGTCATTTAGAACTTTCCTCAGAGCATTGGCCCACTCTTTATAGCCAGCAATGCTTTCAAGGACCGTCACTTGGCATCCCGTAATAGCCTTTACAGGTCCAAAGGCGGCATTCTGGATTAAGACTCCAGGAAGCTTTACATTCAGAATGGAGTAGAAAGCTTTTATGACTTCCTAGGCCATCTCGTCATCCTTAGAGGAAGTCGTTGGGGAGGGAGCTTGATGGGGATCTTCCGCTCCAGGAAGAGATACTTGACAAGAAGCTGAACCTAACAATAAAACAATATATATATCAGTAACAGAAAGAAAAAAAGACTGCGAAAGAGTTGTAATTTTGTACCTTCTGCTTGCTCAGCACAAACTTCAACTAGGTCATCAGCCCTGGTTACAAGGGAACCAAGAGGAGGCCCAGGTTGCTCAATAGTGACAATGTCAAGGCCCCGAGCATTTCTAACATCAAGTTGTTTATCTTCCATGGCCCAGTTGGACCTAGATCAGATTCAATAACAGCCGCCTTAGTGCGCTGTTCAACTTCTCCTTCCGTAGTTGATGTCGGCTTGCTGATAAATTCCTCTGTACCAGCAATTCCTGCAAAACCAGGGACAATTTCTTGTCCTACTCCAGTGTCTTGGGCAACCTCTGTATATTATTCCCTTTCATTGTCTACAAGGGAATATACGATGGCAGTCAGCCTCGCGAGGAGCAGGCAAAATTAAAGTCGAAAAATCTCATCCGAAGTAAAGTGCAAAGATACCTACCCACGGAAGGGTGAGCTGATTGGACTTGATTCCCGTCCAACTCCTTTATTAAAGCTCCAATCTCAGACATATCCCCTAAAGAGATATCATAAGAGGGACTGGCTTTCTGTTTGCCATCATAGTCTAGGCCTTCGCCCTGATCATCCCTTTGCTCAGCCCCTTTGACTGAGGAAGGCCGACCTTCGTCTGCCGGTTGAGGACGAGTGGGGGCACCATTGTCATGTCCACCTCTTTAGACGAAGTAGCCCCTGCCTCAGTCGTAACTTTGAGGTCCTATGCAAAGGACAAACGCAAGGGTGAGAAAGCTTCATTTGAAGACTATACAAGTATTGGTTTGACCAAAACGGCTATAAAGTATAGAAAGGGATCTACTTCCTGAATGGTAATAACCCACGACGTTGTTACACCTCTTCCAGTCTATCGAGAAGATTTTCTTACAGGAGGCGAGCTGGCACCCACATCCTTGGCTTTCTTTGTCACTCTTTTGGCAACAGTCTTCTTCTTCCTCTTGAAAGTTGATTGTTGGGCCAGTTCAGTTGATGCTTTTCTCTTTTGAGGAGGATCAGGAAGAGCAGAGTCATCTTCGATATCCTCTCTCTGAGGCACTATAGTAGTCGGCTCCCCAAGAGCGGCTTTGTCATAGTGCTACGGCCGGCTCAACGGCTGGAGCGGCACTCTCCTTTCTGCTGCCCTTCTGCATCTTTCGGGCTCGTTCCACATTTGCAGGAGTGGGGGCAAGCCTAGTCCCCAATACCAAACTATGCTCACGATCATATCGAGGATAAAGGGTATTGATCTGAGTATAAAACTTTGCAGCGACATAGAGCAGATGGGTCTCAGGCTTATCTTTAGGCAAAGTTAAAAATCCCTCATGTGCATCCGGCGTTGTAATAAACCCGTGCACATGCCCCATCGATCAAGCTTTATAACGACTCTAGATGAGGGCTAGGATTGCCTAGAAGAAGATGACTATATCCAAATTGCCGCACGAAACGGCTTGGTAGATAAGGCTCCAGGTTGGTGTGGTTCCTATTCCTGAGCACCAGATGAGAGGGCCTGATAGACTGGAGCCAACGAAATACCCCAGTGGTCAAGCTAGTAGTGTGTGATCCCTCATCTACTAATGTGTCCCCTGCGTTGCTACTGCCGGATGGAGGGGATATTCTGAAGAACTCGTAGTTCTAAAGGAAGCTCAAAGCCCTTCTACAAGCAGGCATTCCAGTGACGGCCCACTTTGCGTCATAGAATCTTCGAAGAAAGGCGTCTCCTGCCAAAGAGTCCACCACCAGCCCAGCGTTCATCAATTTGGGACAGTCCAACACCAGCCATCCCATCAAATAATGAAAGGGGAGTTCGGTCCTAGCAAAGTCTGTTCTACCTTCGGAGGTCACCGCGTTTCCAATAAAATCTCGCAGACCTCGTTGGATGGCACAAACCATTGCAGGAAGCAGGGCAAGACGATATCCAAATGCCAGCTTTATAGCTGGAAGTATCATACTCCGGCTCATCCTTTCGATAAACCTTGAACCACCAGGGACTACACAGTCACGGATCCAGATCATCAGAAAAGCCGCCAGCACATCTTTCTCTGACAAGTTAAACTCAACTTATCAGAAGAAGTGATAAATCGGGGATTTCCCCTCGAGATTATTACTATCATCAGTATCTGCTGCCCTATGATCTGTCATCAATTCCTCTATCTTGGACTTCGTCAGGGGCTTGCAAATTGAAAAGGAGGCCGGACCTTCTCCTTTAACAAAAATATATCCCATCGAAGATTTTATATGGGGATTGGCCCCCTCAGTCCTGTCCTTCTTTGTGATCTTGGGACAGATGAGGAAGTAACAGAATAACTCCTTATACACGTCCGTTATTTCAGAGTTTTCTATCTCTAGGTCCAAGAGTTCTTCATCATAAGGGATATATTCTTCGTACGGCTCTGTTCCCTAGGGAAGCTTCGATATCTCCTGTATCTCATGAAGAGCCAGACACATCTCTCTGCCCGAAGTGAAGAAGGTACACGAGTGTCCAAAACAATCACACGCACACACGAGCCTGTACGAGCTCGCATGACCAGTGCACGTGTCCGTACGCACCCGACACGCATTCTTAGGACACGAAACCTCGGGGATGACACGACAGTCACTACCCCTTGCTTTACATCCAGCCACGCGTGTCCACGTATCCTGGATGACTCGCACGAGCACGCTGGTAGCAGGGGAAGGCTACCCGCACGCGCGCGTGGTGTACCCCGCATGTGCACGTGTCTAAAATGACACGACACGACACAAGGAACACCTCAGTCCACCAAAAACGTGTAAGCGACGTTAAAACTCAACTTCCTATTTAACCACTTCTCAAAAACTCGATCAAAATGCCCTTTGTGGCATTTCGTCGAACACCTGTGCACGGCACTGATACGTGTCCGATACGGACACGTACAGGACTCAAAAATTGATAAACCCTATTCCTACAGAAACAGGACACCTAGGGCTAGGTATTTATGCAAAGAAATCCTAATTTTAATGGTGGAATAGAAATATACCTATGTGTGTTCTTCAACACAAAAACCTCTTCAAAAGGGGATCTCCAAAAGCTACTCAACTTCTCCAAATTGATTCAAATCTGAGATGTGACTCCACAATCAGCAAGAGAACAATGATTAGAACACTATGAAGAAATTCTAATGAAAATAGAGCTCTATTGATTAATCTATGGAGAAAAGAAGTGTAGGCTCACCTTGTTCTTAGGAAAAATGATGAACTAATAAAAAGAGGCACAACTTTCTAAAATAATATTATATAGGCAAGGGGGGCTTGGCTGGCCACTTTAGTTAGGGTTAGGGTTTTTAGGTTGCATCTAAGGGCTAGCAATATATCAAGGCTAATGAGTGGCCTAAAATCTAGGGCTCTTTCCTAGTTATGTTGCAAACCACCCACTTAGCTAAAAATGCCTCAAACCACTATTTAATACTAACTAAACTCAATATGGCTAACTAGGCTAGATATGGCTAATTTAGGTTAGGTCCAATCTAGGTTAGGCTAACCAAAACCACATGGCAATAAATAAACAAGGATTTAAATCACACCATTCAAATAAATCATTTTAAATTCCTAATAAAATATATTAAATTCAAAATATTCAAAAATGACAAAAATACCCTCAAACTAGAAATGTGGTAGTGACAAATCTACCCTCCTTAAAAAAATTTTGTCCTCGAAATTGAAAGACGAAATGCAACTGATGAGAAGGATAGAAAGTATACCTTACGGTCCAAAAAGATAAGGGTATCGCTCGCGCATCTAATCCTCCCGCTCCCAGGTAGACTCTCCTGGAGAATGATGCCTCCATGCGATGCGTACCAAAGGTATCACCTGGTTCCTCAGAACCTTCTCCCGTCGATCCAGAATCTCCACTGGCTTCTCTGGATAGCTGAGAGAAGGCCCTACCTCAATCTCCGAATGATCAAGCACATGGCTAGGGTCAGCCACGTACCGTCTCCACTGTGATACATGGAATACCTTGTGGACACCCACTAGTGCAGGTGGTAAGTCTAGCCTGTAAGCCACGTCACCGACTCTTCCGCTGATAACGAAAGGGTCGATGAAGCGCGGGCTAAGCTTTCCACCTCCACCAAAACGTATCGTACGACGAGTCGAAGATATCCTCAAGAAAACCTGGTCTCCAACCTAATCACAAGCAAGGTCTCAATTTAATTATGATAAACAAACATGATCAATTAAAACACAACAAACAAACCTAAATCTAATCCTACTCTAATCTGTACCTCAAACTCCAAGGGCCTCCGGTGGCTATCGGCCCAGTGTCGATGTCTGTCCTGCGCCACGAAAATTCTGTCCCTGATGAGCTTCACCTTCTCGGCTGCGTCAACAACCATCTCTGGCCCCAGTAAAGCTCGTTCACCAACATCATCCCAAGATAAGGGTGTACGACACCTACGCCTATAGAGAGCCTCGAAAGGTGACATCTCGATGCTGGCCTAAAAACTGTTATTGTAAGCAAACTCCACCAAATGTCTATGATCCTCCCAGAAACCTCCAAAGTCCAAGACGCACGTCCGCGGCATATCCTCGAGCGTCTGAATAGTCCTCTCTGACTGTCCGTCCGTCTGGGGTGGTATGTAGTACTAAACTTGAGCTGAGTGCCCAAGCTAATCTAGACTCCTCCAGAAATAGAAAGTAAAGCGACAATCCCGATCCAAGATGATGCTGACCGGAACCCCATGAATTCTTATGATCTGCCGTATATACATCTTCGCAAGCCTCTCCGTAGACGTACCCACCTTAAATGGCAAAAAGTAGGCCAATTTGGTCAACCTGTCAACGATGACCCAAATCACGTCTTTCCCTCATGGTGTACGCGGTAATCCTGATACGAAATCCATGGTGATATGCTCCCACTTCCACTCGGGAATGGGCAGTGGCTGCAATAATCCACCGGGCCTCTGCCTCTCTACCTTGACCTGCTGACAGACCAAGTACCTAGCCACGAAGCGAGCCACCTTCTGCTTCATCCCGGACCACCAAACATGCTCCCTCAGATCTCGGTACATCTTGTTGGCACCAGGGTGTATAGAGTACAGAGATCTGTGGGCCTCCTGTAAAACCTGCTCCCTGAGCTCTCCGCTGGGCACACATAACCTGGAACCGTGCCTCAAGGCACCACCATTTGCAAGAAAAAACTCGCCGTCCACTAATCCTGCTCGAACCTGCTCCCGAAGACACCGCAGAACAACGTCCTCAAACTGTGTCGACTTGATCCTCTCCACCAAGTCCGACTGAATCTTCATGCCCCACATCTGCATCTGCACTCCGGGCACGATCACCTCAATCCCAAGGCTCTCCAAATCTGCAAGCAAGTGCCGATCCATAGTCAAACACATGGCTGTCGGATACCTACTCAAGGCATTGGCAACCACGTTGGCCTTCTCTGGGTGATACTGAAGTAGGATGTCAAAGTCCTTCATCAACTCTAGCCATCTGTGCTGCCTCATGTTCAGCTCCTTCTGAGTGAACACATACTTTACGCTCTTATGATCTGTGAAGATATCCACCCTCTCCCCATATAGATAATGCTTCCATAACTTCAGAGCAAATATCACTGCTGCCAGCTCTAGGTCGTAGGTAGGGTAGTTCTTCTCATGGGGACATAATTGCCTGGAAGCATAGGCAATCACCTTCCCATGCTGCTGCAAGACACAACCCAGCCCCTTTCCTGAAGCATCACTATAAATAGTAAATCCCCCTGATCCTGAAGGCGATGTCAGAATCGGAGCTGTCGTAAGCCGCTTCTTCAACTCATCAAAAGCTGTCTGACACCCCTCTGACCAAACATACTCAGTATCCTTCCGGGTGAATCGAGTCAACGGCTCTGCAACCCGGGAGAAATCCTGCACAAATCTCCTATAATATCCTGCCAGCCCAGGAAGCTCCTGATCTCTGCCATTGAAGTCGGCGCTGGCCATGCCTCAACTGCTACGATCTTCTTGGGGTCAACTGAGATACCATCTCCAGTCACCACATGTCCCAAAAAGTCCACTCGGTCCAAGAAGAACTCAAACTTGGAGAGCTTCCCATAAAGCTGCTCCCTTCTGAGAGTCTCCAGCACTATCCTAAGATGCTCCTCGTGCTCCTCCTCAGTCTTAGAATATACCAAGATGTCGTTAATGAACACCACCACGAACTTGTCCAAGTACTGGTGGAACACCTTGTTCATTAGGTTCATAAACACTGCTGGTGCATTGGTTAGCCCAAACGGCATAACCAAAAACTCAAACTGTCCGTACCGGGTCCTGAAAGCGGTCTTAGGAATATCCTCCCCCTTCATCTTCACCTGGTGATATCCCGACCTCATATCAATCTTGGAAAACACCTGAGCTCCGCTCAACTGATCATAGAGATCATCGATCCGCGGCAGTAGGTATCTGTTCTTGATCGTGAGGTTGTTGAGTGCCCTGTAGTCAATACACATCCGTACTGACCCATCCTTCTTCGACACAAATAATACTGGTGCACCCCATGGCGACGAACTCGAACGGATGAAGCCCTTGTCCTACAGCTCATCCACTTGCTTCTTCAGCTCTACCAACTTACGATTGTTCACCCGATAGACGTGCTGAGAGATGGGTTCCGCTCCTGGAACCAACTCTATCGAGAACTCAATGTCTCTGTCTGGTGGCAATCCCGGCAACTCCTCTGAGAAAACATCCATATCCTCTGCTATCAAGGGGTGTGGAATCGTCTGCTCCTCTACCGAGACTCCGCAGAAAACTCCGCTGTTCTGCTCCGCCAGTACTCGAACTCTAGCTCCCCCGGCACTCTGAAGAGAAATCTACCCCCTCTGCAATCAATGCTGGCATGGTGCCTGCTCAACCAATCCATACCGAGTACTATATCGTAGTTCGGCAATGGCATTACAAGCAGACTCACCTCCAAGTCACGGCCTCCCAAAACAACACTCCGACCCTTACAAACATCATGTACGAGGATAATGCCACCCTCGGTTGTGATCTTGTAAGTCCTAGGCAACGATTCAGCTATGATTTTGTGTTTAATCGTAAATGATACTGATATGAAACTGTGCGAAGTACCGGAATCAAATAATGCAAAAGCTGGACTGGAGTCGAGAAGAACCGAACCTGCGATCAGCTCTCCTATCGCCTTTGCATCCTCAGCCGCCATGGCGAAAGCTCACCTCTGCTGCCCTCCTCTGGCCTACTGCTGGTGCTATATGAACCGCTGCTGCTGAGTCGGCAACGATCCCTTCTGCTGCTGTCCCGCTGGAGCCTTGGCTCCTGCTCCTGCTCCCTGTGCTATCCTGCTAATATACTGAGCACAGTCCCTCAGCTGATGGTTCGCTGCTCCACAAAGAAGGCATCTACCCAACCTCTTCCTGCACTCGTCCCACCCGTGTCCTGGCTTCTTGCAATAAGCACAGGGGGTGGCCTGCTACCTCGGTGCCTGCTGCTGCACCCTCTGCTGCTGATGCTGAACTGGCTGATGCCTCGGCTGCTGAAACTGCCGCGGCTGGAACCTCTGCTGCTGGTGGTGCTGCTGGTGCTGCTGCTGAAAGTACGGCTTCTTGGCCGGTCCTCCACCACTGCTACCTTCCTGGGAGTCTCGCCCCCCTCTTGAGCCAAAGCTCAAGATCATCCTCTGCAACTAAAGCGTCCACCAGGATCTCCTCAAAGGTAGCACTGCGGGCATTCTTGGTGTAGGACTTGAACTCCTTTACCAAGCCCTTCCGGAACCTCCGGGCCTTCGTCGGCTCCGACAATCCCTCCATAAATCTGCTCAGGCGGCAGAACTCTCCTGCGTACTCCTCCACAGACTGGCTCTACTAGACTAGGGCCTCGAACTGAGTCTCGAGGGCTCCCAGCGCTGCGTCCGGGAAGAACTTCTCCTTGAACAGCTTCTTGAATGCTGCCAAGGTATGTCCTGTAGTACCAACCCTCGGGTCGGTCGGGTACCATGTACGGGCCAGATCCTGTATCATGCTGGCCGCTGCCTCAATCTGGAGCCTCGTCGGGATCTCAGCCAACCTGAATATCTCCTCCATGTGCTCAATCCACTCATTGGCATACAAGATCCCCTCTGTCCCTCGGAAGTCCCTCGGGTGCATCTTCTAAAAATCTTGTATGCCCTTCTCTCGTGGCTGGTACGATTGTGGGGCTGCCGCTCGCTGAGCTGCAACTCTCTCTACTGCTGTCACGGCCAGATCAATGCCTCGTGTGAGCTCTGCTATGTGCCTCTGCTGCTGGGTCTGCTGACCCTCCATGTACTATCGGAAGAAGGCTAACAGCTGAACGGCGTCAACTATCCCCGCAGGTGGCTGCTGCTGCTGAAGCACATCCGAAATCACCAGACTCGGCTCATGCCACACAGGTGGAGGGGCTCCTCCGAAAGCAGCTGAAACACCTACCCCAGCTGGCATGACTGGGACTGCGGTACCAGGGGCCGACTGCTGAGTATGAGAGGTGGCAGACCTCTCATCGGCGTCCCCCTGGCCCTGGCGATACGATCTCGTCTCAACCATCCTGGAGACATAGATCAAAAAGAAACAATTGCTGAGAATGAGTCAAAATATCAAAGAAGGACAGTTTAAATTCAAAGGAAGACAATAAGCAGCAAAATTTGGATATACGGAATCTGATAAAGTGTTTTTCCTAATGTGATTGAGTACCTTCAAAATTTTCCTAATTCTACTGCAGGCTGCAGTGATATTCTAGTTCGAATACCACTACACTTCTAATCTAGACCTGCATGGGCCACCACTAAAAACGTGTCACGACCCGCACCCTAGAGTAGGGGCACGAGACGTGGGTACGTCCAGCCTACGTCGCAGTGTCGGCGGTAGAACGCTGTCCTAGGTCACAACATCTAACATTCTAAGCTAAACAGTTTATACTCCCCGAATGGGGGTGACATAGCAGAATGTAAACTTAATCACAACTAAGGCAAAAGATGAGATAGAAAGATAGATACTGCTAAAATGAAAGGAAATCCACAAGTACAAACAGAGAGTCTAAGTGTCTAAGATAAGTACATATCCCAAATCCCAAGTATCAATATATACAATCATCCAGAATGAATATAAAAGAAGACATCCTAGTCTAGAGGGGTGTCGTCCACAGCTAAAGGCTCCTGCTGCTGGTCCAAGTCTGTACTGTCATTTAGGGTAGCCCCATAATAAGTGGGACAGCCCGCCTCGTCCTCATCCTCTATAATATTTCAACAGGTCCAGTCAGGACAGGAGCAAGCACAATACATCTCAATAAGTCATAACAGGAAAGGAAATATAATCATGCTAGAGAATAAAATACAGAAAACTGAAGAACAGTATAATGTAAGAGAGAGACAGTAAGTAAATATCTATGATATATAAAAGAGAGGCAGTGCTAGTGATTTGGAGTACAAGACGAACATGTGAATGGCTTAGGACTGATTCATGACTACACTAAGAGTGATTCATGACTATACTACTTTTGGATATTTATTCACATGACCATTCATACTCCTCCGTACCCCAATCAATACACAAGGAACCGGTCAAGTTACGTTAAGATTTGTGACTAAACTACTAACCCGTATAGGGTGATTCATGAATTGATTCGTGAAGGCTCGGTGATCATGAGGGTACATGAGTCACTAGCTGATTCCCGAAGATTCATGATAATAGAAGCATGAGATACGTGATGTAAGTGAAACACACGAGACAAAAGTATCTGATGCTCCCGAGAGGGATAACATCTCATGAAGGGATCCATATAGTACCAATCCGTGTTACCAACGTGTCAGCATCAAGTAAGATAATCTAAAGCAGGAAATATAATCCTAAATATGATATAAAATGATCAGAGAATGTACTCGCCTGGTATCTGAGTGTCCAGATGAAAAGTACTGTCCGAGGAGAGGTGTCTGCCTCCTAATCAGAACAGCACGTCACAACAAGTCTAAAATGGTAACATGAAGTTCTACTATGCATTCTACATGATTCTAGGTCAATCTAGACCAAAGTCAACTCTTGGTCAACCTTGGTCAACCCTAGAAGTCAAACTAGCTCAACTATGGTCAAACTAGGTCAACTATGTCTAAACTAGTCTAACTGGTCTATTCTAGGCCTAATCAAGACTAAACAAGCCTAACTAAGCTCTCACTAGTCTAATAGACACACCATAGGCCAATACCATATATGGATATATATCACTATTCACATATGTGAATATATATATATATATATATATATATATATATATATATATATATATATATATATATATATATATATATATATATATATAAAAGCTCTCACTAGTCTAATAGACACACCATAGGCCAATACCATATATGGATATATATCACTATTCACATATGTGAATATATATATATATATATATATATATATATATATATATATATATATATATATATATATATATATATATATATATACCTTTATATACAAATAAGATATGCATAGCACATTAGCTATTACACATAGGAATCCCATAATGCTACTCTACCATCACATATATTCCCATAAGCTATTATAACTATTTACCTACATATATATCTATATATATATATATATATATATATATATATATATATATATATATATATATATATATATATAAAATATATATATATATATATTTTTTAATATATATATATATATAAAATATAATATATATATATATATATATATATATATATATATATATATATATATATATATATATATATATATATATATGTGTGTGTGTGTGTGTGTGTGTGTGTGTGTAGATATATAGGTGTGGACATGTGTGGGTGTCTCAGGATATATGTGAACCTGTTGATAGTGTCCAGGTTGATTTTTCAGTGTATGTGTTGACAGAAATTCCTAAAGACAGTAACATGTTTGCAGGAAACACATTAAATGAACTGAAACATGTGTGTGTGTGTGGAAAAATATGTGAGCTGTGTGTGTACAGGAACATATGTGTGTAGGTTAGCATGGTATGACAGGAAAGTACAAAATAGTGTATAATGTGAACTGTGTGTGTGAGTGTCAATAGAATATAGAGTTTGTGTCATCAGGATATAGAGTGTGTTGACAGGAGCATGTGAACCTATGTGGTATTCCTGGTGATAGTGAAACAATCTGTGTGTGTGTTCAGTCATAGGGAATTTGGAAAACAAAGTGTGTGTAAAAGAGAGAAACCTGTGTGTGTGGATATGTAGATAGGTGACAGTGTTCAGTCACTCATGAGCTAACCAACAGTGAACCCAAATAAGAACTCAGAATTCAGATATCAAGGGAAGGAAAACTCCTTCTCAGGTTTTTCATATACATAATTACAGTTCAGTTTTCATTTCCTAATCCCTTATTTCAGTTTTCAGGTTTCCTTCTAATCAGTGAATCAAATAGCATAGAAAAATCAGTTAACAACTAATCAATTCTCATGTTAACAACAGTAAATATTCAATTAGAATCTTATTCAAAACTGAAACTGGGAATGAATTCAATGTCTCAGGATTTCGAAGAACCTTAAATAGCAATCAATCCCAAATAATATCCCCACATGAAACCAATATCCCAACACAAAACTCTAATATAACATGAATACAATATGTGTAGTTATCATTGAAACTGGATATGAATCATTCGAATTAAGGAGAAGGCATGATACTCCATGTATCAGAAAATAGGAAATCATTTCATGCAGTTTCAATTTATGAATTCAATCTAAAACTGAGAATTTAATCTAATCCATGATGTATAATATGAGAGATCAACCAATCATAAACTAATTAGCATGTAGGAGATAATGGATAGCTAAATACATGAATTAAAACAGTTTAAAATAGGAACAACAGTTTTTAGAAAACTGGAAACATTGGTATCAATCACACATGCATTCAAATCCCCATTCTAATATGAAAAACCAACTTAACAGATATTAGGGATTTTGTTAGGATATAGTCTAGCAGTCTAAAACATGTCCTAACCATATATTAAATCATAAGAACAGGAAATTGAAGAATCAGTGATACTCACTGATACTACATTGTATCAGTCGACCTAACATTCAAACCCACATTCGATTTCCCAACCATTTTAGCAATTCAAGAAGAACACGAAGTAGATAAAAATTAGGGTATATCAGTAGGTGATACTCAAACAAAATGGTGTCATAAAACAGGACATACGAGTGCCCAAAACAATCACACGCACACACGAGCCTGCACGAGCTCGCGTGACCAGTGCACTTGTCCGCACGCACCCGACACGCATTCTTAGGAAACGAAACCTCGGGGATGATACGACAGTCACTGCCCCTTGCTTCACGTCCAGCCACACGTGTCCACGTGTCCTGGATGGCTCGTACGAGCACGCTGGTAGCAGGAGAAGGCTACCCGCGCGCGCGCGTGGTGCACCCCGCATGTGCACGTGTCTAGAGCGACACGACACGACACAAGGAACACCTCAGTCCACCAAAAACATGTAAGCGACATTAAAACTCAACTTCCTATTCAACTACTTCTCGAAAACTCGATCGAAATGCCCTTTGTGGCATTTCGTCGAACACCTGCGCACAGCACTGATACGTGTCCGATACGGACACGTACAGGACACAAAAATTGACAAACCCTATTCCTAAAGAACCAGGACACCTAGGGCTAGGTATTTATGCAAAGAAATCCTTATTTTAATGGTGGAATAGAAATATACCTATGTGTGTTCTTCAACACAAAAACTTCTTCAAAGGAGGATCTCCAAAAGCTACCCAACTTCTCCAAATTGATTCAAATCTGAGATGTGACTCCACAATCAGCAAGAGAACAATGATTAGAACACTATGGAAGTAATTCCAATGAAAATAGAGCTCTATTGATTAATCTATAGAGAAAAGAAGTGTAGGCTCACCTTGTTCTTAGGAAAAATGATGAACTAATAAAAAGCGGCACAACTTTCTAAAATGATATTATATAGGAAAGGGGGGGTCTTGGCAGGCCACTTTAGTTAGGGTTAGGTTTTTCAGGTTGCATCTAAGGGCTAGCAATAAATCAAGGCTAATGAGTGGCCTAAAATATAGGGCTCTTTTCTAGTTAAGTTGCAAACCACCCACTTAAAAATGACTCAAACCACTATTTAATACTAACTAAACTCAATGTGGCTAACTAGGCTAGCTATGGCTAATCTAGGTTAGGTCCAATCTAGGTTAGGCTAACCAAAACCACATAGCAATAAATAAACTAGTATTTAAATCACACCATTCAAATAAATCATTTTAAATTCCTAATAAAATATATTAAATTCAAATTATTCAAAAATGACAAAAATACCCTCAAACTAGAAATATGGTAGTGACACAAGCTGACTACTGAAGAAAGCTTTCGTCTGCGACTCCAAGAGCTCGAAGCGCTAGACAAAAAATGCTTGTTAGCTCAACAGCGCAGTGAGTTATACCAAGCACGCCTTTCCAGAGCCTTCAATAAAAAAGTGAAGGAAAGGATCTTCCAAGTCGGTGATCTGGTCCTAGCAGTGAGAAGACCGATGGTCATGACGCACAAAACAAAAGGGAAATTCCAACCTAAATGGGAAGGTCCTATCATCATAGAATCGGTGTATTCTAACGGTGCGTACCGGCTGACCAAACCTGACGGTGACTTGCTCATGATGCCTATCAACGGCAAGTTCCTGAAGAAATACTATGTGTCACCTCTTTTCGTTCACATATATTCAGTCATATAAATGTACAGTGCGATATTTGTATGATTCAAAAAAAAACTATCTAACTATTATCCGTATTTCAAGAGTCTTGAATACGCCCTGGATAACAGGTCCTCTAAATATTTCTACAGTGGAATCATTTCCTTTTTTTTGTGACTCCGTCCAAATTCGGTTTGACGAAAACAAATCACGTCCCTATTACCTCTGAATTATTTTTCGATAATTATCCCCCCAGCAGAATGATCAAATGTTTTGCCACGTCCACATAACCTCTGAGCAAAGCATTCATCAAAGATAGTCATGTCCACACTACATCTGAACTATCCACTCCTCCCTAATGCTATATATATCTTTCCACGTCCATATTACCTCTGGTAAGATGTAGAACATCCTCTGCTATTACGTCCATATTACCTCTACTAGCAGCTTCATTCAACTTATCATCTATATTCGAATAACTCGAATATAAAATGGATAATAGGTCCACATAAAATTTCTCCAGCGGAATACCCATCAGAAATATCCTTCTACATCCACATTACCTCTAGCATCAATATTTCATAAAACCATATTTACTTCTGAAAAGATTCTTTTTTCAGTAATTAAACATCTATCAAAAGACGGAATAGAAGGTACAAGAATCGTGACGGCCAAAAAAGAAAAAAGAATTACAAAATCTATGGGATATACAGGCGGTTTATGCTATCCCTCAGAGCAACAATCTCGGTTTCAGATTTCACAGCAGCTCGACAACGTACCTCTTCTTGGCGAGCGGCTTCATCTTCAAAGAGGACCAGATCAAGATTCTCCCCCTCTAACCTTGCCAACTGCTCTTCTAAATGGGCAGAAGTGGTAGCAGTCGTAGCAGCCTGGGACAGATAATCCTCTTGTTCAGATGAAGCCGCCCTCAAGTCAGCTTCCAACTGGGCGATCTCGTTCCTGATCTGTGCAACGTGATTGTGCTTCTCGGTGATCTGCATAGCCGGCCTATTCTTCGAGGCAGCACGTGTATCACTTGCAACGTTGAATTGGCTGTAATGGTCAGCCAGCTCGCCAATCTCCTGAATGAGGGTATCCTTCCTTGCCTGAAAGGTAGCCTTCTCCTCTGCAAGAGCTGTCATCAAAGCCTCGTCCTCTGTGTAAAACAGTGACGTCGGGCTTCGCTATTTGGCATCCTGAAACCTGGCCACTTGACCCTATACGTCGTTCAGATCTTTTCTCAGAGTATTGGCTCCCTCTTCGTAGACGGCAATGCTCTCGAGGGCCGCCACTTGACACTCGGCGACAGCATTCACAGGGCCGAAGTAAGTATTCCGATTCAGGACTCCAGGAAGCATCACTTTCAGTACAGAGTAGAAAGCTTTGATAACTTCCTGGGCCACCTCTTCATCTTTAGTGGAGGTAATTGGATAGGAGGCTTGAAGAGTTTCTTCCACTTTCGGAGGGAACGCCTGACAAGAAGCCGAGCCAGACAGAGAAAACAATATATACATTAGTAACCGAAAAGAGAGAGGAAAGGCGGAAAGAGTTCTAAATTCGTACCTTTGACTTGCTCAACCTAAGCCTGGACTGTACCTTCAACGGCGGTTTCAGGGAAACCAGGAGCAGGCCCAGACTGTTCAAGGAGAACGATATCGAGACCCTGAGTACCATCAAGCCTGATGTCTTCCACAAGCTCAGCCAGGACAGGGGCCGATTCGGCAATAGCTCCCTCAGTGGGCTGCTCAACTTCTCGTACTGTAGCCAGTACCGGCTCACCAATAGTTCCCCTATAGCAGCAGACTTGGAGGAGCCGGGGACAACTTCTGTCCACCTCCCGATGGCAGAGACTATCTTTGCGGGGGTTCTTTCCCTTTGTCTACAAGGGAACATACAATCGTGGTCAGCTTCATAAGGAGCACGCAAAATCGAAGTCTAAAGATCTCATCCGAAGAGAAGCGCAAAGGCAACATACCCACAGAAGGATGAGCCGATTGGACTTGGTTCTCGTCCAGCTCCTTCATTGCAGTTTCTATTGCAGACATATCCCTCACAGATATGTCATAGGAAAAGCTGATCTTCTGATCGCCATCATGGTCCAGGCCTCTGTTTCGAACTTCCCGCGCAACTCTTACAACCAAAGAAGATCCGCCCTCATCCATCGGCTGAGGATGGACAGGGGACACCATTGTCATGTCCACCTCCTCAAAGTTACCAGCCTCAACTTCAAATTCAGGGTCCTGTGCAAAGGATAAACGCAAGGGTGAGAAAGCTGCTAAAGGCTTGACCAGAACGGCTATAGAATATAGGAAGGGATCTACCTTCCGGACAATAACGGCCCATGACGCCGTTCCTCCTCTTCCAGTTTGTCGAGAGGACCTCCTCAAGGGAGGTGAGCCAGCACCCACTTCCTCGGCTCTCCACGGAGCAACAATTTTCTTCTTTCTCCTTAAAGTTGGTTCCTGGCCAGTTCAGTTGAAGCTATCCTCTTCTGAGGAGGATTGAGAGGAGAAGAATCATCGTCTTTCGTGTCCTCCTTCGGAGACATTGTCGGCTCCCTAAAGACAGCTTCTGGCGGCAGTACTACGGCTGGTTCCGTGGAAGGAACAGTACCTTTCTTCTTACGGCCTTTCGGCACCTTTTTTGTGGGAAGGGGGTCAAATCGACTCCCCAATATCAAGCTATGTAAATGATCACACTGAGGATGAAGAGTATTAATCTGAACGTAAAATTTGGCGGCGGCATAGCACAAATGGGTCTCAGGCTTATCCAGGGGTAGGGCAAAGATCGCCTCTGTACACCCGGCGTTATAGTACATCCAAGCACGTGCCCCGTCAATCAAGCTGATTATCGACTCCAAATATGGGCTAGCATTTTCCAGAAGGAGCTGGCCATAGCCGAACTATTGCACGAAACGGCTCGACAAATACGGCTCCAGATAGGCATGATTCCTGTTTCGGAGCACCAGATACGATGGTCTAATAGAGTGGAGCCAGTAAAATGCTCCAGCAGTCAAATTAGTGGCATGAACTCCTCCATCCACTAAGATATCTCCCATGGTACCCCTGCCGGACGGAGAGGATACTTGTAGAAGCATGGAAAATATCAGAATGATGATCTATGCGGCTCGGAACAGGAGAACCCCATGCGGCTCATACAGGAGCAGTCCCATGCGATTCAGAGAGACTTTTAGTCTCATATGGCTCGGGGCAGGAGAGTCCATGCGGCTTACATAGGGACAGTCCTATGCGGTTCAAAGAGCCCCCTAGCCGCATGCGATTCAGAAGTACGTACGGCTCACATACGACCAACAGAGATATACGGCTCGATCAACACCACGTGTCTCTATGGGACCCCTTCACACAGCTGGCCATCGAGTAATGGCCCTATTCAATGCTCTGCCATGATTTGACAGCTGACGGCTCTGACATGAAGTGTCATAATGGTCCTGTCATAGTGACAGACTCTTTGGGAATAGGAGAAAATCTCTGACACGATCCGAGATTGACACGTGGCTACTCCCATACGGCTCCAGTGAAGAACAGCTTCATGCGGCTGGTGAGAATCACCTTCCTGCGGCTCACCAAGAAGCCATCCCATGCGGCTCGCAAGTATTATACCTATGCGGCTCATCGAGAAACTATCCCATGCGGCTCACAAGTATTATACCTATGCGGCTCACCGAGAAACTATCCCATGCGGCTCGCAAGTACTATACCTATGCGGCTCACTGAGATACTGTCTCATACGGTTCATGGATATCATGCGATTCTGACAGGGTCCACCATTAAGACACGTGGCAGAGATTCAATGGCCCCCACGACTTGACAGCTGGTAGCAAGGATAATTATGGGATGCAGATCAATCAGAGATTTACCAGATCCCAATGACCATATTTAACGTTATCCTCATAATTAATGAGATCAGGTCATATCATTCATGATCAAGCCAATGGGACACGTGGTGAGAAATCCAAGCTTGACACAACCAATCATGAAGATTTAAAGCAATCAGCATTAATCATTCACAAGATTCAATACTATCCCCATTTATGGCCCAGATCCTTCATGCCCAAAATTAATGGTCCCGATTGATTATACGTCAGGCCGTCGCCACTTTGAGAATGGGTAATCATCCAAACCCTAATGATGCCCCCACTATTATTAATAGCAAGGTGCCATTCCCTTGTAACATATACACGATCAGCAGGAGATAGACAAGGAGACTCCCCCAATAACCAGAGATCAATCCAGAGAGAGAGAAGCCAGAAGAGCAATACGAGGAGAGCAGGAAGAGCATTTCTTCGTCAACGCCAACCCTCTCGTCACAGGAACCAAGGCTGCAAACCGATCGTCCAAGGAGTAAGGCAGGGCTGCCGTCGCCTTCCCGAGCCTCTATCGTCACCCCCCAGAATCTAAAATAAATAATTGTACTTAGACGGCTGTACCTAGGTTTTCGTCCCTAAGCTTTCTTTGTACAAGCGAGTTTGTATTGTGAGTCTAAGTTCAGTCCTTCCATAAAACTGTTCTGTACTTTTACAATTAATGGCAAACACGATGGCGACTCTGCTCGGGACAAACTTCTCCACGGCTGAGGAGTTGGTGACGCAATTGGATGCAGCCAAGCTTGGCTCCACGCAACAGAAGATGGTCGCCCGGTTCGACCAACAGGCGTTCAAAGAAATGCTCTCCGACAAGAGCGCTGGCCCGGTCCAGAAACGAGCCCGCACAAAGAAGGCCCGCAAGGAGTGGAGGCCCCGATCCTTCGTTCCTACTGAAGCTCTTGCAGAAATACCCTCTGTTGCTCAAAACGGCGGAGAAAACTCTCCTACGGCCCCACTTCAGATCATAGACGACTCTGCTGTCCCCAAGTCCGGCAGAAGAAAACACTATGATGCTGGACTTGCAGGGGCAAAGAGGAACGCTATGCGATCCGAGCCGCATAAGGGTATTAGCCGCAGGGAGAAAGCTCATGCGGCTACATCTGCCGGCCGCATAAAAAAAATTCATGCGGCCACATCTGTCAGCCGCATAGCTTATGCGGCTACAGTTGCCAACCACATGGATGAAACTCATACGGCTAAGAAAGTCAATCGCTTGCAGAAAACCCATGCGGCCACAATTGCCAACCGCATGCGGCCAGCCTGCACGGTCGTGACTCCTAGCCGCATAAAAACAACTCATCCAATGGCAGAAGACAATCGCATGCAAACAGCCTACACGGTACCCAATTCTAGCCGCATAGCCTCCGTTCCACGCTTCTCTCGATCAGTCTTCGACCGTCTCTCATGCGGTCCTGACCCTGATGGTTCTCTGGATGATAAGCCAGAATCTGTGGTATTCAACTTGGACTCCTCCTATTACGCACCCGCAAGTGCTAAAAGGAGGAAGTCTAGGGCAGCGCGGGCTCACCAAGCCCAGTCAGCTGTCCGAACCTCTAATTATCGGGGCATCCCGTTGATTATCACACGGGCCCCTGATGGGAAGTTGTATAGAACCGCTCGAGTCCAGCCCCCGGCGGCAAAAGGACAAAGTGGTTCCTATGACCTGCGTGAGGCGATCCTCCACAAGCGCAAGGAAAGAGAAGGAGCCTCGACGTGCAAAAAGTCCTCGCTTGGACATCACTGCACCCAAATCATCGTCAACTGCTGTTGCAACAACGCGACAGTGACGAAAGATCGACCGTCAGTCTTCCAAAGACTACAGCGTCCGAGCTCAGAAGACGAGGCGCCTCCTGTTGTCTCCTGCAATTCCACTCAGAAAGTCCCCACCGAGGGGAGAGGGAAGAAGGCAAGCATTTCCACCCCGAAGACCTCAACCACTACAGCTAAGAAACTGTCGTCTAAACGGTTGTCCTCCACCGGAGTATTCCAACACACCCGTTCAAAGACAAAATTTGCTGCAGTGGGAAATTCATCATCCAAATCGCTGGGGGTCGTGGAAACTGGGGTAGTACTCCTCCGAACATACACAACAATCCGATGTTTCAAGGAGCCGAGCCCGGGGAAACAACTCTTCCATCAGGTACAACAAACGCTGATGTCCCCGAGGACATCCATGGCTCTCAAGACGAAGCAAGCTCTGAGGTTGGGGATACCGTTTCCTCCGAGTCCGAGCCCGAAGAGAACATTCCCACCTACCCCGATGACTTCTCGGTGCATGGTTACGACTCGGAGGGTACATCCTCCATCGTTTCTTCCATCACTCCTCATGTAAGGACGGTGTTCATGACGGACAACAACCAAGGTGGTTCCAGCGATCGCCAACGCATCGACACTTTGGAGGCTATACTGCAGGTCTTGGTCAAGTCTGTAGAAATCAAAGCCGCTCTTCCAACTCTGCAAGGAGGAACGCCTGGCCAAACGAGCACGGGTCCCGCGGTCAATACGGACTCGAACTCAGCAGCACCAAACCTGTCACGACCTGCACCCACCGTGAGGGTACGAGTACGTAACAACGCCCAGCCTACGCCGTAGTGTCGGCGGTAGAACGCTGTCCTAGGTCTCAATGCATATAACAGTATAAGACTAAACAGTTTATACTCCCCGAATGGGGGTGACATAGCAGATACAGTCCCAATCACATCTAAGGTAGAGCATGATAAAGATAGATAAAACATGAAATCCAAAAGAGATACAGGAGATAGAAGTCTAAGTGTCTAAGATACATGAATCCAGAAGTACATCTCAAAACTCAATACAGTATTCCACAAAGTAAAATACAACTCCAGACAAAATGAATAACTACCTAAACAACCTCTAATGTGTCTCCTCTAGGCTAGCAGGCACCTCCAGGCTATCTGTAAAATTTATCAACAGGTCCAGTCAGGACGGGAGCGAGCACAAAACATCTCACGCAGTTCATATCGAGTTAGAAAATATAAAGCATGCAATAGAGTAAAGTACATAAAACGCTGAAAGAAGAATGTATAGAAAACAGTAGAGATTTAATAACAGAAAATATCTAAATATGATAAGTAAGAACTGTAAGGAACATGTGATTTAGAGTACAATCTGGTTATGTAAACGGGCTAGGAAAATACAATGGTAACTCCATTGTACGTGGGTGTACAATAGACATATACAATAATTATACAATGTTATATAATATGATTTGAGTACATAACCAATTCTACTCCCCCTCCCCAATCAATACACAAGGATCTACTCCAGTTACGTTATCTTATACAATAGTGTACAATGTTATACAATGGATGTACAATGTTATACAATAGTGTACAATGGTCTATTCCTGGAGCTCATGTGATAATGAGAGTACAATATGCATAATGAGTATACAAGGATATGGGTATTCAATAAATACAATATAGAAGTGAAACGCACGTCACAATATGTATTTAGTGAATACAAGGAGATAACATCTCAAAAGAAGATCCATATAGTACCAATCCGTGATAACAGTCGTGTCAGCATCAAGTACAGTAATCTAGAGCAAGAATGTAAATCCATACAAGTATGAAACGGTCAGAGAATGTACTCGCCTGATGTCTGAATGTCCAAAGTAAATATACTGTCCGAGGAGAGGTGTCTGGCTCCTAATTAGAACAGTACAAGTAACAACATGTCCAGAAGGGTAATATAAAGCACTACAATCTATTCTACATGAATCTAGGTCAAGCTAGGCCAAAGTCAACCCTTGGTCAACTCTGGTCAACTGCACTAGTCAAACTAGGTCAAACTAGGTCATGTCCTAACCCAGTAAGTCTTACTAGGCCTAACCAAGACTATCCTAGCAAGCACACATCAATACAAGGCTATACAAGCCAACATATACCCAACTCTATATAGCATGCAATTATTTAATACTCAAATAGGTAAGAATTCACATTGGATATACACTAGGTAATCTATTACTTTAAGCTATATATGTCTACACATATATAAACATGCATATATTAGTATTCAATATTAGGTCTATAATTATGGCATTTCAAATGGTTATATAAACTTATATATTACAACACAATATGCTAACATATATATAATATACATACATAGCTAAGTTAACTATATTCATAAATACTTATTTAAGAGGCTATGTGTGTGTATGTGAACATGGCAAAGGGGCAAGTGAGGGTTAAATGGGTATACATAGTGTATACATATCAAAGAGTGTCAAAGTGTAAGTGAACAATGTGTCAAGTGTGATAGTGTCAACATAGTGTAAGGGGGTACATGAGGTAATATAGGATTTGTGTTAACATAGAATATTATATCTCATTAACTTGTATATTGCATACATTAAATCTATTATTACATTACATTCATGCTTGCATTCATTCATCATTCATTTATTCTCTTGTACTACTATATGCACCATAGATTACATACTATGGAACCTACATATTCATTACAAGCCATACTTATACATGCTTACATTAGATAGGATACTTACACCTCATACATCATTTATTTAAACATTTACTCATGCTTGCATTTTCTATTTAGTTACATAATGTATATACATTAACATGGGTTAAAATCAAATAGAACATTATATTACACACAAGGGTACACAAAATGCATATGCCGAATAGTAACTCTACTAATAATGAATACTGTACCATCTCAGCATGAATTAAACTCTATGATTAAAGTATGTTATAGATCTATGTGTTATCTTTCCGAAATTTTAAACGGATCGCGTTTTCGTTTCCGGAAACTCCCGGAATCGCGAAAACACCGAGAACGCATTTATTTTTCGTACAGCTGACACTCAAATAATTCTCCAGAAAGTTACAGAAGAATTAGGCCTATTAATACATGTTTTTGGAAAGCTAACTTCAATACGCTTCTTTTAAAAAAAACGGGAGATTAAACCGAGCTTTGAGCTAGAAGTTATGACATTTCGAAGTTAGGGCTGAAATTAAAAACGTGGATAAAAATCATGACGGATTTAGATAGTTTGAGCCAAAAGAATACACAATATATATCCTAATTATCCACAACAATAATAGCAATAATAATATGAGGAGCCACCCTCACAAACTTGATTATATAATCATCATGAACCATTTATTACATATATAAGTATAGATACACTCTCATTACAATATATATATATATAAATCAACACATCCACAACACAAAGGACACTCCTATGACCTCCAAATGGACACAAAATAGACACAAATGGAGATACAACCATGGGGGTCATTCCTATGGGTTCAAAATAGACTTATATGCATGAGGAAATGAAAAGGAGAAGGGATTTATACCTCCCGGTAGATCGAATCGAAGAAAAACCTTCCCGGAGCGACACCGACACATAGAGATTTCAAAAGGACACGAACGAGCTCCGAATCCTCCCAAACTTGGGTAGCTTCCTCCTTGACTAGAATGGAGAAGGAAAGAAGAAGATTTGGTGGTGAAATAGAAGGATTTGGTGGAGAAATGGAAGGATTTGGTGGAGAAATTGCTAGGGATTGCTCTCTAGGAATTTGGGGAAGAACAAGAGAGAGAAAAATAGATGGATAATGACAAATGGGAGGCTCAACCCTATCCTTATTGTGGCTGGCCATAAAGGTAGTTTTGTCCTATTAGAAAAAGTCCAAAAGCCCCTACTAACCTATTCTATGAGTATTAGGAAAGGGCTAATTGGTTGGGGCTAAATTAGTCATTCTAAAGTCTCTAATCACACTAACCTTATCCATAATAATTAGTCTAACCTCTAACTAAAATATTTCTATCATGTGGACTAAAATTAATATTATGTGGGCCATGCCTAAATAGTGTGTGGGTCCCACTAGAGTTAAACTACCCCTGGGTCCCCGTTTCAAGTCGAATTGAGTTGAAATTCGAACCCGACACAAATAACCCCAAAATAATATCATAAATAATAAAATAATATCAAAATAATTCAAAGAGGTCAAATGCAAAAATATCCTTAGGCCAAAAATGACATTAAAATATCATAATCACATGGTTAGGCTCTAGGTCAAACAGTCTCTAGGGTTTCACTAGCAAAACGTCAAAACCACAAGTCATTGATTTAAATAATGTTAAAATGATTTAAAATCACCAAAAATTATATCATGAATTAAATGTCATTATTAAAATAATTATAAACACAAAATTTCAAAATTACCCCCAATCAAAAAATTAAAATAAAATAAAAAAAATCAACCCAAAATTTAGGGTGCTCACAAAACTCGGGTAATAATCCTCCCGAAATAACAGCCCCTACCGTAACAGATGAGGCCCGAGAAGTAAGAAGAGAGGTCCAGGAGCTTCCAGCCATGTTCCATGCCCGAGAAAATGCTCAAGACCTCAGAATGCGGCAACCATACCCTGCCGAATGGAGGGATGTGCCATTCCCACCAAAATATAAGCCGTTCAATATCAACCCATACGATGGCAAGACCTCAGCAAGTCGGTACATTACTTACTTCAAGGGCACCACCGACCATCTGCCCCATGATGATGCTATCCTCACGCGATTATTCATTGGGGCATTGGAAGGAGTCGTCTTCGACTGGTATCGCAATCTGCCGGACAACTGCATCCACTCCTTCGCCGGCTTCAAGCACCTGTTCTTGGAGAGATTCTACGAAGTAGGGCAGGACGTCACCATGTCCACCCTCATGGACGTCGTCCAAGGGGAGAAGGAGTTGACAAGGAACTATATTGAGCGGTTCCGCCAAACCGCCATGAAGCTGCCCTCCGGAAATCCAGATTCATCTTTGATTGAAATTTGCCAAAAGAGACTGCTTCCAACGATCAGTCTCTGGATGGGCGAAAGTCAATTCAAAGATTGGAAGATGTTCATCATCAGCGCCACAAGCGCCGAAGAACGACTGAAGAAGGCTCGCTAACTGGGATTGCATATCTCGGAAGGAGAAAACAAGGGCAAGCGTCCCAACAACGATAATGGGGGTAGCCCCTCCAACAATCGGGACAGCAAGGGAAAGCAGGCTATGGTGGCCGATACAGCATAAAAACCTGAGCCGAAGCCCGCAGACAAACAATGGCCGCAAATCACTTACTCCTTCGAATACAGTCACGTCAAGCCCATCTTGGACATGCTCATACAAGGGGACAGAATTCAGCTTCCTCCACCAAGACGGGAACCACGGCCGGCAGAGATGGAGAATCCAAAGTACTGCCATTATCATCGCTATGTTCATCATGCTACACACGATTGCTACCAGCTGAAACGGTACATCCAGAACCTCATCGATTCGATCGCTCTGGCCATCGATTTCGAAGAGGTTACCGTGGCGGCCAATATGGTGTCCGTACAATTTGGTAGCTTCCCGCCGACGGAGACTCAAGACGGGGTGGTCCCCGTCCCTCTAGCAACAATGGAGATTACCAATCTTCCACTTTCCCGAGATCAGGCTGCCGGTCTAGTGCCCCTTACCACATCACGAGGGGAGGTCATGTGGATCCATCCAGACTTGGTATCAGAAGTGACTCGGCCCACACCCTCTTCCACCAACAAAAAGAAAAGTGGAAAAGTCAGGACCTGCCACACAATCTCGGCAGACAACGAGGAAGCTACAGTCGTCGTCATGCAGTCCGGAGCGCAATCCTAACCTGTGGTTGACAATCCAGCCGAAAATCATCAACCCACTACAACTGATGCTCCGGGACCGGCTCAGCCTTCGACGACTGACAAGCCTAGGCCGAAGGAGACTCGCTTCGATAAATCCCTCCGAAAAGAGACAGCCCAAGGGCTAGAGAGGCCCTACAACTTTGACATCTTAGCACAATTGGCTAACACACCGGCCAAGTTGTCACTGTACGAACTCCTAAGGCTCTCCAAGGACGTTCGTATTGCATTAAGAGAAGCACTCCAAAATGTCGATGTCTATCTGGCTCAATTTAACCTCACCGGAGAGGACTCACCCGTGGATCTCCAAGACAGTGCCTGCACAGGAGCAATGCCCAACATCGTCTTCACTCCGCAGGACATGCTTATCGAAACCAACCTACACGATCGCCCACTATACTACACGGGATACATCGATGACGTGAAGGTGGATCAGATGCACATAGATCCTGGCTCTTACATAAGCATCATCTCGAAGGGTCTGCTACATCATCTCTGCATCTCAATGCATCGCCTGACGCCTACAAGCACCGCCATCAGCGATTTCAATTCGGACAGGAGCTACCCTATTGGAAAGATTCGTCTGAAGTGTCAAATTGGCGACCTCCAATCCGAAGTCACCTGCTACGTCATAGATGCAGACACTTCTTACAACATCCTCTTGGGGCGCTCATGGATACACGATTACATGATCGTACCTTCCATGCTACACCAGTGCTTCAAATATGTCGATAAATACGACTTTGTGAAGACGGAATCCGCTGACATCGATCCATTCAAAGGGGTTGAATCTTACTACTCGAATTCCTGCCTATACGAAAAGTCGAAGAGGCACCTTGATGAAGGAAATGAACAAGCTGGTACCGAAACGGCCACGGGATCAGAAGGACCTCTGATGATTCATCTCCAAGCTCGCAAACCGGGTATGTCCGTACCCCTTACTGCCACTCTGTGGAAGGACGCGATCAGTCTCTCGGCGCAGGATGAGCAGATGATAATCCGGCTGCCAAGGTCCGGCCAAGTGCCGAGACCCACAACGGGGCCACTGACAGTCAGACTGCCGAGAGTCGGTCAACCACAAAGGAAGAAGCTCAATCCCTCCGATAGGCCACTGACGATACGCCTTCCCAAGAAGGGTCGTCACCCCGATGCAAGGTCTGACACTTCTAGCGAACCAGCCACTCCTTGTCCCACATCAAGTGCCAAACTGGGGGTCGCTAGTCTGCCAACAATGCCACAACTGAATCACTGACAATCAAGCTTCCCAGGATATCCTCTCAATCTTCATTCACACAGGGGGTAGCCGAAGAGGAACCGGAGTTAGCCATGTACGTGGCCGCCCACACTGATGTTCCCTCCGCAGATAATGTAATCCCCCTAGAAAAGATACCTTACTTCATCAATAAAGGGTTATCTTTGAACTACACCGAGCTCAATAAGCTATGTACAATGTATGCTATGGAATACGGTATAGGCACTCACCTACACACACTAGTGACAAATGTGTACACCGCGATCCAGCTTACTCCAGTAGAAGACGCTTACCGAATAATCAAGGGAGGGGATCATTCGATCATCTTCGGACGGACGAACAACCCGCATCCCATCACCATAGAGAAAGCCGACCTCGGGTCAGATGCCGGGAGACTGCCTCTGTATCTCTATAGCCCCCAATCCAAATATCTCATGCAGAAACAGGGGTACGATCTGGAGACGACGCCAGGTTTGAACTACGGCACTGGACGACGATTACCTTTGAAGCTACCAGTTCCGGCGGGCAAACCACGAGACTACTATAGCAAAACTCGATGCAGGTTGGGGTATGTAACGCCTACTACAACCCCTAAGAGTTCAGATGAAGAATACGACTGGCAGTCACATTCAACCGGGTCACCAACTTTGGACTCGGATACCAGCATCGGAGATGTGTTCAGACAAGTCATGACAGTCAATATGGCATTCGTCGACGCTTACGAAGAAGACGAAGACATCCCCGAAATCCTCGAGCTAGAGCCGTAGGCCCAGCAATTGGACGCACAATTGGAAAAGCGGTTCGAACTGAGAGAACCTCCTACTGAAGATGAGGTTATACAAGTTAACCTCGGCAGCGAATCTTTTCCAAAACCAATCTTCGTCAGTAAAAGCTTAGCAGACGAAGAACGGGAGTGGCTGCTAGAACTTGTCAGAGAATACATTGATGTGTTCACCTGGAGCTATGAAGACATACGAGGGTTAAATCCCGACATTGCTCTTCACAAACTCAACATTCGGTCAGATGCAAAGCCAGTCAAACAACAACAACGACGCTTCCGCCCAGGCATCATGGATGCAATCGAAGCCGAAGTCAACAAACTGATAGCCAGCGGCTTCATTCGTGAGGAGCAACATCCAGACTGGGTCGCCAACATAGTACCCATCCTCAAGAAGAATGGGAAGATTCGAATCTGCATCGACTTCCGCAATCTGAACGAGGCGTGCCCCAAAGATGAATTCCCCCTTCCTATCACAGACATCATGATCGACAATACCTGCGGCTTCGAACGTATGTCATTCATGGATGGCTTCTCGGGGTACAACCAAATCAAAATGTCTCCTGATGACGTAAAGCATACATCATTCCGAACGCCAATTGGCACGTACTGCTACACAGTCATGCCTTTCAGTTTGAAGAATACCGGCGCCACCTATCAAAGAGCTATGAGCATCATCTTCAGAGACCACTTACGCAAGACAGTGGAGTGCTACGTTGACGATATAGCCGTTAAGAGCCGCTGCAAAGGAGACCATCTGCAGGATCTAAGGACGGTATTCGACCTAATGCGAGCGCACAATTTGAAAATGAACCCTACGAAGTCCTTTCTGGGCGTATCCAGCGGAAAGTTCTTGGGCTTCATCATCACTGCACAGGGTATCCATGTAGACCCTGAGAAGACGAAAGCAATCATGGAGATGGGTCCCCCGAGAAATCTCCGCGAACTCAGAGGCCTCCAAGGGAGGCTAGCCTACATCAGGAGGTTCATTTCCAACCTCTCCGGGCGATGCCGACCGTTCACGCATCTCATGAAAAAAGGAGTCTCATTCGTATGGGACGAGAAATGTCAGCGTGCTTTCGACAGTATCAAAGAATATTTGTCAAATCTTCCAGTTTTGGTGGCCCCGGTTCCTGGAAAACCATTCCTGCTCTATGTACGAGCAATGGAACACTCCCTCGGGGCTCTGCTGGCACAGAACAACGACGCAGGCCATGAACAGGCCATATATTACCTCAGCCGAATGATGATTGGACCAGAGCACCGATACACCGCTGTGGAGAAGGAATGCCTCGCCCTAGTATTCGCCATTCAGAAAATGCGGCACTATGTCACCGGACAAACGATACATGTGATCTCACGAGTCAACCCTCTTAGGGTCCTCATGACTAAACCAGGGGCACTCAGCTCTCGCCTCGCTACATGGGCAATACTGCTGTCCCCTTATCATATGATCTTCGTCCCCCAAAAGGCAGTCAAAGGTCAAGCCCTGACAGACTTCTTAGCAGCCCACCCAGGCTCGGAGTCCTCCAGAATATATGAAGAGATCCCAGATGAGGTCGCCTACTCACATGCAACCTCTTATGATAATATATGGCGAATGTTCTTCGACAGCGCTTCAAGGACCGAACCTAAAGGTAATATAGTCATCGGAGTCGGGATAGTGCTGATCTCCCCTTTCGGATTGGTGATTAACCGTACTTATTCCCTCACCGAGCCCTGCTCTAACAATGTGGCCGAGTAGAACGCTCTGGTCATTGGCCTCCAACTCGCAAGAAAGCTGGGGGTAGAATACCTTGAAGCATACGGCGATTCCCAACTAATCGTCAATCAGATACGGGGCTCATATGAAGTCCGCCACGAAGACATGATCCCTTATCACCAAATAGCGATCGACATCATCTCGTCGTTCGAGGGGTTCTTCATCGAACATGTCCCCAGACTTCGAAATATCGAAGCTGATGCCTTAGCTGGTCTTGCCGCTTCTCTAGCAGTCCCGAATTATGATCGCCAATCAGTGGATGTGATAGGCCATGAACTGGTCTGTCCAAAGAACAATGTGCAATTCGTGGCGAGTTATTCCGTCCACACGATCGATGATGCCCAGATTGGAGACAACCATTCATCGACTTTGTCATCAACGACATCCTGCCCGAGAACCCAAAGGAAGCCACTTCCATCAGACGGCGTTCTCTCAGATTCTTCTACGATACAGAGACAAAAATGCTGTATCGCCGCTCCTACGACGGATTACTGCTTCGGTGTCTGTCAAACGCAGAAGCCAAAGAAGCCGTACAAGAAGCTCATGACGGTGTCTGCGGGGCCCACCAGCCCGGCCCAAAATTATAAGACCGCCTTCGACGAATAGGCTACTATTGGCCCATGATGGTGGCAGATACGATAGATTATGCTAGAAAATGCAAAGCCTGCCAAGTCCATACGGACTTCACTCACCAAGCATCCGAGTTTCTACATCCGAAAGTGGCGTCCTGGTCAATCGAAGCATAGGGAATGGATATCATTGGTCCAATTACCCCACCTTCCTCCCGAGGACATCGCTTCATACTTGCGATCACTGATTACTTCTCCAAATGGGTGGAAGCTGTCCCACTCGCAGAAGTTAAGACTTCAAACGTGATCAGCTTCCTTAAGCATCACGTTATCTACCGCTTTGGACTGCCCCGAAGGATCATCCATGATAATGGTCCGCAGTTTGCAAGCCACGCTTTCTATCGGTTCTGCGATAAGCACCGTATTCAGAATGTCGCTTCGACACCATACAACCCGGCAGCAAACGGGTTGGCAGAGGCATTCAACAAAACAATCATCAAACTCCTCAAGAAATTTGTCTCCTCCAACAAACGCGATTGGAACGAGAAGCTCGGTAATGCTTATGGGCTTATCGCACCACAGTTCGAACAGCCACCGGGAATACACCATTCTCCCTGGTGTACGGGAGTGAAACAGTCCTCCTATTGGAGACTCAGATCCTCTCACTACGCGTCGCCCTCACGCATCAATTGACGACAGACGAAAACTACCATCGTCGGCCAAGCACGCATCTCTGGAGCCTTCAACAAGAAGGTAAAAATTGGAACATTCCAGGTGGGCGATCTCGTCCTGGCATTCCGGAGGCCGATGGTCATGACTCACAAGACCGTAGGCAAATTCCAGCCAAAGTAGGAAGGCCCATTTATCATTGAGACAGTATTCTCCAACGGTGCTTACCGCCTCGCAAAACAAAACGGAGACTTGCTCATGTTGCCCGTCAACGGCAAGTACCTGAAGAAATATTATGTCTAAATGACATTCTCTCCAAGATCTTCGAGTCATGTACCCGCTGGTACCGCTGAACTCACATCCACAACATTTCAGAGTATCAAGTCATGTACCCGCTGGTACCGCTGAACTCACATTCACAACATTTCAGATTATCGAGTCATGTACCTGCTGGTACCACTGAACTCACATCCACAACATTTCAGATTATCGAGTCATGTACCCGCTGGTGCCGCTGCACTCACACTTTCTCAATATTCTAAATTACCGAGTCATGTATCCGCTGGTGCCTCTGAACTCACATTCCGGTCACTCTTTCAGATAGTAAGTCACGTATGATTATACCTCTGAACTTTTTTCCTGGAAGAGATCCTCCCTCATGATCCACTACCCGCGCTCCTAGTACACAAAAAGGGTAATCGATCCACAAATTTCCGAAACGGCCATGTCCTCATTACCTCTGAGTCGTTTTCACTTCCACCAAAAACAAACTGCCCCCTTGCATAGAACTTCCACGTTCTCCTACCTCTGAGTCGTTCTATATACCCCCTCTTCATTGAGCCCACTCCTGCCATGTCCTCATTACCTCTGAGTGGGAAGGCTCCGTCGAAGAAACCTTCATGCTTGCCATGTCCATATTACCTCTGAGCAAGTATGTCGGTCCTCTTTCAACCTATTATCTGTACCCACAACCGGAGTACGACAAGGATAATAGGTCCACAAATGTCCTCTATTGACCACAAATGTCTTCTGTTGACCACAAATGTCTTCTGTTGACCACAAATGTCCTCCGTTGACCACAAATGTCCGCTATCGACCACGAATATCTTCCGTGAAGTCTCCCCTGCCATGTTCTCATTACCTCTGAGTAGGAAGATTCTACGGTAAAACCCTCATGTTTGTCATGTTCTCATAACCTCTGAGCAAATATGTTGGTTTCCTTTGATCCCATTATCCGTATCCTGAACCAGCGTACGCCAAGGATAATAGGTCCACAAATATCCCTTGCTAAGCTTCTTAGCATAAATCCACCATCTCACCATGTCCCGGGAGCCCAGCTGCTCTACGGCATTCTTTTTCCCAATACCGAGAGCACCCATGACCACTTTGCCATGGCTGTTCCGGATATCCTGACCAAACTTGTTATTCGTACCTAAAACCAAGGTACGCCTAAGGTAACAGGTCCACAAATAATCCCCCAGCAAGTCCAATTCCACAAACGCCACAAGTACAAGAAAGAGAAGATGAGTTGAAACATGCTCATTTATTCAAAATTCAAAGTGCTACATCACTTGGGATCACATCCCTTACAAAAAGAAAAGAAAAAAAAGAGAAACAAAAGAAAACAGAAAGTTGATCACTGCTCCGGGGCACATAACGCCCTGAGACGGTCCGTCAGCAGGGCAACCGACCGCTCAAACCTCTGGGTAGCTCGACGCTCCGCCTCTTGGGTCAGCACGCCTCATCCTCCAGTTGAGCATGGGCTTGCCAGTTATCCTCGAATCTCTTAAAGGCCCGCTCCAGGTTAACAGAAGATCGGGACACCTTCTCGGCCTCCCGAACGATTGACTCTTGTTCCGTCTGAGCAGCCTTCAGCTCTGACTCTAAGAAGGCCAACTCCTTCTGGAGTGCGAGAATCTGCTCCTTCGTGTCAGCAATTCCACGAGAAGCAGTCTCTTCCCGAGCACGACAAGCCTGACTCCGACGACCCAGCCTGTCATAGGAAGCGGAGAACTTGTCAAGGTCTTCCTATACAACGGGCCCGGCAGTATCTCGAGCGAGCTTGATCCTATCCCGAACAGCAATGAGGAAGCCCCGCTCCCGCTCAATCGCAGCAGGCAAGCCCGCCTGCCGTATCGCCAGCAATTGGGTCACAAGCTGATCAGCCTCTGCCAATTTAGGCTCCAGGAGTGCAGCCAACCCCACCCCGCCAGGAAGAGACTTCAAAGTTGCAACCTGACCACGAGCGCACCGCAGAGACAGAGTAAAAGGGGTCCCACGTTCTACAGCAGCATCTACACCCCTCTTTAAATGGCGATAAAAGCTGTCGACCACATCCTGCGTCACCTCGTCCAGAGCCTCCGAGGAAGCCGGTGTCAACGGGAGTGTGGCCGGCAACGCTGAAGAAGACGCAACAGAATCTGCTGCTCCTGCCACAAGAGAAACAAACTCCGCACGGAAGGACGCATGAACAGCGGCCAACTCCTCTTCAGCGGCCCGCAGAACTTGAATGCTCGGCAGGGTCGAGAGGTCAATCTCCGGGCCGTATGATCAGCAAAGGACGAGGTGGAAACCATCGCCAGCTCCATTCCCATCTGCCCGGGGTTGGCAGGAGGCCCCTCGACATGAGACGACGAAGGAAAGGGAACGCTCCTTTCTCCCAGATCACGGCAGGCCGAGCCTTCCCCAAGAACATCCGCGGTAGGAAGTAAAGGGTCAGGACCTGTAGGGCCAAGGCAACCATGAATCGATTTGACTCGGAGGATATGTTGATAGAGCAAATAAGCCCCCTCACTAGTCAATATTTGGCTTATCTTACCAGTAGAGGAGTGTGGAGGCCGAGGTTCGCCTACAGCCACCGTAGCCTCTTCACCAACAGTCTCCGAATCAGGTATAATAGGCTCCTCTGCCCCTGCACCCTCAGGAAGGGATGCAACGAGATCGGCGTAGCCTTGCTGAAGTTCAGCGATCTCGGAGACGGGCCCAAGGAAACCTTTATCACCCCGGGCCGAGGCCTCAGCAACCTGGGAGCTTCCAGCCGCCGCTGAGAGAGCCCCCGCAGAAAGGACCGCGGCACACATGTCGCTAATCAAAGCAGCAAGGGCCGGATCAACTCCAGGGGCAGTAGACGGTTCAGGAGAGGCCTGTTCATCAGATGCCTACAAAGAAAAGTGATTAAGTCATATGTCCAGGAGAAAAGAAAACCACAACAAAGAGATGGCTCCGACTTGGTCTTACCTCCGAAACATCGTCTGCATCCTTATCCCTCTCCGTAATAAGTAGCCTACGGGGTCCGACCGCCGCTCTCTTCACAGAAAAGGCTACTCCTCCGCCAGTAGACTCACGCCTGCCTCGCTTACGTGAGGGACCAGGTACGACAGGCGGTAGTTCTACCCGCACTGCCTCCGGTACAGATGGCAATTGGTCTACCGCCTCATCTAATACAACCGACGGTTGATCCGTCATCATCTCATCTACCATGACGAAAGGCTGACCCGCCGTTGCCTCGTCACCAGAAGAGAGAGAGTCCTCGTCGTCCCGCTCGTTGTCTTCCTCAATTGTGTCGAAGGACTCGGAATCGGGCGTAGGAACTCTATTCGCCCTTTTCTTCTTTGCCCTCAACACCATAGCTTTCTCCGCCAGGTGAGTGCCCACGATGAAGCTAGTCCTCGGGTCAAAATCGAGGGAAGGAGGATTTGCCGTAACATGATATAAGGCCGCCATATACAAGATTTCCCCTATCACGTTTGCGGCAGGAACCGAGAAGCTAGTTCGAGTATGACAGGTGTCATAGTAGCTCTATGCCCTAATACCATCAAGAATGCTACCTTCAAATCCCAGGTGGGAACTGGGACGCCCGAGGAATAGCTGACTATACCCAAATTGACAGGCAAACCTACTGGGCAAGTAGGGCTCTAAGTACACAGTGTTGCGATTGCGGTAAACTAAATGCGCCGGGCGAATGTTACGCAGCCAGAAACGCATCTTTTCAGGTAAAAAATGAGGAGGTCCAACACCATCAACATGAACACTCCTCACTTCTTGGTCGGTGAAACGGGGAACGGACACGAAGAAATTATATCCGTCCACCCTCGCCAACATCCTCCGACACGCCGGCATGGTACTACATTTCCAAGGCTGATGGTAATACCTGAAAAGAAAAGCATCGTCGTCTGTAACGCCATCCCCCGTCCCAGGCCTCATCAAAGACTGATAATGCAACAACAACCATCCCAACAAGTAATGATAAGGCAGTTCTATACGTTCAAAGTCCATTGCCACGTCACGAGCAATGACCTTGGACGAGAAAGCACGGAGACCATGCTGAATACTACACACCATAGCAGGAAGAAGAGCCAGCCTGACCCCAAAGGCCAACTTCACGGCAGGGAGAATGAAGTGGCGACTGATCCTCTCGATAGAACCTGCCCCTCCTGAGACCACATAATTGCGCAGCCACACCATTAAAAACCCCGCCAAGAGTGCCTTCTCTGACAGCCGCCGGGTACTATAATAAAAATAGCTAAAGGAGTCAATCTGGCTTCCAAATCTGTCACTTTTGGACTTCGACCTCCTAGCAGTCGACACCAAGTCCTCTACTTTCCTAGGAGTTTGACGATCCCGGGAAGTAACCCGGCCAGCAGTGCTGAATTTGAAAAGGTATGAGACCCAAGATTTGGTATGGGGAGCGTCCCCTTCCGAGCTGTCATTTTTTTGGATAGCCGTTCGGTGACAGGTGCTATGATGACACAATAGTTCTTGATACACAGCGACGAAACCTGGGAATCATCGGTCTAAATCCTGGAACTCCTCATTCGTCGGAGTGTACGCTTCGAAGGGCTCGTCTCCCCAGGGGAGCTTGGAGACAGCATACATCTCGTGAAAAGTGAGCTATAATTCCCCTATAGGGGTGAAGAAAGTCCCTGTCGGATGATTGTATATCTCCAGAAGGGCCAGAAACATTGGCTTATTAACGGGCAACCCGTGGCTGGTACCCCGGACAGCATCATAAAGATTGACTTCTCGTAAAAATTCTCCATAGTTCCGTAGAATCCATGAGGTCAGGTTAGCCCACGGGGGAATGGGGTGTAACCAGCTCGGCAGTACCAATCTGCCAACAGGATAGGACCCTTTGCGAGCAAGCTGGCTCAGGAAAGTATCAGCCTGAGAGAATGAGAAGTTAGGACCGGGTGTGTTGATAAAGGTACCCGGAACTAACCCCATCACGGATCGTCTGGCCAGATCCTTGACCGTGCGCACTAACCCAGTGGTTTTGTTGTAGCGGATGTTACCAACAAATATTCTCGATCTGGTTGGAGTGAGGGGGTCTGGCATCTGCCTGTCCAAAACAATCATGTTGAACAATGCAAAAGGGAAATGATGCTTCATAATGGGGATGTGAATCGGCATCCCGTCCAGGGCAAAATCCCAACTCTCAGAAACATCCAGCACTCGGGAGTTTTCTATGATCAACGCATCCCCAAAGAGGAAGACCGGTCTCAGATGCTCCCCATTAGGCTTTTCGAAACTCATCATGTTACTAAAGAATTGGAAAGATTGAACCCTGATAGCATTTAGTCGCTCCAAAGGTTCATTAATAAGGAGCTGCTCGGATACTTGACGGACTAAGTCATCCCGACGCACGCCCAAGGCGAACTGGTTCGAGCCAACCAGAAGTTCTCCCGCAGGATTTACTGGCAGATTCACTGAAGAAAGACAAAAGAGACAAGTCAAAAAGATAGCCAAAACGCAAATTACTTGATGCTTATGCGGCTTAAGAATAGCCTCATGCGGCTCAGTTTGAAAGAGCACATGCGGTTCAGTTCGAATAAGCTTATGCGGTTCGGCTCGAAATGGGCTTATGCGGCTCAGTGCGGATGAGCTTATGCTGGTCGGTTCGAAAGGAGCATATGCGGATACGGTCCAAATTTGAATAAGCTTATATGGTTCGGCTTATGCGGTCCAGTGCGGATGAGCTTATGCGGTCTAGTTCACATGATCTTATGCGGTTCAGTTCGAAATAAGCTTACGCGGCCTAGTTTGAAAAGTTCATGCGGTCCAGTCCAAATAAGCTTATACGGCCCTGAGGATGAAGTAGTTTTGCGGCTGCAAACAACAACTTTCATGCGGCTCAGACCTAGGTCATATCCCATGCGGCCCGAACATGAGTCGGACATGCAGCATACTTGGAAATATAGGCTGCGCATAAGATATGCGACGTAGCCATGACAGTTCATGTTGATGATCCTACCAGCAATAGGCGGGTGAACGTCGGGGTGAAAAACAGGCACGTCAGCCGTCGGAGGAGCCGCCACATTAGCCGCCGCAGTCGATGAAGACGCGCCCTTCTTGCCCTTCGCTGCCCCAGAAGATGACGTGACCTTCTTGCCCGTAACAGCGGCAGTCTTCTTGGGAGCCATTGCCGATCGTTGATGAAAGAAAATGAAGAGGAAGTCGGCAACAAGGAGTTCGAGCAAAAGAGAGAAGGTAAAGAAACCCTCAAAGAATAAAATTACTCCTATTTATAAGCGAAGGAGGCTTGAAAAAATCAAACAAATGCCTCGATCCACGCACCGCCTAAAAGAATAAAGGAAAAATGCTTCGGTCAAAACAAAACTGACCCTTGGGATCCTCCCCCAAGAGGCAGCAAATCAAGGGCATTTAATGCAGAAGATTTGCACACGTTATTGGGACACGTGGCAAAAAGTCTATACGGCCTAACAGCTCATGCGGCCAGATAAATCCATGCGGCTGAATCATCTATGCGGTCAGCAAAGGCCATGCTTCTTATTCAAAGTATTACAATTTTGTAAATTGAAAACTTTGAAGGGGGTCTTGTAGAAGCATGGAAAATATCAGAATGATGATCTATGCGGCTCAGAACAGGAGAACCCCATGCGGCTCATACAGGAGCAGTCCCATGCGATTCAGAGAGACTCTTAGTCTCATGCGGCTCGGGACAGGAGAGTCCATGCGGCTTATATAGGGATAGTCCTATGCAGTTCAAAGAGCCCCCTAGCCGCATGCGATTCAGAAGTACATGCGGCTCACATACGACCAACAGAGATATGCGGCTCGATCAACACCACGTGTCCCTATGGGACCCCTTCATACAGCTGGCCATCGAGTAATGGCCCTATTCAATGCTCTGCCATGATTTGACAGCTGACGGCTCTGACATGAAGTGTCATAATGGTCCTGTCATAGTGACAAACTCTTTGGGAATAGGAGAAAATATCTGACACGATCCGAGATTGACACGTGGCTACTCCCATGCGGCTCCAGTGAAGAACAGCTTCATGCGGCTGGTGAGAATCACCTTCCTGCGGCTCACCAAGAAGCCATCCCATGCGGCTCGCAAGTATTATACCTATGCGGCTCACCGAGAAACTATCCCATACGGCTCGTAAGTATTATACCTATGCGGCTCACCGAGAAACTATCCCATGTGGCTCGTAAGTACTATACCTATGCGGCTCACTGAGACGCTGTCTCATGCGGTTCATGGATATCATACGGTTCTGACAGGGTCCACCATTAAGACACGTGGCAGAGATTCAATGGCCCCCACGACTTGACAGCTGGTAGCAAGGATGATTATGGGATGCAGATCAATCAGAGATTTACCAGATCCCAATGACCATATTTAACGTTATCCTTATAATTAATGAGATCAGGTCATATCATTCATGATCAAGCCAATGGGACACGTGGTGAGAAATCCAAGCTTGACACAACCAATCATGAAGATTTAAAACAATCAGCATTAATCATTCACAGGATTCAATACTATCTCCATTTATGGCCCAGATCCTTTACGCCCAAAATTAATGGTCCCGATTGATTATACGTCAGGCCGCCGCCACTTTGAGAATGGGTAATCATCCAAACCCTAATGATGCCCCCACTATTATAAATAGCAAGGTGTCATTCCGTTGTAACATATACACGATCAGAAGGAGATAGACAAGGAGACTCCCCCAATAACCAGAGATCAATCCAGAGAGAGAGAAGCCAGAAGAGCAATACGAGGAGAGCAGGAAGAGCATTTCTTCATCAACGCCAACCCTCTCGTCATAGGAACCAAGGCTGCATACCGATCGTCCAAGAAGTAAGACAGGGCTGTCGTCGCCTTCCCGGGCCTCTATCGTCACCCCCCAGAATCTAAAATAAATAATTGTACTTAGACTGCTGTACCTAGGTTTTCGTCCCTAGGCTTTCTTTGTACAAACGAGTTTGTATTGTGAGTCTAAGTTTAGTCCTCCCATAAAACTGTTCTGTACTTTTACAATCAATGGCAAACAATACTCTGAAGAACTCATAGTTCTGTAAAAAGCCTAAAGCCTTTCTACAAACAGATATACCGGTGACGGCCCAGTCTGCATCACGAAATCTAGGAAGAAATGCGTCCTCTGCCACAGAGTCCGCCACCGGCCCAATATTTATTAGGGAAGGACAATGCAGTAGCAGCCACCCCATCAGAAAATGATACGAAAGCTCGGTCCGGGTGCAGTAGGGCCTGCCATCGGGAGTCACCGCATCCCTGACAAAGTCCCGCAGACCTCGTCCAATGGCACAGACCATCGCAGGAAGCAACGCAAGACGGTGTCCGAACGCCAGCTTCACAGCTGGAAGTATTATAACCCGACTTATTCTTTCAGTGGACCCTGAACCTCTATGGATTACGCAGTCATGAAGCTAGATCATTAAAAAAGCTGCTAACACAGCTTTCTCCGACAACAGCGGCTTGACGGAAGTAGTGGCCAATCGGAGACCCAGGATCATCCCTGTCCTCAGTATCTGCCGTCTCATAGTCCGCCATCCGAGCCTCTATATCGGACTTATTCATAGGTTTCAAGATCGAAAAGGAGACTGGGTGTTCCCCTTCTCTCTGAATGAAGATATAGCCCGTCCAGGCTCTCGTGTGGCGATTGGCCCCCTCAGTCCTCCCTTTCTTATTAATCCTATGACAGATAAGAAGATGACAAAGCAATTCCTTGTATACATCAATCATCCCAGAGTTTTCACTCTCTAGGTCCCAAAGTTCTTCATCACAAGGCACGTACTCTTCATAGGGCTCCGTACCCCAGGGAAGCTTCGATACTTCATGTATTTTATGGAGAGCCAATCCCATCTCCCCAACCGAAGTAAAAAAGGTACAAGTATGAAGGTTATATAACTCGGCCAAGGAGACAAACATTGGCCAGTTGACCCTCACACTATATTGAGCGGCTCGAATAACATAGTAAAGGCCAGCTGTCTTCAGGGTGGCATCATATGTGGAAAGAATCCAGCCAGTAAGAATGCTCCAGAATAAATATGGGTACTGCCAGCCTTCCATCCGCATCTTTCCTGCAAGATACGACACACCCCTCGTCTTCATTAAATGGCAAAGCGTGTCAGTGGCATAAGGATGAAGATTAGTGGGAATGTCGTTCACTATGGTACCAGGTTGCAGTCCCCTCGTAGAGTAAGATGCAGAGCCCTGGACATATTTGAAAGTGTCCTTCTTTCGGTCGCCTTAGTAGAACTGAATTCTTCCAAAGATGATTCCGAGAAGCTCAGGAGTTAGCTTCTACTTCATTCATCGCGCACAGCTAAGGCAGTGAAAGCAGACAAAGGATACTGGCGCTCCATCGATGGCATCGATATCCTCTGATTTTCTAGACTGATCACCATAGGGTTTCTCAAACGTATGGTCTCGCCATTTTTAAACCCTACTCTATCACCAAACAGAAAGTAGGGTTTCTTGAAGCGACGTGCCCCTTCACGCATGAACTTCTTATCATTAATCATCTGCCGCAAGAAAGTCTTATCCTGTTCAAGTATAGCGAGGGTCCGCTCCATAGACTGATTTTGTTAATCTTGGCCTGAACTGCGGTGATCATATCTGTTATGGGACTGGTATCAAGGGCCTGATAGGCGGAGCCGAAAGAGATTCCGTTAAATTTTGGGACAAACATGTTTACTGCAATGGCAGAAAGAAAGTCAGACTCAGGGAGCTGCGGGAAAAAACTAAGTCCTGAAGACTCCTATGCGCCCAAAAGTGCTATGAGCCCAAAGGGATATGCGCCCAAAACAAGACATGTGGGAGGATGACTCTCGGACTGTACGCGGGCGTATAACACGCCACGGCTTAAAGGGGCACATAATATGGCAACACATGGGCGTATAGCACACCACAGTGTTGGCGTATGACTTCTATAGGCGTATAGTAACGTTCACAAAAGTATGTTGCCCTAGGCGCAGGTGTCCAGGCAGAAGAGAAGTCCGAGCGTTACAAATTAACGCTCGAGACTTCGTTTTATGAAATATGCCCTCACCCAGAATCGGGTCCTGGACTACCGAGGACGCTGCCGCAGGAGGAGAGTAACTCGACGCAGCCCCCTTGCCCTTCGTGGATCTCTTGGCGGCCTTGGGAGACATAGTTCTCAAAGAAAGAAGACGAAGAGTTTTCTGAAAAATTAAAAGAGAAAGGAATAATAAAATTTCTCTCTCCTCCAGGGTCTATTTATAGGCATAGGCTACTTCTTATCCGCCCGCCTGCTGTATGAGCCCATTATATGCGCCAACTACAGCCTATGCGCCTACGTGAAGGATCAGCTCTTTGTGTACTATACGACTGTCCCTTGCTGACGTGGACGACGTATAAAGGATGGACCGCTTCAAATTCTGTTCTGATGAATCTGTCAGTTCCTATTTCGAAGAAAATCTCAACAGTCGTATCTTCCTGACAGGCTGACCAAATACTCTGCACCCAAGGAGAGGGCCATGCTATGCGCCCATTGCCTCGCGAGAAGACGATCCATGCTTCTTTCAAAGTATTTCAAACTTGTTCAAGTATCGAAAACTTTGAAGGGGGTCCTGTAGAAGTATGAAAAATTTTCAGCAAATATAGCTCCATGCGGCCAAGTCAAGTGTAGCTCCATGCTCCCAGACAGTTTAACTCCATGCACCCACTTAATGAAGCTCTATGCGCCCAGTCAAGTGTAGCTCTATGTGCCTAGTCAATGAAGCTTCATGCGCCCATGACTAGCTCCTCCGAATGGAGGGCGCATAGCCTGAGACATGGCTACGCGCCCAAGCCTGACTCAGTCAAAGCCATGATCAAAACATGCAACGAAGAGCATGGCCACGTCAGTCTCCACGAGCAGTCGTGCATCGAAGCATGCGGCCACGTCAACACCACGACCAACCCACGATCTCGCAGCCTGTGCGCCTACATCCTATGCACCCAAAGCAGGACTATGCGCCCACGTAAGAACCAGCGTGTTTCTTCATGTGGGCGTATAAAATCATTCTAGCTCGAGAACGACTATAAAAAGGGGGCCTCACCCCCTTCAAAACAAGAGAACGGAGAGCATTTTCAAGAGCCAAATTGCTGCACTTCTTGCCAGTGAGCCGAGAGTTAGCAATTTTCTTAGGTTTTCTCCCACTTTTGTAATCGGAGTGTCAACGGAGTAAAGGAGCAACTGTCGCTCGATCTCCATCGTTCCATTCCCCAGAATTCTTTTTTGTACTCGGGGATCCTCTGTACAGGATCTCTCAGGCGTACTCAATTTGTGGTGCCTTGCGCCAATAAAAGAAAAGACAACATTTTCTTCTTTTTTTTATGTGTGTCCATATTTGTTTGTAATTGTAGTTAGGCTAGATGACAAGATTCTTATTTCAGTCAATTTAAAGATGGCAATGATTACTTGCTCTAATTTTTCTAACTTAAATATACTTTCCTGCAATAGTTTAACGAGCAGAAAGGACAGGTTGCTATCGAGCAAATCCTGTGAGTGGTCTTCTTGGACATAGACCGGTCCAGCCCTATAAGCTGCCATTATCAATTGTCTACTCCACTGTTCTATGCAAGGGCAGATGACCCCAATCAATAAATTGAAATATTTGATGATAGTGTCTATATTCGTAAACCATATACATACTGCAGAGCATTTTGTTGCCAACAATAATTTAAATTGCTAGTTGGTCATTGACCAAAACACTTTTAGTATGGATCTAGCTGTTAGTGATGACCTTATTCTCACTTGCAGGGAAATCAATAAGAAGCATTAATTGCTATAAAGGGCCTCAGCAGGATTAGGTCAATCAATTTGTAAATTTACTCTTGAGCACCAATATGGTAATTGTAGCTTGTTCATTTTCTCCTTTTTAGCCTTCAGATGGAGGCATGTGATGAACATCTATACATGGCAATAAAGGGCCTCAGTAGCATTAGGTCGAACCTAAACCTGTGCTCGAGAGATAGTTGTCCATACATATTTGAAAGTTCATAATAATTGGCTCTATGCACTTCATGACTTTGCAAACACCAAAGCATGTTTCTTTTAATGAAGCTCTCGTATCAGTACATATCAATATGGCAAGATACCAAAAATGTTAGACCTTGTAGGCTTTAGCTAAGAAAAGCCTAGGTTTTTGTAACATGCAATTATGGCCTCATTGCACTCAAAATATATTATGACGAAAGTCAAATTAGGTCAAACCCAACTTACAAATCCAAAATTTGATTCTATGTATCAAATCTGCTATCTTTATATATATCAATCCTTCTCACTATATTAATTATGTGTATGATAAGAATGTAAACATTTCATTTAGGGTTCTACTCCAATTGTCTACTCCACTGTTCTACTGCATAGTTTAACTACAACATTCCATAAATATATTGTGCAAATCTTGGATTATCAGAATTCTGGTACAAATCAGTTGTCCATTGGGAGAATTTAGGATGTTTGGACAGAATTTCCATGTTTCCAGTACATGTTTCATCATGGGGTTAGATATCCAAGTATAAAGTTTCGAACACCTATTGAACCAGAATTTCCATGTTTCCAGTACATGTTTCAGCCAAACTATTTAATGTCTTGGGGACTAATATTTTAAGGATCAATGAGAAGCAACTAGCAAGTTATGGTGGCTTCTGGTTTGTCACCTCGTTTGTGCTCGTATTTATATTAGAGAGGATAAAATGTAGCACTTGTCAGACTCTATTTATAAGGATCCCTTGAGAAATACGGAGGGATTCTTTATTTCACGGGAAAATTGCAATATGCTCAAAAGCTTTACATAAATGTGCATATGCATACTGAACAAAATCGACACATTTTGCATAAATCAAATGAACCATGTATTCATATGGCAATGACATGGAGAATAATCAAATGAACCAAGGTTTGAAGTTAACTTCAAAGAACCCTTAAATTGGATTGTACCCGAGAACATAATATTTGGATTGCACCAGAGAACAAACATGTATATATAAAAAAATCACAAAAGTAGGAATAAAGTAATTGGGCATCATATACCTTAAATTTTGCATTTGTTGTCCAAACCCGATCAATCATGTACTCCCAATCCTCTTGTGAAATGCCTTTATATGAGTTGTTTCTGGGGTTTATGTCGTCCTTCAACAACTTCTTATAATGTGCATGCATGTGACTCCTCCAATCTTTGTATCTCAGCTGGCATATTTTCATAATAGTCTGCCTTATGACTTCATCCTCATCATAATTTTTGATCTCAAATTTATCCTGCAAACATGTACTCAATAATATAGATTATTTATAAACAATATATGGAAATAAACCTAATTATATGAAGTAGTAAATAGATCCACCAATACCCGAACTCTTTGAATAATTGTCTTCTTTAGGATGTCATCAATGTCATCCCAATACATAACGTCCTGAAGTGGTACAGCAGCCCGAACTTCAACGCCAATCTAGTTTGCAAGAGCAGTAGCATTATCCCCAACTGGAGCCCTTTCCCTAGAGGGGATTGACACTTGAAGCATGACTGTTTTTTGTACCATTTTCTCTACAGCTTTACCATACGTCTTACCCCGTATATTTTTCTTCGGTGAAGCTGTACATCAAAAGGAAAAAAAAATAGCCTTAAGCTAGACAATAGATAGACCGGATTTCTATTTCAGACTTCATTAAAATCAAATATGATTATATCCATTAGATTACCTGAACCACTAGCTGGTGACTCCATAGGACTAGGGACATGCATTTGAAGGTTATTGGACCCCTCAGCAGTGGCATCTTCAGGTGTCGAAACAAGATATGATGATTTACGAATGGGACCATTGTATACGACCTAAACATACAAAATATATAGATATTAAGGCATTATTAGTAACATAATTTAAACACAACATATCACTCGAGGTTCATATCTTATATATTACATTTTCCTTTGGTTGATTAGAAGGCATATTATTATCATCATCACTGCTGGATGAACTAAGCAAATCATCACACTGGCCCGGTCGATACTAATCACCATCTCTCTCACTCACATTTCTTTTGCTATTCTTACCAAAACTTGTTTGGGTGACCTTCCCAAATAGAGTTAATAAATTTGAGGCGCGAAGCAAACCCAAAGCATCTAATTTCCTTTGGTTAATAGCAATATTTTCATTTCTTTGCTTCTCATATGCTGACGTCATTCGGGCTGCTTGTCCGAGTTTTAAATATACTATGCTCTTTGATTTTACCATCTATAACAATAAAGAAACAAATGTGTTCCACAATATAATTCCAATTTTCATTGTATGCATTCCAAATGTGTGAAGTTGGAGGCATTTGACACATAACAAATGTCATTTTAGATATTCCAATGCAATAAGTAAGAAGCCTAAAGAAACTGAACAATAGTGTGCAAGCTGTAATATCAAGATTTAGATCACATATTATCGTATAAGATACATTGATCATAAGATATTTGATTAGAAGCTAATATACTCCTACATATATGGATAAGTTAAGCTCCTACCATATTGCAGTTGCATACATTATTCATAAGATAATTTATTGGAAGGTAATGTATTCCTAACATACTGCAGTTGCATACAGTACTAGACAACTCCCTGTACTGTTCAGATAAGCTCTGGACTACATACTATTACTACAGATTTCCAAAAATAATACAACAATAATACAACTCCCTACACTGTTCAGATAAGCTTTGGACAAAAAACTCTCTTGAAAACCAATTCTCAAACCGAATCCAACAATAACATTTTTCAATTTGAAGTAAATGTATACAAATTTATTGTAAATAGCAGCTAGGAACCCCATATCTCAAGCTGGAAACCAAAGAAATTGACTATCCCTTTAGAACCTACTTTTCAAGCCTCCAATTATTAAGATCCCTAAACCTTTAAAAAGCTAGGTTGGAAACCCAATCTCTGAGGTTCATGCTTAGATAGTAATCTTATGAGTGTAGTGCCTTCATCTTATTATTGGCTCTTCTTTCCTTATTCCATCCCAAATTTATAATACTTATATTGATACTGGTTTGTTACTGTTCTATTTTTCTCTTAAACATGGTAAGCAAGGAAAATAGGGTTGTCGGGGTACTGGATAACTTTGTCGAGGGAGAAAAATGGACCGTATGTTTGGTTTATCAAGCAAATGCTAAATGCAGACAGTTACCTAATTTTATGTTAAAATCTGAACATCTCTAAGGCATGTACCTAATTTTATGTTAAAATCTGAACATCTCTATGCATATAACAATTTTCCATGTGATATGTTTATAGCTTGCACATAAGTCCCATATGCCTATTATCCTTACATGCATCCTAGGATATGATATCTTTATGATACATATGATACAATACCTATTCATGCTCCATGATTCTAGTATCCCTATAGGACACATGGATACTTATGTACCCATATCCCTATCATAACCTTGTATCATATAGATTTCTATATCTATGCATATACCCATTATCCATATTACACATCTATCAAGTATTACTCATAAACTCCTACCTATTTATATATACCTAGATTATACTCTCATATCACTAACATACACAATCATTGTATCACTAGGACACTACCTATTAGTACCACATTCTACATGCATCACTATGATAATCTAATCCCCTATCCTCTTCCCTTCACACACAACATGCATATACACCCACACACTCATATACACACTGCTGCTACTTTCTAAACCGGACTCAGATTTCTCTCCACTGGAACACTCACAGAGATAGAATGCAAACAGAAATCTGTGCACCCTCAAGTGACTGAACTCCAAAGCATATGTGTGTACATATTCCTACACACATGGATCACTATGTACAGTCGCAGACCTAGGTACACACACAGGAATCTGGATGCTCAAAGTTACTCATAGAATCCTCAACTTAACACCTAAATACTGGTACACAGGTTGCCCACATATATGGTTCAGGTTACTACCTATCTACTGATCACACATCTACCTACACACATACCCCTTCAATGGAATGGTATATCTCATATGTGCATTGCTGCACACAGGTACACAAAGTCTCGATTTAGCCATGTTGTTACTGATACTAGTCTACACACAAAATCAGTTCCTATAGGACTAAACATAGGCCACCATTCCTCACTACACACATATAAATACTTTGACATTGGCAGCACACACACGCATACTGATTTACACTATAATGTGTATCTCCTACACTACATGCTGGAACATACATAGACACATGGATTTTTCTAACTATACTACACCTGTGGCACTCACTGGTACACACACAGACACAACCTATGCATACTGCTACTACTAATATAAATGTTCCCTACATATAGACCCCTCCCCCTCTACACAACACAGATTTGAAACACACAGATTCTACAAAAAATTCCTTAACCTACTAGATGCTGCTTAATGAAATAGGAAGCATCACACACATGCCTCTGCCTTAATTGTTTACTGCACAGACATGACACTCCCCTCTCTACACTACACACAGGTTTGCTGATCACTCTTTCTCACTCATACTCACATATACAAAAACACAGATCTTGTGTCTAATAGGACATGCACAGGTTGCCCATACCCTCACTGGACATAACACACAGCTGCATCTATTGCCCGTACACACACATACACATATATGTGTGGCACACAACCTACACATAGGTCTTACAGTTGTGCACACCAATCTGTGCATAGACACTCCTCACTGATGTGTACACAACCATGTTGTACACTGTACACTCATTTCTTACTTATCCACACTGGTAGAGACTCTACACCACAGAGCCTGTACAAGAATACACACTGTCGTAGCAGTTTGCTACTGAAGTCCCCTTGTCACTGATACTGATGTCCCCTTGTCACTATACAAGAATACACTCATTTTTGAAAATGATTTGGTGTCAAAAAATACATTTATGTGAAGGCAAAACAATATTGATATTCATCTCAATCACTCTATTCACAAAGCATTGTTCCAAAAGACATAAATCATTCTTTGAACTTTAAAAGTAATAATAGATAATCTAATCAGGATGTAAAATAAAGTATTGTTCCAAAAGATAGATAATATTAGCTATTAAAACTGTTAATGATACCTTGATTATATCTCCATTGTTCCAAAATAAATGTTGTTTATATTCAAAACTCAACATAAACTAGATATCAAATTCAATATCAGGGTCAATATCATAATCATAAAGTATGTGTCTGTCATCCTCATCATCCTCTCTAATATGGGCCATTGTTTCATCCTCATTATTGTCGAGATGCAAAGCCATATCACTTGAAATAATCTCAGGATAAAAACCATCCCTATTATATTGAACATTAGTATCTTCAATGATATATAGAATAATTCCAGTGCTTTTGTCTTTTTGGAATGCTTCGGTAGGCTCTAAAACTTCTATTGAGTCTAGCTCATCATCATCCAACTCTGGTACATCCCATGTATCCCGATGCTGAACCAGTTGTACGACTTGCCAATTTACCCCTAATCGTGTATCATTGACGTAGAAGACTTGTTGCACCTGACTTGGTAGGACAAATGGATCGTCAGAATACCATCGGCGCCTGACATCAATGCTAAGGCAATGTGCATCTTTGTTTAGTATCCGACTTTCGCTCATTTTGAAACATTCACACTGGAACAAAACAACTTTATGGCTATACATGTATGTCAGCTCCCAAACTTTGCATAAATATCCATAAAAGTCTATAGGTTTTCCTTTATGAGCTCCTTCAGAGACTAAACCGCTATTCTGACTCTTACGACGATTGTCACGGTCCCTTGTATGGAATCGGACGCCATCGCAAATGCAACCCGAATAAAGTGTTACCATCACATTTGGACCATTTGCCAACGTCCACATTTTATTAGTTGCTTTTGGTGACTTTTGTGTTCGCAATTGATTCATCTACATACAAAACATATAAAGGCATATTAAGATAATATTAGTTAAATAGTATCTAAATATATGTTATACATCTTACATGTTTTTTGAACAATTTTGGAAATTTTTGTCGTTGTATTTGAGTTATATTACCTTCACTTGAATTTTCTAATAGCTTCTTGTGTTCCCTACTTGAAGAAATTAAACTCATAAGTACCAAAAAATCAATAATCAAAAGGCTTTAAGAAATGAATGCATGTAAGGATGTTGAATAACATACTCTAGGTATGGCTCAATCTCGTCGGTGTTGTAAAGCATAACCACTTAGCAATTTCGTATTCCTTCTCTGAGATATCATGAGCCCTTGTTAATCGTCCAAAAGGACGAACATTTTCTGTGAATATCGTTAACCCATGTCCGCGCTCACTACCATCAGCATTTTGTTTCTCTCGATTAAATAATATTTCAACATTGCTCAAGTACATTGAACAAAAAGTTAAGCTCTCTTTGACTATATAAGCCTCAGCAATTGAACCTTCTGGCCGAGCTCGATTGGTTACATACAACTTAAGAGTTCCAAGAAACCTTCAAACAAACACCAATTAAAATAATAAAAACATGTTCAACTTAAAATTTGTATTAAGATGGTACAAATTACCTTTCAATTGGGTACATCCAACGATATTGTATTGGCCCCACAAGGATGGCTTCACGTGGCAAATGAACAGCCAAATGAACCATCACATCGAAAAAAGCTGGAGGAAAAATCTTCTCTAACTTGCAAAGTATTAGAATAATGCGTTCTTCTAACTTCACTAAGTCATTTTACACCAATGTCTTAGAGCACAACTCCTCAAAGAAATTGCCCAACTCGAACACTATAGTACATACATCCTTGTTAAGGTAGCCATGCATCCCGATTGGGAGAATTCGTTGTAGAAGGATATGATAATCATGGCTTTTTAAGGTTGAAAACTTTTCATTTTTAATGGTCACACACCTTGAAATATTTGCAGCATATCCATCAGGATATTTGATTGACTTTAAAAATTCAATAAAACCCTCTCGCTTCTTTGGCGTCAATGTTTAAATCGTTGGGGGCTTGATCAAGGATCCATCGAGAGACCTTTGTACGTGCAATTCTTTCCTTATGCCCATGTCCTCCAAATCAAAATGAGCTTTTGTTGTATCTTTGTTCTTCCCATCTATGTTCAACAACGTTCCAAGCAAATTGTCACATATGTTCTTCTCTATGTGCATGACATCAAGGTTGTGTCGGAGCTTCCGTTTCTTCCAATATGGGAGCTCAAATAGGATGCTTTTCTTTGTCCAATTCAATTCTGCTTGGTCACGAGGTCTCTTTTTGTTCTTATGGTTCTTCCCAAACTCGATATATGATAAGCAATCCAACTGATTTAGTATCTTTTCCATTAGCATCTCCAAGGATTTTATTTGGTGCTCAACCTTACCATTAAAGGCCCTACTCCTTCGCTAAACATGATTCTCAGGTAGGTAACATCGATGCCCCAAGTAACCAATTTTATTTTTTAAACCTTGAGATGACGCATTCTCATTGCATGTGGGACAAGCCAAATAACCCTTTGTACTCCACCCAAATAAGTTACCACAAGCAAAAAAGTCATTTATTGTCCACATTATAGCAGCATGTATTCAGAAAGTCTGTTCCCTAGATGCATCATAAGTGAGTGTCACCCTCATTTCCCGTATTTCGTATTTATACTCGTAATTGGATTTTGGCATGTAATTTATTTTTCTTCGATTATGGCCTGTAATTGTGTTTTGGCTTAACTTGCGGATTTTGGTTTTTTCGTAAGACGGGTTTCGGACCTGGCTTGGTTTAATTTGTGGGGAAGAAAGTGGTTTGGTTTGGTTTAGTATGCATTGGAACACCCTAGTTAATCTCTACCCTCATTCCAACATACCCTCCCTCATTAAAACCCCACCTAACTATCTCTCTCCTCATAACTTCTATTAATTTCTTCATCTTCTTCTTCCTTCCTCCACACAACACCAACACCATAGGCAAGTGCACCTTGCCACCAAATAAGCACCCCCATTTTATTTGTCCATTAGCTAGATTAGGCCATGGTGAACAACATTAGAACTTGGTATTTTATGATTTGGAGCTTCCATTTTTCTAGATCTAGGTTTTAACCATTTTTGGTTTTTCTTGGTTTTGATCTATTAAACTTAGATTTTTCCTTGTTTTGAGGCTTCCATGTGGAAGAGAATTCAATTTTACACAATTTAGAACTTTGAAAATCTAAATTTCTTTTTTGATTTGGCCAAGTTATGAAGATTGGAAATTTTTGGTGTTCTTGAGTTATCTCTCGGCCTGATGGAGAAGATGACCCTCGGCCAGCGCTCTTTAGCGCAAGGCCACGCACAGTTCAACTGTGCGCAGTTTATCTGTGTGCAGTTCATCTGTGCGCAGTTCATCTGTGCGCAGTTCATATGTCTGCAGTTCATCTGTGCGCAGTTCATATGTGTGCTGTTCATCTGTACGCAGTTCAACTGTGCGCAGTTCATATTTGCGCAGTTCATCTGTGCGCAGTTCATTTCCTGCGTAGTTCAACTCATGCGCAGTTTATTTCCTGCACAGTTCAACTCATGCGCAGTTTAATCCTAGCGCAATATAACCCCAGCGCAACCCACTTGCCCATGATGGTTTGGTTTTATTCCTTGGACTTTGCTTCTCTTTTGTGGATTGGAGTCTTAAGATATTGTTCCAACAACACAACTGTCTCGACCCAACACGACCTGGCATAGTTTTTGGTGTTTTGCTTATGACTAGTATAGTTTTCGTGATTTCTGTGAAGTATGATTCTAGTACTTTCTGATCTTCTTGATAGTGACCCGATGGGGTGCGCCCTTAACTTTTAACCTGTAATTCATGATTAATCTTGATACTGGATAACTTGATAGTGGCCCGTGGCGGTGCACTCCTGACTTGTAACTTGTACACCTGTAACTTGTAACTTAACTTGACTTGATGCTGTTGCGATGGCTAACTTGACTCGTATAATCAACTCTGAAGCCGTGGGCGTTCATTCTTGCTGCCTTATGCAATCCACTTGTCTTGTCTTGCATCATGTCTAGGACGTGACTCCCTGGTTACCACGGTCAGGGATTCGTACTGAATATGGATTAGGCTAATTACTAGATCAAACTATAGTTCATGGAGAATTTCCAGTCACAGGCGATCTCGTTATCTGGGTGCTTTAAATGGACTTGTAGCCTGCCGACGAGTAGGGCACACTTCCAGCACACTGTCATGTGTTGTACCCTCTAAGTCACCTAACGGTATATCGTCTCCTGGGCGATGTACCCAACCATACTCTCAACCCGCGAAAGGATAACTAGATAGTCTGCAGGGCTTGGGACTGAGAATTTCTCAATTGCATCTTGCTAGTAATTAGGTTTATGATAACCCTAGTTAGTTAAGTAGTAAGCCATAGTATAGCTTGGCCGTTTGTGAATGGATGGTGTCCAGCCTGGTTTAAGTCTCGTCTAAGTCCCTGTACATGGTACCCCTGTACATGATTGTTTTACTTATCTTTAACAAAAAATGGGTAGAGACATAGTGCTATTCAGGCGAAGGGTACAACCCCGGTCCTTGTTTGGTTTAAGGGTTGTGACCTGGCTCCCGAAACGGTTCTACGTCCCTAGTCGTTCATTGTCCTGCTGTACTCTTTATTGCTTGTACTTTTCTTCTATTTTCTTATGATCTGATATGCTGGCTTTTGTTCTTATTTTGTGGCCTTCTTGTGGCACTTGCTCTTTCTGGGGTTTGACCCAGCTGGTTTTGTGTGGCCAGATTTCGGAGCGGCTCCCAAGGATCTACCGAACTTCCAGCCTAATGGTGGCGACTAGAAGGAACCTGGGCTACGAGTGGGTTTTCCATTTTGTTTCATCCACTACATTGTAAATTTATTCTTTTGAGGCGTTTAGCCGACGAGCACCTGTTTGCTCGATGCATCTTTACTTACTGTCTACCTACGGGCTGTAACATAATTAATAAATCCTAGGGTTGATCATGTATGACTTAACTCTTGCTAGTCCTTATATTTTGTATGACTAGCTTCATGATCAGCTGAATATGTAATATTTGGGACGTCTTTTATTGTATATTTGGTAGTCTAACATCTTGTAATTATATTACTTGCTTGAGATTGAGACAATAGGCTTGACCTTAAGAGACCGTTGGCTTGTAGTAAACCATCATATCTAGACAGCCGTGACCGTATAGCGAGGTGGATTCCATTTCAATATACGTAGCTGGCTATGTTCGCCCCCGCTCTCCAGTATTCTGGTTCTGGGGCGTCACATGGTTTAAGTGGTGGCCCATGCAGGTCCTGGCATTCAAGATATATGAGGGTTACCGGATAGATGTCTCAATCAGTACTCGTTTTTGACCTCCATTCATATCCTCTGCATCTCTGGATTCTTGTCCTGATCATGTGCTTGTATCGTTGATCTGTCCTGGTCCTTCCTTATTGTTTCCCTGTGTCATCTTTTTCAGCGACACTGTACCTGACCCCGCCGATCAGTAAGGTGGAGCACTTCCCGTGGATCAGCAGCAACCCGGAGATCAAGCCCAGCATTCCGGAGTAGCCTCCAGAGTTGTACCTCCCGGAGGAGAGCCCCCAGTTTGGCCCGTCCAGCCTGCAGAACCTGACGATGGCACCTTGGTAGGCCTCATCAGGACCTTGATAGCTTCCCAGGATCGTCGAGGAGACGCCTTGTACCAGGTAGTGGCAGATGCTTTGACTAGAGGCGGTCATCCAGGGAACAGTGCGGCCAACAGCATTAAGCGCTTGAACCCTCCATTCTTCGATGGCACTGAAGATGCGATTGCCGCGGACGCTTGGCTTCAGGATACCGAGGTGATTCTGGAAGCAGCCAGGACACCTGAGAATGAGAAGGTGGCGGTGGTACGCCTACAGTTGCTGGACTTGGCTCGCAGTTGGTGGGCGGCACAAGCCATGGGATTAGTGGCACCCATTGCTTGGGCATTGTTTAGAGAAAGATTCTAGACGAAGTATTTCGATGTTGTGGCTCGGTACGACCTACAGACGAGATTCACCAACTTGAAGTAAGGAGGCAGAACGGTCGATGGTTATGCATCTGAGTTTTCTAGACTCAGTAGGTTTGCCTCCACCTTGGTGGCAACCGAGTTTGATAGGGCCCAGCGGGTTCCAACAGGGACTACATTTGGATATCTTGTTGGCGGTTGAGCAGTTCGAACACCAGACATTCGATGCAGTTTTGAGAGCAGCTAGGAGGTGCGAGTACACCTCCCAGAGGATCATGGATAGGACCGGAGGTAGGAAGCGGTCCCACAATCAGATGCACCAATCATCGGTCCAGTCCCGGCAGCAAGAGGTTTGACCATTGGAACTCCGAGACAGGCGGCCTCAGTAACGTCGGTTCAGTATTCAACCCCGATGTACCCGCAGCAGCAGAAGCAGAAGCAGACTTCCGCGATAGGATGTTCTCATTGCGGAAAGCCAGGGCACGTGGTGGCAGATTATCGCAGGGCGCAGGGATTGTGCCTGGCTTGTGGAGCGGCAGATCACAAGATAGGAGCCTTCCCGAATAGGGGTAGTTCGTCCTCTTCTAACCTAACCAGCCCATCGGTTAGGGGACCAGCACCTATGCAGCAGCAGCAGTACCCGAGGCCATTGTTGCCTCAGGCCCAGGCATTTCATTAGCAGAACCAGCAGCAGTTTACCCAAGCCCAAGTGCAGAACAGGCAGAGAGGTTTCCAGCAAAGGGGACCCGCAGCTAGAGGACAAGGTCAGGCCATAATAATGACTATGGAAGAAGAAGTTACACCAGGTGAGGTAGTAGCAGGTACTATTCTCGTCAACTCCTCTCCAGCATTGGTATTATTTGATTCTGGTGCATCGTATTCATTCATATCTGCACGATTCACGACACGGATAGGATTGGAGCCGGAGTCATTATCAGTGAGGCTCAATATACTTACTGGTAATGGTCTTGTGGGAGTAGATCGAGTGTTTTCCTCGTGTCGGATCGTAGTTAGCGGTATAGAGTTCCCCGTTAGATTTATAGAATTCCCTATGGCAGACTATGATATAGTCTTAGGCATGGATTGGTTGAGGAACCAGTATGCTAGGATAGACTGCCATGTTGGCAGGGTTGTCTTTAGTATTCCAGGCGAGCCAGAGTTTACATTTTCCAGAGACGCAGTGGAACCATCTTCCTCGGTATTGCGGATGGAAGTAGAAGCAGTGTAGTTACCCCGAATAGTTAAAGAGTTTCCAGATGTCTTCCCAGAGGAACTTCCAGAGATGTCGCCAGAGCGGGAGATTGAGTTCACTATAGACTTGATCCCCGGGACAGCACCAGTATCAGAGAGAGTCTACAGGATGGCGCCTTCAGAGTTGGAGATTTTGTACAAGATGATTGAAGAATTGAGGACCAAGGGATTCATTCGTGCAAGTGGATCACCTTGGGGAGCCCCGATACTTCTTGTGAAGAAGAAGGATGGTACGTCCAGGTTATGTATAGATTATCGTACCTTGAACTCAGTGACAATCAAGAACAGATACCCTCTCCCGAGGATAGATGACTTGTTTGATTAACTCAAAGGGGCTTCAGTGTTCTCGAAGATAGACTTATGGTCAGGATACCACCAGATCAGAGTCAGAGAGCAAGACATCCCGAAGACAGCATTTAGATCGAGGTATGGGCATTGGAAGTTCCTTGTTATGCCCTTTGGAGCGACCAATGCGCCAGCCGTATTCATGGACCTCATGAATCACATTTTCATGCCTTACTTGGATCAGTTCGTGATCGTGCTCCTAGATGATATCCTGGTCTACAGCAAGAGCGAAGCAGAGCATGAGCAGCATCTCAGAATCGTCCTTCAGACGCTTAGAGAGCATCAGTTGTACGCCAAGTGTAGTAAATACGAGTTTTGGCTCGATCGTATTTCGTACTTGGGTCACATCATTACTCGAGGAGGAGTAGAAGTGGATCCCCAGAAGATTGTGGCTATAGAGTCATGGCCAGTACCTAGTTCAGTGGCAGAGGTTCGCAGCTTTCTTGGATTGGCCGGCTACTACCGGCGATTCGTATCAGATTTTGCAAAGATTTTGGCGCCGATGACCCAGTTGACTCGCAAGGATGTGCAGTTTGCTTGGACAGCAGAGTGTCAGGAATCATTTGAGAAGTTGAAGTGAGGTTTGATAACGGCTCCCATTCTTACACTTCCAGATGGGACCGGAGGATTCACAGTTTATTGCGATGCTTCAGGCAGAGGATTGGGATGTGTTTTGATGCAGCATGGGAAGGTAATATCTTATGCATCAAGTCAACTTCGTGATCATGGGAAGAATTACCCGACCCACGACTTGGAACTGGCAGCAGTAGTATTTGCACTTAAGCTTTGGCGGCACTACTTGTACGGAGACAGAGTGGAGATATTTACTGATCACAAGAGCCTGAAGTATGTTTTCACCCAGAAGGACCTTAATATGCGGCAGAGGAGATGGCTCTTGCTACTGGTGGATTACGATGTGGACTTGCAGTATCATCCAGGGAAGGCCAACGTTGTAGCAGATGCGTTGAGCAGGAGAGCCAGAGTTTATTTCCTAACGACGCAACCAGAATTATTGGCAGATCTTCAGAAGATGGGAATTGAAGTGGTTCTTCCTACCAACGTGGCATTGATGGCCAATCTACAGGTTCAGTCCAGCATAGTTGAGAGGATCCGGATAGCGCAATCTACAGATTCCAAGCTTCAGCGACTCAGAGCAGAGTGTGAGGCAGAAAGAAGGCCAGAGTTATGTATCCATGAAGATGGTACATTTCGGCACGGCACTCGTCTTTGTGTACCCAGTGGAGATATCAGACAGGAGGTCATGGCAGAAGCTCACAGTTCACAGTATTATATTCATCCCGGTGGCACGAAGATGTACCGTGATATTCGTCAGCACTTCTGGTGGAATGGCATGAAGAGGGAGATAGCCCGGTTTGTCTCTCGGTGTTTGGTTTGCCAGCAGGTTAAAGCTGAACATCAGAGGCCCGCTGGACTTCTTCAGCCCTTGCCGTAGGAGCATGTGACCATGGAATTTGTGACTGGATTGCCTAGATCCCCAGCTGGTAGAGATGCTATTTGGGTTATAGTTGACAGGCTCACGAAGGTGGCTCATTTTCTCCCATTCAGAGTTGGTCAGTCTACGACTCAGTTAGCAGAGATGTACCTCATGCAGATTGTCAGGCTTCACGTTATGCCCGTCAGTATCACCTCGGACCGAGATTTAAGGTTTACATCATACTTTTGGCGTAGCCTGCAAGAGAGTTTGGAACTCGTCTTCAGTTCAGTTCAGCATATCATCCGCAGACAGATGGTCAGTCAGAGCGTACAATCCAAACTCTTGAAGATATGTTGAGATCTTGTACACTTGACTTCGGTGGTTCGTGGGAGGATCACCTGCACCTGGTGGAATTATTATACAACAATAGTTTCCAGGCCAGTATTCAGATGGCTCCGTTCGAGAAACTGTATGGTAGGAAGTGCAGATCCCCGTTAGCCTAGGATGATGTTGAGAGAGATAGATGCTCGGTCTAGAAATGATTGCCCAGACAGTTGAAGTGGTTAGAAGAGTCAGGGATCATCTTCGAGTTGCCCAAGATCGCCAGCGACATTGGGCCGATGCCTATCGGCGTCCCTTAGAGTTTGCTATCGGCGACTATATATTCCTTAGGATCTCGCCTAACCACGGCGTCATTCGCTTTGGCGTGCGGGGAAAGCTTAGTCCTAGGTATATAGGGTCGTTCGATATCCTAGAGCGAGTTAGGAGATGTATCCTATCGTCTTGCTCTTCCGTCGTCGCTAAGTGAGGTGCATGATGTATTCCATGTGTCCCAATTACGACGGTATATCCCGGAACCCGAGCCATATCCTAGACCATTCAGAATTGGTTGTTGGTACCAACCTTTCGTATGAGGAGAGGCCCGTGTCTATATTAGACCGGAGGGAGAAGATACTCAAGAACAAGACTATTAGCTTAGTCCGTGTTGCTTGGGGTCGTCACTCTCTAGGTGAGTCAACGTGCGAGCATGAGGACGACATCCGATCGCGATATCCCGACTTGTTTGACTCGTAAGGTATAATGTCTTCCTTATGCCTTATGCTTTCCATCCCTTGCTTACATGTATGATTGTATGATTGAACAGCTTAGTGTAGTTGTTGGTGCTTAGTGTAGCTTGCCGTGGCAGTCTCTAGCTCCTTGATTAAATTCTGAGGACGAAATTCTTTAAGGTGGGTAGAGTTGTCACCCTCATTTCCCGTATTTCGTATTTATACTCGTAATTAGATTTTGGCATGTAATTTATTTTTCTTCGATCATGGCCTGTAATTGTGTTTTGGCTTAACTTGCGGATTTTAGTTTTCTCGTAAGACGGGTTTTGGACCTGGCTTGGTTTTATTTGTAGGGAAGAAAGTGGTTTGGTTTGGTTTAGTATGCATTGGAACACCCTAGTTAATCTCCACCCTCATTCCAACATACCCTCCCTTATTAAAACCCCACCTAACTTTCTCTTTCCTCATAACTTTCATTAATTTTCTTCATCTTTTTCTTCCTTCTTCCATACAACACCAACACCATAGGCAAGTGCACCTTGCCACCAAATAAGCACCCCATTTTATTTGTCCATTAGCTAGATTAGGCCATGGTGAACAACATTAGAACTTGGTATTTTGTGATTTGGAGCTTCCATTTTTCTAGATCTAGGTTTTAACCATTTTCAATTTTTTTTGGTTTTGATCTATTAAACTTAGATTTTTTTTCCTGTTTTAATGCTTCCAAGTGGAAGAGAATTCAATTTTACACAAGTTAGAACTTTGAAATCCAAATTTTGTTTTGATTTGGCCAAGTTATGAAGATTGGAAATTTTTGGTGTTCTTGAGTTATCTCTCGGCCTGATGGAGAAGATGACCCTCGGCCAGCGCTCTTTAGCGCAAGGCCATGCGCAGTTCAACAGTATGCAGTTCATCTGTGCGCAGTTCATCTCTGTGCAGTTCATATGTGCCCAGTTCATCTGTGCGCAGTTCATCTGTGCGCAGTTCTTATGTGCGCAGTTCATCTGTGCGCAGTTCAACTGTACGCAGTTCATACGTACGCAGTTCATCTGTGCGCAGTTCAACTGTGCGCAGTTCATCTGTGCGCAGTTCATTTCCTGTGCAGCTCAACTCATGTGCAGTTCATTTCCTGCGCAGTTCAACTCATGCGCAGTTCGACCCTAGCGCAATCTAACCCCAGCGCAACCCACTTCCCCATGATGGTTTGGTTTTATTCCTTGGACTTGGCTTCTCTTTTGTGGATTGGAGTCTTGAGATTTTGTTCCAACAACACGATTGTCTCGATCGAACACGACCTGGCACGGTTTTTGGTGTTTTGCTTATGACTAGTACGATTTTCGTGATTTCTGTGAAGTATGATTCTAGTACTTTCTGATCTTCTTGATAGTGACCCGATGGGATGCGCCCTTAACTTTTAACCTGTAATTCATGATTAATCTTGATACTGGATAACTTAATATTGGCCCGTGGGGGCGCACTCCTGACTTGTAACTTGTACACCTGTAACTTCTAACTTGACTTGACTTGATGTTGTTGCGATGGCTAACTTGACTCGTATAATCAACTCTGACACCGTGGGTGTTCATTCTTGCTGCCTTGTGCAATCCACTTGTCTTGTCTCGCATCATGTCTAGGACGTGACTCCCTGGTTACCACGGTCAGGGATTCGCACTGAATATGGATTAGGCTAATTACTAGATCGAACTATAGTTCATGAAGAATTTCCAGTCATAGGCGATCTCGTTATCAGGGCGCTTTAAATGGACTTGTAGCCTGCCGACGAGTAGGGCACACTTCCAGCACACTGTCATGTGTTGCACCCTCTAAGTCACCTAAGGGTATATCGTCTCCTAGACGATGTACCCAACCATACTCTCAACCCGCGGAAGGATAACTGGATAGTCTGCAGGGCTTGGAACTGGGAATTTCTCAATTGCATCTTGCTAGTAATTAGGCTTGTAATAACCCAAGTTAGTTAAGTAGTAAGCCGTAGTATTGCTTGGCCGTTTGTGAATGGATGGTGCCCAGCCTGGTCTAAGTCTCGTCTAAGTCCCTGTACCTGGTACCCCTGTACATGATTGTTTTACTTATCTTTAACAATAAATGGGTAGAGACATGGTGCTATTCAGGCGAAAGGTACAACCCCGATCCTTGTTTGGTTTAAGGGTTGTAACCTGGCTCCCAGAACGGTTCCACATCCCTAGTCGTTTATTGTCCTGCTGTACTCTTTATTACTTGTACTTTTCTTCTATTTTCTTATGTTCTGATATGCTGGCTTTTGTTCTTATTTCGTGGCCTCCTTGTGGCACTTGCTCATTCTGGGTTTGACCCAGCTGGTTTTGTGTGGCAAGATTTTGGAGCGGCACCCGAGGATCTACCGAACTTCTAGCACAATGGTGGCGACTAGAAGGAACCCGGGCTACGAGTGGGTTTTCCATTTTATTTCACCCACTATATTGTAAATTTATTCTTTTGAGGCGTTTAGCCGACGAGCACCTATTAGCTCGATGCATCTTTACTTACTGTCTCCCTACGGGCTGTAACATGATTAACAAATCCTAGGGTTGATCATGTATGACTTAACTCTTGCTAGTCCTCACATTTTGTATGACTAGCTTCATGATCAGCTGAATATGTAATATTTGGGACGCCTTTTATTGTATATTTGGTGGTCTAACATCTTGTAATTATATTACTTGCTTGAGATTGAGACAATAGGCTTGACCTTAAGAGACCGTTGTCTTATAGTAAACCCTCATATCTAGACAGCCGTGACCGTATAGCGAGGTGGATTCCATTTCAATATACGTAGCTGGCTATGTTCGCCCCCGCTCTCCAGTATTCTGGTTCTGGGGCGTCACAGTGGGTACACCATTTTTCCATAAATTGTTTATCTCATCAATCAATGGTCGCATGTAAACATCAATATCTCTCCCAGGTTCTTGTGGACCAAGAATAAGTTAAGACATAATGAAAAATGGATCCTTCATGCACTTCCAGGTGGTAAGTTATATGGCATAACTATTACTGGCCACAAAATGTAAGATGTACTCATGTTTCCGAAAGGGTTAAACCCATCGGTTGCCATTCCTAGCCGTACATTTCGGGATTCCCAAGCAAAATTTGGAAAATTGCTATCAAACTCCTTCCACTCGGTACTGTCGGCTAGATGCCTTAGTACCCCATCATTCATGCGCTTCTCACTATGCCATCTCATGTCTGTAGTTGTCTTCCTCGACATATACAATCGACGTAACCTTGGTGTCAGTGGAAAGTAGTGCTTCATCTTGTGGGGGATCTTTTTTCCATTACCATCATTTAGCTTGTATCTAGACTCTCTACAGACTGGACAATTTTCTAAGGTCGCAGTCTCCTTCCAAAAGAGTGCACAATCATGTTGACATGCATGAATTACCTCGTACCCCAAGCCCAAGTCACGTAAGAACTTCTTAGCTTCATAAATGGGCTTTGGAACCAAATTTTCTTCAGGTAGAAGGTCTAATAATATTCCCATAAGCATGTCGAACGATTTATTGCTCCACTTGTTTATTACCTTCACATGAAGCAACGTAATCACAAACTTCAACAAAGTATACTTCTTACACCCTGGGTACACCTCACGTTGTGCAGCCTCCAACAGTTTATCGATGTTATGTAGCTCCTCCCTCTGAGTGGTATCATCCTCCCATTCATGGCCCATATAAGTCCCCGTACAATAGTCTTGTACTAATTCAGCAAATTCGTCTTAATCGTCTTCTTTCTCTGACATTTCAATATCACCTTCATCGTCCGATACTTGATTTTGATACTCGGTAACAAGTTCTCCATGGTACACCCAATTCTTATAAGATAGCATCATTCCATGTCGAACTAAATGATTCTTCACAACTTCCTTGGTATGCCACTTGAGGTTCATGCATTCATTACATGGACATCGAATCCTACCATTCCTGCATACTTTTTGCATTGCAAATACAACAAAAGAGTTCACCCCATCGATATAGGGCTGACTTATTCTCTTTCTAAGTGTCATCCAACTCTTGTCCATATCTGCAAGAAAACATAAATCAGAAAAAAATATATATATAATTATTCTCTACATGTCCTCTACTTTTATTTTTTAGGTTAGATCCAATTAGCAATTATTAACTTATGACCAGATAGCTCATTGAATTTGGAAAAGAGAGATTGTTCACTCTCATGATAGCATTTTACCCCCTTTCTTAATTGACGCTACACCTTGGAGCTATAAGTTGTCCCGAGGTCTTGCTTCTGGTTCCGTTCCTATGCAAGAGAGTAATATTTGCCACTGAAAAACGATATGTAACATATAACTTACTGAATGCAATTTAATAAAACGTCCTTGTTTTGTTAGTTGGTGTAAACGGCTTGTGTGTGTATGCGTAATATTATTTTTGGGTTGTACATGGGTGGAGTTAGATCGTAATAAACCTTATGCGCATCGAAGTTATCATCTTATTAACTGAGTTATTAATACTGAGCTCATAATTGTCCTTCAGTATTTTTTATCTCAAAAGCATACACGCGATAATCGTAAGAGTAAAAACTGTTGTACCCATACATAGGTCACGTAGCATGAGATGTCTATTAAATATTCGACTCATCATATTCTATAAGTAAGACATGATAAGTGCGTACTTCTCAACTCTTCAAGATGTTCCTCGCACTGTGCGTGTTTCCTTCTTGGTTTAATGAATCCCGACGTGCCAGCAAGAGAAAATCCAGTGATGGTTCCTACCTTCTTGAACCAATTTGTACGGGTAGAGAGTAATTATCCTAGTGGAGGGTTCATGGTGCCTAGATGGATTTCGGCCTTCGACAAACATTTGCGGGGTCCTTCGACTCAGTCTTACACAGGATGAAATTAGCGTAGAATTGTTGGTCATGCTGGCACATTCCTTACAAGAATATAATTTTTTTACTGAACTCAGCTGAGTAACCATGTGGGTTTCTCTCTTTGTATCGACACAGACACGGATACTTCATAAAGATAAAATAAATTTACAGAAAATAAAAAGGAAAATAAAACCAAAAATCATACCATTCAGATATACATAAACCTAAAAATGAAACCCTAATCTATCAACTAACATTATATCCAAATCAAACCCTAACAAAATTGATTGAGAGAGAAAATCCTAACAAAATCAAACCTAACAAAATTGAAGTAGAGACAATCATTTCACTATGGTATATGTATAAAATAAATGCCAATCATATTCTCAACTCTAAGAAAATTAACCTACAAAAACTATTAGGGAAGAAGCTCACCACCAAAGGGAAGGATCTCAAATCTCGATGGAGGAGGGAGTGCGTGCAAGAAGGAAACCCTAGGAACGATTTTGGAGAGAGAACCTCCAGGGAGCGCCGCGGGAGAGTGAACCCAGGAAGTGCCACGGGAGAGAGAACCTCGAGGGAGCGTCGCGGGAGAGAGAACCCAGGAGCGCCGCGGGAGAGAGAAGCCAGGGAGCACCGCGGGAGATTTTGTTTCTTTTAGAGTTTCGTTTGATAGTATTTTTAGGTTATGGTTTTAAGTAAAAAATTATATAAGTATATTTCCCTGCATAGTAAGATGTCGCTGTACATAACTTACCTTTCCGTGACAAGTTGATGTGTGTCACTGAACATTGTTATCTTTCCGCGACAGGTAGATGTTATCGCTGAACATATGTTACCTTTCTGCGACATGTGTATGTCGCAATATGTAGAGAATTTTTGGCGGATCTAACTTTTAGTTTCCCTCCAGTCAATTTTGGGTGGATTCTGTAACATACTAAAATGGATGTCGCCAAAACATATAAAAAAATATCTTTTGGGGACATAATAGGTCCTATGTCCCTAAAAATGTAATTCCTTATAGTAAGACAGCCTCTTGATCGGTGACCCCGAGTCCTATCAAAGGCGCTAGGGAGCCATAGCAAGGTTGATTCATCGTCAGATCGTCAATGGAGTAAAGGAGCCGCTGCAGTGCTCGATCTCCACCGTCCCACTTTCCCAGAAACCTCTTCTCCCTGTACTTAGAATATCATGTTTAGGACTTCCTTCTTTGTACACAGATGCCTTATACGTTCAATAAAGCTAAAACTTTGTTCAACCTTTTGTTATGTCGAACAAAATGGCGACTCTGCTGGGGACTACCTTCTCCTCCAACAAGAAGGCGGTGACACAATCTGATGACAACTTGCTGGAAGCTTCGCAAGATGTGCAGGACGTATGCTTCAACCAACAGGATTTTTAAGATCTTCTCTCTAGTGAAAAGTCAAAGACTTTGAAGCGGTTGGTACAACCAAAGAAGACTCGACGTGTCTGGAGGCCTAAGGCGGCTGCAGCCAACAGCACGGTAGCGGGAACTACATCTCAGGACCCTCTCAACGTCAAGGCCACGGAGAATATTTTGGTTGCTACAGCCTTATCCCCTCGCCCAATTTTTGTCCTGGGAAAGCAGGGCGAGGAAGATGGTGTTTCCATGGTTGATCTGACGAAGGAACGATGCCAAAGGAAGCACACACCGGTCCAACCCCTCACGACGGGAGTATCACCGGTAAGGAGATTTATCTTCGATAGAATCACTTTTCCTTCCGATAAACCTTCGACGGACTCTGAATACTACTCGCCTGCTGGGGGTAGTAGAAAGAGATCCCAGGTGGCTCGTGCTTCGTACAATAAGCGTACGACACCAACGGCAGACCAGAGGCTCGTGTTGACAGTTACATACGTAGCCGAGGGAAAGCTACACAAGACTGGCTCTCGTGCTCCGATGGCTCGACCAGTCGAATCTTCCTTCCGCTGGGGTACTCCTATGTGTAAGCCAAGCTAGGGGGTATGTACCACGAAGAGGGAGCCACGCGAGCAGCGTTCCTGCAGAAGCGACAAGAGGTTTCCTTGCTAGACCTGCTCTGACCGTACTTATATGCAGCCTCCCTGTATGTATAATGGGAGTACTACGACAGAACAACCCTCTCCCAAATGGAAGAAGAATCTGTAGCACAGGACATCCCTAAATTAAGGCACTTTTGTACCCAGATTACCATCAATTATTGTTGTCAACAGACAGCTGTGCCATCGTTGAGCAGGCTTAATAGGGGGTCGGTGAGCCATAGAGAAGACGAACCCCGCATTGTCATATGCTACGCGGCGTTTGGTTCCAGAGCTTTCGAGAATCCCTCATAGAATTCTTCCATATCGGTTGTTAAACCGAAAAGGAGGTCAGGGAGCAGTAAAGCAGGTGTGTTCCAAGGCACTCGTTCCAGATCTGCATTGGATGGCTTGTCAAAAACTAGGTGTAGCCAGCCTCCTATTATGCATGACAACCCTGTATTCCAATCTGAGGAGGCACAATATGACACGAATGTCTCCATTAGCGCAACCAGTCAACAGACTAGGGTAGCAACCATACTGAGTCCAAAGAAGATCACAATCTTACGATATATCCTCAGGACAGTAAAGCTCAGGCCTCTAAGCCAAAATATGAGGGATCCACGGCTCCCTCGAGTCACCCTCACACTCGGTCTGTGTTCATGGCCGATGGCAATGAGGAAGACGACAACGAAGCTCTCAAACGTATCGAAGTCCTCGAGACAAAGTTAGATATGCTGATGGACACCATAAAGACCCCGTCCTCTGTCATAATTGACCTCAAGAGTAGCATGGCCCCCACTACTTCTACACCTGCGCGTGATCTGCCACCCAATAATGAATCCAGCAGGCTGCCTACTGCCAATCAGACAGGACCATCCTCGTCTACTCCATCGGCTACAGGCTCCGTAATGTCGGCCGAAATACAGCAGGCCACCAAGGAACTGTATGCTCGTTATGATGCCAAGAAGAATCAAGCAATGCTCCGGAAGATGGAGATCCGACAACCATATCCTGTCGAGTGGGACAACGTCGTCTATCCTCCTAAATACAATTTGTAGACGCTTACACCTTATGAAGGGAATGGGTCTCCCCGACAATACTTGAGGTACTTTGCCTCTGTAACGTGGCACCTGCCAAAGGATGGCACCCTCCTATCCAACATATTCATAGAAGAACTACAGGCGGTAGCTTATGAGTGGTTTTACAGTCTTCCGGACGATTGTATCTCGTCATTTGAAGACCAGAAGACTCGATTCGTAGATCGATTCTATGAAAGAGGCACGGATATGACTGTGTCGACCCTCATGGAAATTGTCCAGAGGAAGAAAGAGCCTGTCCATGCATACATCGAGCATTTTCGCTAGGCAGTCCTCAGATTACCACCCGGTATGCCCAAGCCCATGCATACGCCCTCATGCCGCAAGAACATGTTGTCTGCTATAAAATTGTGGCACAGTACTTTCTACATGGAGTGGACGCCTTTCATTACAGAGGCGGATGCCGTACAAAGGAAAGCCCAGGACGTGCAGCTCCTGGGGCTATACTTTTCTGTGCCCAAAGACAAGGGGAGACGCTCGTCCAGCAACAACCCTAAAGACGAAAACGGCAAGCAAGCCATGACCGTCAACAACTCCAAAGGTTCCGCAGCTGTGAACCCCAAGTCTGCGGAAGCGCAGAGGCCGAGGGAGACTTACTCCTTCAATGACGAGGATATGCTGGAGCTCTTTGAGATGCTTACAAATATTGGTAAACTGTCCATCCTGGCACCCAGGCGTCCTGTTGAGGTAGGAAATATGGACCATCCCAAGTACTGCCATTATCACCATTACGTCCATCACTCAACACAAGAATGCTACATGTTGAAGGGGTAAATTTAGCGCCCCTTTAACGCTAACGTCATCTCGTTAGATTACGAAGAAAAGACAGTCACGACCAACATGGTTACTCTCTAGTTCGAAAGTTTTCCTGCCACAAAAGTACAAGATGGCGTCACCCCGATTCCAAAGGCGACGATGGAAGTAGTCAACCTTCTACCAGCATGGGACAACGCTCAAGGACTGGTCCCATTCTCCACACCACAAGACGGAGTCATGAGGGTCCATCCAGTCTATGCTCCCGACACGATGAACCAGTGATCATCGTGAATCTCTTGGAAAACATTTTATGACCTTCTCGCTTCTAAAATGTTATCCTAAGATGTGTCTACCATGTACTCTCTAACCCTGAGTCGTTACCTCCTCCACAATAGCTGTAAGTTGTCATAATCTTTAGAAAATATTTTACGTCCATATTACCTCTGAAGTGTTATTCTGCATCGTGTCTACCATGTCTATGTTATCTCTGAGTAGTCACCCTGTTATGATAATCCCAAAGTTGTCATAACTCCCTAAGAAAAAATAGTCACGTCCATATTACCTCAGAACTATTGATCTAAGAAGAAGGATGCTTGCCTTGTCCATATAACCTCTGAGCAACGCCCTTTTCCCTGACAATTCTCTATTATTGTCATCTATAGAACCCTTCACGTCCATATTACCTCTGAAGTGTTATGCTACATCGTGTCTGCCATGTCCATATTACCTCTTAGTAGTCACCCCGTTATGATAACCCCAAAGTTGTCATAACTTCCTAAGAAAAAATAGTCACTTCCATATTACCTCTGAACTATTATTTTAGGAAGATGCTTGCCATGTCCATATAACCTCTGAGCAACACCCACTTTCTCTGACAATTCCCTACAATTGTCATCTATAGAACCCTTCATGTCTATATTACCTCTGAGTCGTTCTATAACTCAGAAGAGTCTATCCTTACCATGTCCATATCACCCCTGAGTAAGGAAAGTGTATCTAGCAAAAACTTTTGTGTTTTTCATGTCTACATAACCTCTGAGCAAACACCTTATCCCCAGGGGAGTTATCCCCCTTAGGGAATTCTCACCCCTGTACAGGATCCACACCGTGAAGATAGGCAAAACAGAAATGGAAAACAGAAACTTCAGACACAAAGAAGGTAATGTTTTCTATTACAAAATACACATATGATCCCTCACAAGTTGAAGGACAAAAAGAAGTAGGAAATCAAAATTGCGAAGACTGGTCCTGAAGGTTTTCCAGCTAGCTTATCAGATGAGCCCTCCGCTGGAGGATCCATGCGCGGGCCCTCTTGTCGGCCTCCTAGCGTCTAGCAGTCTCGTCTCCGACAGGGGTCTAAGCCTAACGCATAAGAGCCAACTCGGCCTGACTGGTGGTAATATCCGCCATCATTTGAGTCAGAGCCACCGAACATTGGCAAAAGACTTCTTTCTGGTCATCTGATTCATTCAGGTCACCCTCAGCAAGGGCCAGGGCATCAGTCAGCATTCGAATATGTTTACGAAGGTCTCTACAGTGCTCCTTCATGGTTGCGCGATGGCGGACTCGAACCCCTTCGGCATCGGCCAGCTCGACAATCATTGATTCGAATTCTACAAGACGATCAGAAAAAGCCTTGCGCATCTGCTCTTGGCCAAATTCTTTAGAGGTTATCTTCTCTAGTTCTACCGTGCTAAGGTCGACAGGTTATCGTCAAGGCCCTGAAGAACCAAAGTAATGGCGTCCAGATCTCCAGTAAGTCTCTCACAATCACAACATGAGCACAAAACTCGAGATGGACGTACAGTAATGCCAACTGGCCTTCTACTAGGTTCTGCACCCACCGAGCCAGGGGCTAACCATATAAAGTGCTCTTTATACTATGACTCAAAGCATCACGAAGGGTGCTCATCAGGAGTTGGCACAATATTCTTTATTGTCCTGACTCATAGTGGTTATCGGAGAAGCCGCAGTAAAAGATCCTCTAGCAGAGAGAACAACCCGCTCAGGGCCAGGGGCGAAGCCGAAGCAGGAGGCACAGACATCAGTACCGAAGAGAGGATGGAGCAAGAACAGAACCTGACAGCGACTGATGTTCGGTGGGCTCCTCGACAGACCCCTTAGATATGCCGGTCAGAGCCTGCCTAATCGCAGGGATTGCTGGTTCATCAGTCTCTATAATTGGCCCCTCTATAAAGGCCGTAATGATCGATTCTCGTATGACCTCCTCAACAGGAATATCAAAAGAAATTATATTAGTAAGCCCAAATGAAGTCCCGGGAAGAAACTCCTCCACTAAAACAGGTGCCACCCCCTCACCCGATTCTATCTTCATCCGGAGTGCTCGAAGGTCCTATCGGTTGGCTCGTCGATGCTGCTGTCAGGAGTGGCAAGATTGACTGGAGCTGCCATAGGGGGCCTGTCGAATATCGTATCGCCTCGACTGGCAGACTCATCAACTGTATCCGCCGCTGAGCTCTCGGCGGCCTCTTCAACTTCCACACGAGGTCGAGGCAAGATGAATGCTATAGGCAACTCATCTAATACGGATCCCTTCTCACCCATGGAGGAAGGGGAGTCCCGAAAGATATTAGTAGAAGTACCCCCGATGTCTTTAGGGACTTGAGCTATCCATGGCACAGGTATATGTGCGGATCCTTCTTGACAGAAAAGGCCAACCCTGGGTATTGCCATGCGAATACCCTCGGGGGCTGGATCGTCACAGGAAGCTGAAAAAAGGGTCTCATCAAACCTAGGGGTATGCCCCTTTCTTTGGGCGGAAGTTTCCTTCAGTTGCTGAAGTATCCCTTGCACCTGTGCCAGCAGAATAAAGGGAAGTAGGAAGATTTATATATATATGTGCCGCAGACAATGACTCGGGGCCATAATAGAACCTGAGAAGCTGAGGCAACGGATGGAGCGCCACGTCGTAGGGGATCCCTCCGCGAAGCCATCCGCTTCACCTTCTTATGGGTAGGAACGGTTGCAGACGACAAAAGGGGATGTTTCATCAGGAGGCTTAAGGGCGTTTCATCCTTCCGTCGCTCTTGAGAATTGTCTGAAGCAATAGGAGACTCATGGCGAGCCTCCTCTACTTCCTGTAGCTTCGGTCGGACTTGATCAAATTGGGTACCTACGATGAATCTCCGTTCCTGGTCAAAACCTGGCGAGAAGCGAGTAACCCGGTAATAAAACTTGACGACGTAGAATAAAACGCATGGTTCTTTATTAACGACAGGAAAGGCGAACGTAGCCCTAGTTGATACAACGGTATAATACTTCCAAGCATGGGCACCGTCCAATAAACTCCCCTCACACCCTAAACAGGGGCTAGGGTTGTCCATCATGGTTTGGCTGTAGCAAAACTGTTGTGCGAAGCAGCTAGGCAGATAAGGCTCCAAATATACCTTATTCTAGCTCCGATAAACCAGGTGAGAAGGGCGGATATATAATAGCCAGCGAAAAGTACCAGGGTTAAGCCTCCTTTCGTACTGGCTCGGTCGTCAAGTTCATCGCCAGCTCCGTGGCCTCCATAACAAGGCAAGTCTGAATTGAAGCTATATCTATCAGAGCGGCCATGCACTCGCCTACATGTCAGGATGTCTACATAGAACTACTTTGATTTATGTTAGTGGCGCAGGAGTACATCTTCGCCATCATCATCATCTAGGACAGTGGAAGCAATCAGCCATGGACGATATAAAGCCAACCAAGCCATCAGATAATGGTAGGGCAATTTTGCTCGAAGAAATTCGTTGCCTCGACTGGAAGGCTTTATAACCCTTCCGGAGAAATTCCTCAGACCTCTGAGATGGTCGCATACCATAGCCGGAAGCAATGCCAACGAATGGCCAAAAGCCAACCTTACAGCCGACATGATGAGCTCCTTGCCCAGTCGTCCCACGAAGGCTAGGCCTCCGGGGACCACAGCTTTTCGTAGCCACGTCATCAGAAATGCTGCTAATGCCGCTTTTCGGCTAACAGGAACAGAATAGAGGGTTGGATAGCCCGACCTGCTGGTGGGTCAATACCAAAAAAGTACTACCTCCAAGTGTTCGTATGGGGCGAGGCATGCGTGGAATCCGGACGCACGCAAGCCTGGTAACGACAGGCAACTCCTTGTACACCTCTACCCGCTCAGGGTGTCACGACCCGCACCCTAGAGTAAGGGCACGAGAAGTGGGTACGTCCAGCCTATGCCGCAGTGTCGGCGGTAGAACGCTGTCCTAGGTCACAACATCTAACAATATAATGCTAAGCAGTTTATACTCCCCGAATGGGGGTGACATAGAATAATGTAAACTCAATCACAACTAAGGAAGAAGAAGCACGATATGATATAGAACTCAAATGAAATACAGATGATCAGAAAAGTCTAAGTGTCTAAGATAATATCTCAGCAACCATCCAGAAATACAAGTCTCAACTACTGAATATGAAAGAATATATACAATCCAGATCTCAAAGACAGAAATAAAGCCCAACTAAACTAGTCCCATGACAACATAAGTAAGATAAAGCCTAACTAAACTAGTCTAGGCGGTAGGGGTAATATCATCAGCTAAAACTGGGTCCTCCTGAGAGTCCAGCTCACAAGTGTCGTCTAGGGCTGTCCCATAGAAGGTGTCCACACAGGACTCCTCCTCGTCCTCCGTAATATTTTCAACAGGTCCAATCAGGACGGAGCAAGCATAATACATCTCAACAGTTCATAGCAGTTTAGAAAATATGATCATGCAGTAAAGTAAGATACAAAAAACTAAAAGAAAGTACAGAATGTAAACAGAGAGAGAACTGTAATAGAAATATCTACTATAAGTAGAAAACTAACAGTGGCTAGTGAGTCAGAGTACAATATAGACATGTGAATGGCATGGGATGATTCTGATGCTACACTACGGAATGATTCTGATGCTACACTACTTGGATATTATTCACATGTCTACTTCTACTCCCCCGTACCCCCAATCAATACACAAAGATCTAGCCAGGTTATGTTATGATTCATGTAACGGCCCCCGAAGGATGGTACATGATAGTCCCATAAATGGGGATTCTAGGAAAGCCCATAAATGGGGGGAATTCAAGGATGACTCTGTGATCATGAGAGTACATGTCATAAGTAATTCAATGAACCATGAAGCATAGTGATACACAATGTAAGTGAAACGCACAGAACATGTAGTATCCGATGCTCCCTGAGAGGATAACATATCAAGAAATGATCCATATAGTACTAATTCGTGTGACCAACGTGACAGTATCAAGTAATGTAATTTAAAGCAGGAGAATAATTCTAACAGGATATGAAATGATCAGAAAATGTACTTGCCTGCTTTCTGAATGTCCGAGAGAAATGTACTGTCCGAGGAGAGGTGTCTGGCTCCTAATCAGAACAGCACAAGTCACAACAAGTCTAAAATGATAACAAGATGCAATTTAATGCATTATACATGAATCTAGGTCAATCTAGGCCAAGTCAACTCTTGGTCAACTCTAGTCAACCTAGAAGTCAAACTAGGTCAACTATGGTCAACTGGGCCTAAATAAGTCCATACTAGGTCAATCTAGTCTATACTAATCTATCTAGGTCTACCAAGGCTATACAAGCCTAGACCAAGCCATCACACACATTTACATATAGGCTATACCATTACACTATCTATATTACAATACATCTATATAGCTACCTACATACATATTTAGATGCATACATATAGGTATTCAATATTACATATAGACATATACATTCATATATGTATAGAGAGGGATAGAAAGAGGAGTGAGGGAGAGTGACAAGTGTGTGAGTGTGTGATAAAGAGTGTCACAGTGAACATGAAAGGGGGTGATGTGTGTGTGTGTGTTCCTGGACCATGTGAACCTGTGTTCAGTATTCTCAGGAAAATGTGTGAACTGAACATGTATGTGTATGTGTTAGGGACAAAAGTGTGGGTATTTAGTGAGAGGGCATTTCAGTTTCTGTGTGTGTGTAGGAGAACACCATGTTCTCAGTTTTGTGAGTGCAGCCACAGTGTCAATGACAGTTAATTCTCAGTTTTGGAGACACGTGTGTGTGCTAAATTTCCAGTGTCATTCAATGACAGTAAACATGGTGATAGGATAGCAATGTGTGTGTGACAGTGTATGTGAGTGTATAGGATGTGTGTGTGTATATTAAACCTGTGTGTCCCAGGATTCAATTTCTAGTGTTCATCAAATGACAGTGCTAACAAGCAATCTCAGGAAAACTGAGTTTTCAGTGAGATGCAAACAATGTGAAACCATGTGTGGTCATGAGTCTCAGTGTGTGTATACATAATTTAGATAGGGGTGTGTGGTTTCAGTAAATGAGGGAAGGGAAAGGAAAGGAAACCAATTCAAGGTACTAATACTCATTTCAGTCCAAATTCATCATATAGTTAGAAATCATGTAGGTATACAACATTAAGGTATTAAACCAATAATTAACAGCATCTAAGTGGGTTAAATTTGTTATCAAAATTCAATTTAGAAATCTAGAAAAATACAAAAAACTGAACTTGGTTTCAGAAATCAGTGTAAATGCAAGATATCAATCAAAACATGTTAACATGCCAAATCATTGGTTGGTAATGATAAACCAACATGTGTTCGTGTCTCAGAGTCAAATTCGTGTCCACCACAATGACACAAACGTGTCCAAATCGATATAACCCAAAAACAAAGCAACAGGACACAGAACCAAACACTACATCGTGCACGTGTTCATCGTGTTAGTGGACACGACATGACACGAATCAAACCTCGTGCTCGTGTCCCAATGTTGCCCAATATAGGGCTACTTGCCCACCACCCTGATTTGGGTCTACGTGTCCTCGTGTCGTGTCAAAATACCCCGCAACAGAGAGGAAAACCGACTGAACAAAATAATACAATAACCAGTGTTCGGCTTCGTGCGTGTCCGACACGACACGAGAGGCCCTAAAACTTGACACACGTGGTGTCAGTCAATGCCCCATCGCGTGTGTCAAAAATCTCGTATCCAAGTGTCGTGTCCACTGAGGAATAGCACCCGAGTAGCAGGACACTGCTCACGGGCTGAACGTGTGTATACACGTGTCCAAACCGACACGACACGACACTAAAACCAACTCAGTCCACTGAAAAACCATAAGCAACAATCAACCATAGAATCCTAATCAATTACTTCCCTAAAAACAGATCGAAATCTCCTTTGGGGCATTTCATCAAACACCTAGGTCTACCTATGGATACGTGTCCGATACGGACACGAAATGGACACGAAATGCCACGAAATTCTAGGGTTAGCTAGGGGACACCTAGATCTAGGTTAATATGCAAAAATAATAGCATCTATAATAGGGTTTTAGGGATATACCTATAGGTGTCAAAACTCCTCAAAAGCTCCAAAGAGGGGGGGTGTTCTCCTTGCTTCCCAAACTCCACCAAATTGTTAACAAACTGAAAATAAATTACACACACAGCAATAATACCTAAATTAGAACCTATTGTAATTTTTTTGGATTAAAAAGGAGTTAAAATGGATTTTCTAGGAATTATTGAAGTTGGGGATTTACCTCTTTTTTCCAAATGTGAACTTTCTAAAGGAGGCTAACCTAATGGAAGAGACTACTTATAGGGGGGAATTCCTAGGTGGGCTGGCCGGCCAAGTAAAGGAAGTTAGGGTTAGGGTTTCATGGTATGGGCTATGGGCTTCTATGTGCTAAGTTGCTAATTAATGGTTTCAAAACCATAAGTCATGGATTATGACTAATGCCTATCTATTCTAACTTAAATTCTAAATGGCCTATTAGGAATTAACTTAATGTTAGGTTAGGGTCACATGACCTAATCAAGTCACCACCACTAGGGTTAGCATCTAGGTTAGGCTCCAAAGTCAATGCTAGTCAATGTCTAGAATATCACTCAAATAAATTATACTAAAAATCACATAAATTCTAATAATTCTCAATAATTCACAATAGTTCCAAATAAATCCCAAAAATTCAAAAATGACCAAAATACCCTCACGCTAAAAAATGATAAATGAAATACCCTAATCACATGGCTAGGCTCTAGATCACTATCTCTAGGGTTACACTAGCAAAACACCAAATCACAAATCATGATTTTTATATAGTTTAAAAATGATTAAAAATCACCAAAAATTATAATATGAAATAAATATCAATAAATAATAATTATAATTACAAAATTTCAAAATTACCCTCAGCTGGAAAACTGGGTGTTACAATCCTACCCCCCTTAGAAAAATTTTGTCCTCAAAATTAGAATGTTCATACTCCTTCTAGGTCAAACCCCCACAATCAAAGTCTCAGAACTTAAACAAATCATACGAGTTAAAAGGACGACATACATGGTCATAGCATACGATGGTAGTGAAAGTCTCATCTAGGTATAGAAGTCATGCTAAACCAAAACGGTCATAGGGTATCAAAATATACAAGCAACCAGGGGTGTTAAACTGGAAAAGATACAAAAATAACAAATCATCAAAACTATAAGGCAGTCTACCATCTTATATGAAAACTGGTACTTATCAAAAAAATAAAATAAGATAACTACCAATTCTCTATAAAGGAGTACTATTCAAAGAAAAATCAAAATCAAAAGTTCAAGGGACAGTTGTCAATAGCATTGAAATCTAATCACAATATATATTAAGAATATTTAGTCTCGATACGATCTAAGTTGATCAATTCTGGAAAATCAAAATTTGGGCAATATGGAGGACAAGGTCATCGAAGTCTGAGCATGAGCATACAAGAATGGAGATTCAGGTTATATTTAAATTTGATTCAATTGAGTACGAACCCAAGACATTAATATGATAAGAAAGGATGATCATGGTTGATTGGTCATGATTAAGGGAGCTAGGATTCAATGATATTGAAAATCTTTTAGGGAAAACAAGGAAAGATTTCATAAGAAGTCAAGTTAATCATCTCTCTCTAATACCATCAAGTTTATCATTTGCCAATCATATTTTTATCTCACAAGTCCGAATATAAAATCAACCTTTATATGACTATCATCAAAATTTTATAACCTTCAGTCATCTAAACCTTTACCATGATCACCATAGACAAAATTCCAAACTTCTAAAATATTTCTCACGAAGCATACCCCTTTTATTTAGGTATCAACACTTATTCATTTAATCAAATTTTTAAATTCTTTCACCTCGTCCTAATTTAGATCTGAAACCTCTAAATCCAGTTTATGAAATCCTTGAACTTGTTTAATTCAAATCTCGTATTTATTCAACCCTAATACCACTATGTCATACAAAATTTATTCTTATTTATAAATCAACCTTCATATTTTCTTCAATGTTCACCTTCAAATATTATCCTTTTGAATTCTACCATTTTTCCTCAATCATCTAAAATAATTCCTATAACTTAAAATCCTTGTATTCTCTCTGTCTCTAGCCACCCTCTTACAATATCTAGTTCAATTTCGCATAATCATTTAATATAATTAAATTCTCCTTTCCGTTTCTAAATTTCTATATAGCTTTAGAGTAAAAGTTCTCAAGAATCAATAACCAAGATTTTCTAAGTTCTCAAAACTAGGTTGTCCTCTGATATCCTCATTAGTTTTTTTTTTTGAAATACATCCATGAATTACTCATAACCAAAATTTTCTACGATTGTTTCTAAATTGATAACATTTATCTCTTGATTCCATTCTAAACCTTTACCACATCTCTATCTCAAATTTTTAATATTTGACATCCAACATTCTGATTCCAATAAAATCATCATATGATAACCAATTACGTCATTTTCGAACTAGATAATTTACGTTATTTCCTCAACATGTCTGAGGCAAAATGATATGAAGATTCAAGGGTTTCAAGGTATAGCTGACAGAATTAGATACGAGACAGAGAATTGATATAATCAGGACAGTTATATAAGACAAGGAATGATGGTAATAAAATATTGGCAGGAAGAGAATGATAATAGAATCTGTTCTACTTTTTTGCTTAAAGAGGGAACCATTTTGAAACCATAACTATAATATCAAATCCAAAATAAGGTCTTAGAAAAAATTATCAATTCATTGTATTATGAAGAAATTCATAACAAGAAGTTACACAAGGTTTATAATAACAGCTAAAGCTACTCTTTAGTTAAATACTGAGAAGCAAAACAAAACAAAACAAACAATAATTTTTTTTGATAAGGACTAAAACAAAAGTAGAGAAAACATGTTCAAAAATATTTAAGGTACAATCTGATAATCATATGCGTCTATCAAAAATCATAGTGCTCCAAATCTTCGTCATACTAGTAAGCAAGGCTATGATAATCACAGAGTCCTTGACTAAGGCACATACCTATAGGTTCATGGTATTTAAAATTTCCGCATTGCCGCATGCGACGGCGAAAATCTGACTATATGTCCTCACTATGCCAGCTAACACGACTATCGAGGATTCTAGATCCCATAATTGAGGTGACCTAGCCCATATGATTTTTTTAGAAGAAAAACAAACATAACAAAAGAGCAACATGACAAAATTAATCAATCAGCAAGGAACAGATGGAATCGGATTTCAAGGTAGTTATAAGAGACAATTACGGGAATGAAATCGAGAAGAACAAAACTTGCAGCAAGATCTCCAATGGCCTATGCATCCTCGACTGTTCTGGCGAAAGCTCGTCCTTGCTGGTTTCCTCTGACCTGCAGCTGATGCTGCATGAACCGCTGCTGCTGAGAGAAATCGGGAATGACGGGATAAATGTCTCTGTATAGACGAAGGTGCACCTACAATATAGCAAAAATGCCAACCTGAGTTGGCACAACAGAAGCTGCGGTCTCGAGGCCCTGATGAACAGGATGAGAGGTGGCCAGCCTCTCGATAGTATTCCCCGGACCAGAGCGATGAGATCGTGTCTTCATAACCATCATGAAGACAGATCAAAACAAGAAGCAATTTCTGAGAATGAAGCAAAAATTCAAAGGGGGACAGTTTATATTCAAGGAAAGTTAATAAGCAACAATTTAGATAAAGGAATCTGATTAAGAGTTTTCCTAGTGTGATTAAGTACCCTTAAAAATATCCTAATCCTACTGCAGGCTGTAGTGATACTCTAGTTCGAATACCACTACATAAACTCGACCTGCATGGGCCACCACTAAAAATGTGTCACGACCCGCACCCTAGAGTAAGGGCACGAGAAGTTGGTACGTCCAGCCTACGCCACAGTGTCGGCGGTAGAACGTTGTCCTAGGTCACAACATCTAACAATATAATGTTAAACAGTTTTGTAACACCCAGTTTTCCAAATAAGGGTAATTTTGAACTTTTGTAAAAGTTTAATATTTAATAATAGGATTTATGATTTATGGGAATTTTTAATTAATTTAATACTATTTAAAATTGGTGAATTATAATTTTGATGTGTTAGCTGGTAAACTCTAGAACTGTGAGCCTAGAGACTAACCATGACCATGGGGACCTAACCATGTGATTAGAATAACTATTTACAACTTTTTAGGGTAAGGGTATTTTGGTCATTTTTTGACTTTTGAATTATTTAGGATTTTGATTATTTGGTGAATTTTAGATTATTTTAATAATATTTAAATTGATGTATTATGATTTTGGTCATTTTTTATATTTTAATATTTTGGAAAAATTTTATATTTTTAATATTGTTTTTATTGGATTTGTTTAGTCGGGTTTGAGTTTCGTCTCGTTCCGACTTGTATTGTGACCCGGGTAGCTTGAACTCTAGATGGGACCCAATATTAAGTTAAGCATGGCTCACAAGACCCAACATTAAGTTAGTTAATTAAACTAATTTTTATCATGTTAGAATGGTTAAGTTAGAGACTCAAAACTAGATCATTTTGACCCCAAACTTGAACCTAGTCTAGACTTAACCATATGAGACTAGAGAGGGGCAATTAGAACATTTTCCATTAGCCCTAATGGACTCTTTATGGCAACCACTTTTAGGAGAGAATGATTCATTTTATTCATTACAATATTGCCTCTTTTATTTTCCTTTTGTTCTTTCCCAATTTTAGAGAGCCTTCCCATTGATTTGATCTCCAAATCAAATCATTCCTTCACCAAACCTTCCCTCAATCATTCCCATTCTCCAAGGGCAGGGTGCTACCAAGGATTGGAAGAGGAGTGCAAGAAGGAGTGTCCACTTTGAGGGATCGTCGTATCGGAGCCGTGTCCTAAAGGATTTTATTGGAATTCTACTCCCAATAGGTAAAACCCATCCTCTAAATCGATTTTCTTTGCATATAAATTAGTTTTGAATCCGTAGGATCCATCCTCATGCATGTGTCCCATTTAGATTCAAATTTGAGGCCATTTGGAGCTCTCTTGAGGATTTTAGATATGTGTCTTGTGTCCTACTTGATAGATCCCAAATTAGGACACCCCATGTGTATGTATGTATGATAATAGTTTAAATAGATATTTAAATTCAGTTTTATAATGGTTAGAGAGTGGATTGATCTTAGTTAGGATGGTTAGAATGAGTTTTATTTGGATACCTATGTTTGTATCCAAGTATCTTGGCCTATATGTGTTCTTTTGTCAAATCCGTCATAATTTTCATCCACGTTTTTATTAACCAAAGCAACTTAAAAATGTCATAACTTTTAGCTTAGAACTCCGATTTATCTTCCATTTTTTTAAAAGAAGCGTATCGAAGTTAGTTTTCAAAATATATATTTTAATAAGCCAAAATCCTTCTGGAACTTTTTGTAAAATTATTTGAGTGTCAGCTGTACGAAAGGCGAACATGTTTCGATATTTTTGCGATTCCGGGAGCTTTCGGACCCGAAAATGCGATCCGTTTGAAGTTTCGGAGAGCTAACACGAAGGACTACGACATACTTTAATCCTAGAATTTAGTGAAGGCCCAATTGGTACAGTATTTATTTTAAGTAGAAGAGTGACTATACGACATAGACATTTTGTGTAACCTATGAGCCTATGTAGTATGGATATTAAATAAATGTAGATTATGTAATGCATGATATGTTAGATGAATAAAATAATATATATATATGATATATATTCTCTTTACATTAATGTATATATGGTTGAATGCAAGCATATAGGAATGCAATTAATATAATGCATATGAGCAATGCGTGAATGAAAGAATGATATACAATGTATGCATGAAAGTATATAATGAATGCTAGATATGAATGCAAGATATATATGTAATGATAGATATGAATGCATAATGTATAAATATTGTAATGCAATATATACACTGTTACATTTTCCAGTTTTCACATTTTGAACTGCTACTGTTTCATTGCCACAGTAAACACATTCACTGATTTCCATTCTTTCCACTGTTTCATTTCCTGAAAACCTGAGATTGTTCCCTTCCTATTTCCTGAGTTTATGATTCCAAACCTGAGATTTTATGAACTGAAATGAATGTCTATTCATGAAAACTGTTGACTGATTGAGATTTGGTGGAATGGTAATTGAGGGGCTGTTTTCCAGGATTCCTAATAACTGAATTGGTCATGCCACTGTTTTCTTAATTTTCCTGCTGTCACGACCCGTACCCGCCTTTCGGATAAGAGACGTGTCCAAGCCAGCCTACGTCGCAGAGTCGGCAGTAGAACGCTGTCAAGCCCGCAAGAAATAAATACTCAGAATACAACATTTGTTGCTCATTCACAATTCTAAATTTATTACAACATTTACAAGATTTATAATTAAAGAAAATACAAGATTTACAATTAATGAATCTGATACAATGCTTTCTATTTCTAGGTTGTCTTCAGCATACCCAAGTCTTTTCCAGTGGTAAGAGTGATAGCGGCTAAACCTAAAAAATGTTGGTTTCCAGTCATGAATGTAACAAGTACACAAACCGACGGCAATGCAAAATACAATAGAATTAACAAGACATAAAAATAGCATATGGAATATGAAAGCTAGTAAGAAAACTGATGACATAGCACGATAGAGAAATAAACAAGAAAAAACTAATAAAGACATCTATATAGGTGGTGTGAAATATCCTTTTCGACATGTGAACGGCTAGGGGGTAAATCCGGCTCACTGCACGTGTCGTGTGCAGCTGTTATCATGCAATAATAGACATTTTGGGGATATTTTTGGGTAATTCACATGTGTACTAAGATATTTCCCCTCCCGACTACTCCGTGTGACGAGCGTGTCAACAAGCAGCAAGATATATGTATAGACATGAAATGAAAAGACTACTATGAATCGGAAAGCAATCAGAAAGTGCACTTGCCTGAGGTCCTTAGCTGGAGAAACCAATAACACTATACCACTCAATGAGCCACAATCAGTCAACACATGTAGAAGTCTCCGGATGCTGAAATAAATATTACCAACGTTCTCAGAATAGTCAAATTAGCTAGAATTGCCTGTCCTTAAGTCCAATTCTGGACACAGGGGCAAAACGGTAATTTCGAGCAAAACGATATCCGCCGTTGGACCCTCTTTGTACCGAAAAGCATGCCAGAGTCAATGGTCTCTAAAGTCGTCAAACTACATGTCTATGGATCCGGTTTTCCGATACGAACCAAACCGTACGTCCAGAGTTGGATTCCGGCGGACCGTGCACAAAATCACCCATTGAGTCGGACCGTGGGGTCCGCAAAACGACGATTTTACCAACTGTCTCAGAATCGGACCAAACTTGGCATACAGGACCATAAAAAAGATACGGTCCTGTTGGCGCAAGTTTCGTCTCGATCTGACGAGCGTGTACAACGTAATGACTGAATTTGTATTGCACGGATACGGGGCGATTCATCAAAACCTATGGTGGTCAAAATGTCCAAGCCCAGTCCATAGTCCTATATAGCACAAAGTCTAATTATGTTTAACTGAAAGAATTAAGTCTTATAATAAGTTATATTATAACCACAATTTATTTATCTCTAATATCCTACTTATAACTATATTTTATGATATAACTTAAGTAAGTAAAACAAACTTATTTAATTCCATGTTATATTTGTAATATATAAAGAATTGGGGGGGCTTTATGCATTTTACCTTGAATCCTTGAGCTGGCTCGCCTGCCAATATGCCACCATTTAATGAGGTGTTTCCTTTCCATTGCCTTGCCATCTTTTTAGGATTAATACCAAACACATGATGTATGCTGACCTCTGACTTCTCTATTTTCTAAACGAGTGGTAGTAGATTCTCGTTATTATAGGAACTTGGCTCAGCATGAACGAACGGACTTGCCACACTCGTGCATCTTTGACAGAGCACCGCCGACCAAGTCCGACTTTCGGTCGAGAGGATAGGGAGGGGCAGTTTGGTACTTGCGTCGACGAGTTCCTCAGTATCTCCAGCAGGGCAAGGGATGGTGAAAGCACACCACGCACGCAACGATGGCGATGAGAAGACTGGTTCGCTCGTGGAGAAGCGTAGCGCTGCCATACGTCCTGAAACTGTCGCCTGCGCCGATGAGTCCTCGCCTAACAGCAACGGCGCTGTGTGGCCATCCTTGCTTCACCATGCATGGTCGAACCACAATGGCACGCCGTGGCGTCACGTTGGGATGATCTTCGGAAAGCTACCACGCTCGTGGCACGGTGGACGACTATCACCCGACGTTGTCATTTTTATGATTGCGACGGCGCCAAGCTTTTCGAAGGGAGGATTGGGTTGTATACGTAGGTGGCGGCTAGGTAGGAATTTCTAGAGTTTCCCTTTTTTTTCTCGATCTCGCTTTCTCCTTCGTATATATATATATATATATATATGTAACCGTATGCATATATGCATATATAAGAACCTCGGGTCTGTTGGAACCCGAGAGGGAAAAGGTTGGGTTCACGTACTGGAGGGTTTGCTGCCCTTGCTGGGCTGGGGAGTTGTGGCCTGGCCCGAGCTGATACGGGCTGGGCTGATTGCTACTTCTTCTTCTTTTATTCTTATTTTTGTTTTATTACCTATATATATATATATATATATATATATATATAATATATATATATATATTATATATATATATATATATATATATACATATAAATATATATACAAATATATTTACACACATTAATCAATTAAATATATACAAATATATTCACACATATTAATCAATTAATATCTATATATACACATATATATCTATATATATATACATATACATATGACCAATTAATATCTCTATATAATTATTTACACAAAATATAAATGTCCTTATATTCCTCTCCATACTATACTTACACAAACATTTATATAAATACCTATATATTTAATATACTTATATCTATATATACGCAACATACTCATATATTTAATATATGTACACATTGTATGTATACATGCACATTTATATATCCAAAACTGCATCAATCTAGAAAATAGTTTATCCAATAGAATATCTATTCAGTAATAATAAAATTTATTAATCACCACAAAATAATAAAATAATAAACTAAATAATTATTTATAATAATCTAAAATCACCACTTAAATAAAATAAATAAAAATATTTCAAAATTTTCGGGAAGGGGAGCAACAAATCTACCCACCTTAAAATAATTTTGTCCTCGAAATTCTAATTCAAACATGGTTCCATAATGGAACGGAATTTGAGGAATAAAGATTGTGGTCTTAATGGGTTCTCTATTTGGACATCAGTCGTTGGTTGGATGAACATTGGGTGTGAATCTATATGGACTAGGCAAGGTCCCAAGGATAAAACTATTCTTACTAGATTAGGGTATCTTAGAATAGATTTCAACCAAATGATTGAGCTAGTTGCTAGTCGGGTTGGTTAGCTTAGGTCCATAAGCCTGAAATGCGCCTTCAGTGACTTTTGAGTTTAAGTAGCACATGAGGCCTCAATTGGGTGGCACACTAGTGGCATGTGCATAGTGGGCCCCGAGTAGATCACAACCGTATATTGAGTCGAAGGAATGGAGTCGAAGTTGAGGCTCTGGTGGAAGTTGGGAAGTATACCGAGTAGGTACTATGGTAAGGGTTATAGCTAGTCCTTTAACCTGAAAGTCGTAGCACAAAAATAGAGTACAAGAGGACAGTTTTGAGTGGGACATGATATACCTAGATGAAGGTAGACTCGTCTAGATCTTGCATATAAAATTTGTTGGAGGGTAACAGCTGGTCTCGTGCTCCGAATATCAATGACACAGTCGGGGCACAAAATAATCTAAATGAAAAGTGGGAGTCTATGGGGAACTACTTATCATCCTAATGAAATTACTCTAATCAAACGGTAATCCTGGTATATCCTAAAATTTTAGAAGACTTACAGTCTACCCACCTTAGAGGCTAGGATATGGTGGCAAGGTTTCTGTCACAGGGCTGGTCGATGGTAGCTACACTTGCATATACAACTATCATAACCATGGGAATACTCTGTATCTATCTATCAATTATGAGTTTTTGTCTTTCCAATCAGCGAAAGACAAAAACAATAAAGAGTTCAAGAGATGTCGCTGAATACAATTATGTGATTCAAAGGCAAATATATAATTCAAGAGGAATTGTCAAGCAATCGCGGGTGAGATCCTGGATATCTCTATTTCTCATTCCATGTAGGGTAATTTAAACGAAGAGCGAACCAAATGCATCATGGTTGATCAGACCGTAATACAATAATTCTGATTAAACAATATGTTAGCGGGCGTCCCCAATAAACATATGTCTCGAATCAATCTCGATAAAAGAGTAAGCTTGTAAAAACTAGGCTGTAATAGCAGCATTGGTCAAGAGAGTCAAATTATAAATATGCGAGATTTTTGAAAGGAGGCACAAGTAGTTCGAGTTCTGAGAGAATCGAAACCTTACATGGTGTTATTGCTCATATAGTCTTCCTACTATCTTCTATCCATAAGGCCTTGGTCGACTAATGAGTTAGGGAAATCTAAATCTATATTCCAGGCAAACATATTAATGTCAGTCACTTACCTTGTTAATAGGTCACAATGATCACATAACGCTAAATTGAGAGACATGCTACCGACTTATAGAGCTTCCACTAGTATTGGCTTTGGGTCCTAAGGGACATACAGGGCATCTCCTATCCTCTATAGTATCATAATCTTGTGATTATGATTAAAATTATTTCACCGAGAATTATGTCTCGCCCATATAATCTGATTGTAGCAAACTCTTGGTTCCGTGATTCAGAGGTGATATGCTACCAGGTACTCTACTCTATATTGGCACAAGGGTATCTAAGATCTAAAAGGGGTCAATCGAGAACATGGATTTAGCAACGTTCTATAGACTATGGTTCTTCGAGATGATTTCAATTCTGTAGGTTGTGCCTCGCCAGTGTGTTGCTGGCTGCAGTGAACCCACACTCTCCGCTCTCAGGTAATTGGCGACAGTGCGCTGCTGTCTAGTCATCACAGTCGTTAATTACTCTAACTATATTCTTAAGGACTTCAAGGAGCTGCTAGAGTTCAAACTAATTGGCTATGATAGAAAGTGAAACCTCTGCCTATAAGTATCAATCCTTAAAGCAAAAGATTGGTCGAAAGGGAATATCTGAAGACAAGTGAAGTAAAAACATCCTAATCTTTATCTCATATATATTTCAAATGGCTGAGGGAAAACTTTAAATCAAATCTAACTCGAGATTCGCATAAGAATAACAGAATCATTAATTATGAATCAATTCCTTACAGCAAACTAGAATTTAAATAGGCAGTTCAAATTTATGATATGATGATTATATCTAAATAGAGCAACAGATAAATCGAACAGTTTATCACGATTAAAGCCTTAATTATAGAGAACCCTAACTTACCAGTGAATAATGGATCCACATTGGATCATAATGTCATATCAAAAGTAAACGTGTTTCTATAGAGATCGGCAAGTTATCTGAATTCAAAAATAGCATGCCTATCTAACAACCTTAACTACCCAATGGTCAAGTTAAACAAGGGACTCCTAGTCATTCTCTTAAATTATTTTAATCCTAGTTTGTGAATGAGCATTTCTTGGTCGCAGGCTCGCAATAGTACGACTAACGTACCATCACGAGTTCGCATGATTTGCGAAAACTGACCTACATGGACCACCACAAAAACTTGTCACGACCCGCACCCGCCTTTCGGATACGAGACGTGTCCAAGCCAGCCTACGCCGCAGAGTCGGCGGTAGAACGCTGTCAAGCCTGCAAGAAATAAATGCTCAGAATACAACATTTGTTGCTCATTCACAATTCTAAATTTATTACAACATTTACAAGATTTATAATTAAAGAAAATATAAGATTTACAATTAATGAATCTGATACAATGCTTTCTATTTCTAGGTTATCTTCAGCATACCCAAGTCTTTCCCAGTGGTAAGAGTGATAACGGCTAAACCTAAAAAATGTTGGTTTCCAGACAAGAATGGAACAAGTACACAAACCGACGGCAATGCAAAACACAATAGAATTAACAAGACATGAAAATAGCATATGGAATATGAAAGCTAGTAAGAAAACTGATGACATAGCACGATAGAGAAATAAACAAGGAAAAACTAATAAAGATATCTATCTAGGTGGTGTAAAATATCCTTTTCGACATGTGAACGGCTAGGGGATAAATCCGGCTCACTGCACATGTCGTGTGCAGCTGCTATCATGCAATAATAGATATTTTGCGGATATTTCTGGGTATTTCACATGTGTACTAAGATATTTCCCCTCCCGACTACTCCGTGTGACGAGCGTGTCAACAAGCAGCAAGATATATGTATAGATATGAAATGAAAAGACTACTATAAATCGAAAAGCAATCAGAAAGTGCACTTGCCTGAGGTCCTTAGCTGGAGAAACCAATAACACTATACCACTCAATGAGCCACAATCAGTCAACACATGTAGAAGTCTCCGGATGCTGAAATAAATATTACCAACATTCTCAGAATAGTCAAATTAGCTAGAATTGTCTGTCCTTAAGTCCAATTCTGGACACAGGGGCAAAACGGTAATTTCGAGCAAAAACGATGTCCGCCATTGGACCCACTTTGCACCGAAAAGCGTGCCAGAGTCAATGGTCTCTAAAGTCGTCAAACTACATGTCTACGGATCTGGTTTTTCGATACGAACCCAACCGAATGTCCAGAGTTGGATTTCGGCGGACCGTACATAAAATCCCTCGTTAAGTCGGACCGTGGGGCCCGCAAAACGGCGATTTTACCAACTGTCTCAGAATCGGACCAAACTTGACATACAGGACCAAAAAAATGATACGGTCCTGTTGGCGCAAGTTTCGTCTCGATCTGACGAGCGTGCACAACGTAATGACTGAATTTGTATTACACGGATACGGGGCGATTCATCAAAACCTATGGTGGTCAAAATGTCCAGGCCCAGTCCATAGTCCTATATAGCACAAAGTCTAATTATGTTTAACTGAAAGAATTAAGTCTTATAATAAGTTATATTATAACCACAATTTATTTATCTCTAATATCCTACTTATACCTATATTTTATGATCTAACTTAAGTAAGGAAAACAAACTTATTTAATTCCATGTTCTATTTGTAATATATAAAGAATTGGGGGGGCTTTATGCATTTTACCTTGAATCCTTGAGCAGGCTCGCCTGCCAACATGCTACCATTTAATGAGGTATTTTCTTTCCATTGCCTTGCCATCTTTTTAGAATTAATACCAAACACATGATGTATGCTGACCTCTGACTTCTCTATTTTCTAAATGAATGGTAGTAGATTCTCGTTATTATAGGAACTTGGCTCAGCATGAACGAACGGACTTGCCACACTCGTGCATCTTTGACAGAGCACCGCAGACCAAGTCCGACTTTCGGTCGAGAGGATCGGGAGGGGCAGTTTGGTACTTGCTTCGGCGAGTTCCTCAGTATCTCTAGCAGGGCAAGGGATGGTGGAAGCACACCATGCACGCAACGATGGCGAGGAGGAGACTGGTTCGCTCGTGGAAAAGCGTAGCGCTGCCACGCGTCCTGAAACCGTCGCCTGTGCCGATGAGTCCTCGCTTGACAGCAACGACGCTGTGTGGCCATCCTTGCTTCACCATGCATGGTCGAACCACAATGGCACGCCGTGGCGTCACGCTGGGATGATCTTCGGAAAGCTACCACGCTTGTGGCGCGGTGGACGACTATCACCCGACGTTGCCGTTTTCATGATTGCGGCGGCGCCAAGCTTTTCGAAGGGAGGAGTGGGTTGTATACGTAGGTGGCGGCTAGGTAGGAATTTCTAGGGTTTCCTTTTTTTTCTCGATCTCGGTTTCTCCTTCGTATATATATATATGTAACCGTATGCATATATGCATATATAAGAACCTCGGGTCTGTTGGAACCCGAGAGGAAAAAGGTTGGGTTCAAGTACTGGAGGGTTTGCTGCCCTTGCTGGGCTGGGGAGTTGTGGCCTGGCCCGAGCTCATACAGGCTGGGCCTATTGCTACTTCTTCTTCTTTTATTCTTATTTCTGTTTTATTACCTCTATATATATATATATATATATATATATATATATATATATATATATATATATAAATATATATATATATAAAAATATATATATATATATATATACATATACATATACATATAAATATATATACAAATATATTCACACACATTAATCAATTAATATCTATATATACACATATATATCTATATATATATACATATACATATGACCAATTAATATCTCTATATAATTATTTACACAAAATATAAATGTCCTTATATTCCTCTCCATACTATACTTACACAAACATTTATATAAATACCTATATATTTAATATACATATATCTATATATACGCAACATACACATATATTTAAAATATGTACACATTGTATGTATACATGCATATATATATATATATCCAAAACTGCATCAATCTAGAAAATAGTTTATCCAATAGAATATCTATTCGATTAATAAAATTTATTAATCACCACAAAATAATAAAATAATAAACTAAATAATTATTTATAATAATCTAAAATCACCACTTAAATAAAATAAATAAAAATATTTCAAAATTTTCGGAAAGGGGAGCTACACATGCCAACACAAACACTCTCTTGTCTTTCACTCACACACACAAGTTCATACCATCTTAGCCTCACTGATTTTCTTGTATCACTTCACTGTTTTCAGATTTGCCACTGTTTTCATATGTTTCACAAACCTAACACACACACACACCCTCATGTATCTCACACACACACACACTCTTGCACTCTCTTGACACACACACACTCTATGAGACACCTCATGCCATGTCTAACACACACACACACACTTGATCACATTCTTTTTTCCTATTCTCTATATATATGTGTGAAGGTATATATATATGAAATTTGAGATGTATATATATATATCCTAATATATTATATAATGTGTGTGTACCATATATATATTTGACATATAATGTATGTATGATATGTATATAGGTAGCCTATATGCTAGTGTATTTCTATGTTGTATTATATAACAGATCAATATGTGTATTTCTATATTAGATTATAATATATCAATATGTGTTGTATTTTAGATATGAATATTGTCATGTGTTATTTAATATAGATTATAGGTTGGTTAGGGCATGGTATTGCTTAATAGCCTATGGCCTATGGGTGTGGCTTAAATGCCAGTATAGAGTCTAGATTGGTCTTGTTTAGTCTTGTTAGACCTAGAATAGACTAGTTAGACTAGTATAGACTTGTTTGACTTAGGTTTGACTTGGTTGACCTAGTTTGACTTCTAGGGTTGACCAGAGTTGACCAAGAGTTGACCTTGGTCTAGATTGACCTAGATTCATGTAGAATGCATTGTAGTGCATCTTATTACCATTCTGGACTTGTTGTGACTTGTGTTGTTCTAATAGGAGCCAGACACCACTCCTCGGACAGTATATATTCTCCAGATTCTCAGGACACAGGCAAGTACATTCTCTGATCATTTCATATCCTGTATTAGGAGTATATTTCTTGCTTTAGATTACTTTACATGATGCTGACACGTTGGAAAAACGGATTAGTACTATATGGATCTTGTTGTGCGATGTTATCCTCTTAGCGGATACATCGAGTATTCGTGTTCATGTACTTTATCGTGAACATTGTGTACTCCTTGTATTTGCGACATTCGTGTAGGAAACGTGTAAAATCGTATATAATCATGTATTCACATGACCTTCGTGTACAATAACATAACTTAACTAGATCCTTGTGTATTGATTGGGACGGGAGAGTAGAAGTGGTTATGTATTCAATCTAGTAGATTACTCGTATACAACCTCTGTAGATTACTCGTGTACAACATCGTGCCGTGTAACGCCCCAGTCCCAAAATACGTAGGACCAAGCACGTGAACATGCCAGCTGTACATATACAAAAAACACTCCAATATATGAAATTCCTCATATATGCACATAAGTTATAAATAAATAATCACAGGCCAGAATAACATATCTAATCTCATCACAACTCAACACAAAAGATAATAAAGTCCAAATAAATGAATAAGAGTATCAAAAGATAGCCGGGTGAACATACTCACTCCAAACAGCTATAAAAATAGTCTCACAAGATCGGAGTCCAACCTCCGTAAAATAGAAAGAAAATGAGATGTAAAATAATGTCCACTAATGTCTCAAATATAGAATAAACTAGAAATCAGTAGTGACTGCCTCGTCATCGATGTAAGATGGATCTAGAGCCGCTCCGTACTCCTGTGGAAAGTCGTCTAATCCTGGAAAGATAACCAGGTCCTCAGGGGACATAGCAAGATACAAGAAAACACCTAGCCATATAACTGTGATAATATAATAGAAAGAAAAGAGATACATGCAATAGGGTACCTACCAGTTCTACAGTGAAAATGCAGTTAAGAACAGACCTTCAACGCATGGGTATCTGGCTCAGTAGCAGTAACTCAGGTATGGCCCCATCAGGATACCAGGGACCTCAAAGCATAACATTCCTCGAATGTCAGAGGCCAGCAGTATCAGTAATAGCAAAGTGCATAAGGACCCATACGTTAAGGACACTGTTCTCCCCACCCAATGCCGAGTAGGGTCACATCCATGACTCATGAACCTCTAGTAACTGCCAAGTCTTCTAGCATGCAATTCTATTGGCAGTTACTCCTATCCGTCGCACGCTCCATACGTATCGGTGGCCAGTCGACTACGCGGAAACGTGTCCTACATATGACTCACATCACGTGATACAGCAAGAGTCAAGGCCGTATGAGATATACCAATACCTCAACATCAGTGGGTGGTCACTAGACTAAGTCAATGCAAGATAATAAATAAAGCAAGAAGAACGACCGATATAGTCACTTGCACCCAAGTATGACTTGGACGCACAGTTTAAATATCACTAAACAATACTGAAAATAACAACTAAAAATAAGAATATAATAATCACAGAGTAGGGTGGCAAGGTATCTTGCCTGGTGGTGAAAAGTGGCAAGTCCAAGAGTAGCAAGCGTCAGCACCAAAACTCATAAATCACAGATGACTCCAAACGCTGAAACAAACATCAAAAACGGTCTCGGTGAAGAAGATATACCTGGAAAACGCCTGTCCAAAAGTCAAATTCTGGAACAGGGGCAAAATCGTAATTTCGGGTCAAAACGATGTCCGCCGTTGGACCCGCTTTGCACCGAAATGCGTGCCGAAGTCTACGGTCTCTAAAGTCGTCAAACTACATGTCTACGATTTCAGTTTGAGGAGAGGAACTCAACGGTATGTTCAGTTTTGGATTTCGAGGAGCCGTGTACCAAATCGCCCGTTTGAGTGGGTCGCGGGCCCGCCAAAATTGGGTTCCGATTCGACCTTCTCAGAATCGAACCAAACTTGGCATGCAGGACCAGAATTTCGATCCGGACCTGTTGGTGCAAGTTTCATCTCGATTCGACGACTGTACACAAAGTTATGGACAAGTTTGCAAAACGTCGATACGGGGGTACCTCGACGGATACACGTTGATTTCGTCGCACACACGCGACGAAACTGAGTTCCGTCAGTTCCCACATGTCCGTAACGTCCATACGCGCCTTTCGATGCGTATAGCGCACGATCACGTCGCCCAGTTTGTCGGGGCGACATCGTATCGGACAAAAATTTCAGAAATTTATTATTTTGAAATCAGTTTTTCTCACAAGTTTAACATGGAATTAATACACACACAGAAATCGAAATACTAATCTACCAGTTACGTTTCCATCATGGTTAGGTTGTCTTCAAACGTGTTCAATTAGTTTCTGAAAAATCATGACACACAGATCGAAATCTGGCTTCTAAGTTGTGGTTTGGGACTGCTTTCTAAACTGTGTTTTCGACAGTTTTTCGGGAAGTTTGGGTTCGAATACCGAGCGATATATGGGGTTTCGCTCGATTCTACCAGAAAGGGTTTTCAGAGGGTTATGTCTACTACGCACAACATTTGATAGATCAAAATTTTGTGGAATGGATGCAAAGAAATTTGAATCGAAAGATGGGTAACTCGCTGTTTTGGCAAAACGAGATTACACTGATGTACGGTATGCATGGGATGTCCTGCAGCATCCGCGTGGTGGTGTGGCGCCGCCAGCGGCTAGGGCAGTTCGCCTGGGGTCGAGGTCGAGTAGGCTTCACGAGAGGGAGAAGATGTCAGGAGGGTTAGGGTTTCGTTTGTCGTAGGTTTAAATATCCCATCCGCCGACTACTAATAGCATTAGGAATAGAGTATTGGGCTCGGTTTAGGCATAAGCAGCGGTAGCTGCTTTAGAGTTTAGGGGTGGGGTCGGGTGTCCCTACTGCAGCTGTTGCTGCACTCATGGAAATCCAAGGGGGTGTGGGGTCGGGCCCACCCCCTTTATTTTTTTTTCTCCTTACATTGGACTGTGCTGTCCAAAGCCAGGCTGGTCGCCCCCTTCTGTTGGGGTACGGGCCGCCGACTCCACTTTTTTTTTTTTTACACAATCAATAACTATTTATATATGACTATATATATATATATATATATATATATATGATTAAACTTCTAGAGAAAAATCCTATAAATCTTTAATACGTACAAAAGGTTTTAGTAATTGAAAACGATATTTATTAAAAATATATCTAGTACACTCATACATATACTATTTATCTATAGTTACGAATATACCAATTACCACATAATTTTCAAAATAATATCGAAAAATAATATTTAAAACACTAAAATAATTAGAAAATTTTGGGGTTTTACATCCTACCCAACTTAAAGAAATTTCGTCCTCGAAATTAAACTAAGGTCGGGGGATCAAATGCAATACATGGAATATAAAGGCAAGACATACCTTCGCCTTCGAACAAATGTGGGTAGCGATTACGGATGTCGTCCTCGCGCTCCCAAGTAGACTCCCCTGGCGAGTGATGCTTCCATGCCACGCGAACCAATGGAATAGATTGATTCCGCAACACCTTCACTCGGCGATCGAGGATACCTACTGGTTGCTCTTCGTACGACAAGCTCGGTCCAACTGTGATCTCGGAGTGATCAAGCACATGATTGATGTCCGCCACGTATCTCCTCAACTGAGATACATGGAATACATCATGCACTCCCTCTAGCGACGGTGGCAATGCCAATCTGTAGGCAACCTCTCCAATACGTTCCAAGACATCGAAAGGGCCGATGTACCTTGGACTGAACTTGCCATGTCCTCCGAATCGATTCGTGCCTCTAGTGGAGGATATCTTCAAGAACACATGGTCACCCTCTTTGAACTCTAAGGGTCGACGACGATTATCTGCCCACTGCTTCTGACGATCCTGCGCTGCTCGTAGGTGGTTCTGAATCTTCTTCACTGTCTCCACTGTGCTCAAGACCAACTCGGGACCCAATAGCTGTCGCTCTCCTATGTCGCCCCAACCAACAGGAGACCGACACTTCCTACCATACAACGCTTCAAACGGAGCCATTTGAATGCTCACTTGATAGCTATTGTTGTAGAAAAACTCCACAAGGTGGAGATGGTCCTCCCACGAACCGCCAAAATCAAGCATACACACTCTCAACATATCCTCTAGCGTCTGAATGGTACGCTCCGACTGGCCGTCTGTCTGCGGATGATACGATGTGCTAAACTTCAATCGAGTGCCCAAACTCTCTTGCATGCTCCTCCAAAAGTGCGAGGTGAATCTCGAGTCACGGTCCGACACAATACTAACAGGCATACCGTACAATCTCACAATCTGCTCCATATACATCTCTGCCAATACCTCTGTCGACTGGCCCACTCTAAAAGGCAAGAAATGTGCTGACTTCGTAAGTCTATCAACGATCACCCACACTGCGTCACGTCCTCTAGGACTCCGAAGAAAACCCATGACGAAATCTATCGTAATGTGCTCCCACTTCCACTCGGGAATGGGTAGCGGCTGCAATAATCTGGCCGTCCTCTGGTGCTCCGCCTTCACTTGCTGACATACCAAGCACTTGGCAACGAAACGAGCTATCTCTCGCTTCATTCCATGCCACCAATAATACTGTCGTAAGTCACGATACATCTTGGTCCCTCCGGGATGAATAGAGTAAGTCGAACTGTGCGCCTCGGTCATCAGCTCCTGCCGTAGATCTCCATTGGGAACATAAATGCGATCACCACATCACAATGTCCCATTGGTGTGGATCCTCAATCCTGTCTGCTCTCCGACCTCAGTCCTCTCTTTCAGCCGTCGAAATCTAGCATCATTAGGCAATGCTGCCTTGATGCGCTCTACCAAAGATGATTGCACTTGAAGGTTGGCTAATACGCCATCTGCTCCCGGCAGTACTACCTCAATACCAAGCTGCTCCAAGTCTCTAATCAACTTCTTCTGCGTAGTCAAAAAGTGTGCCATGGGCTTGCGGCTTAATGCGTCTGCCACGACATTAGCCTTGCCCAGATGATAATGTAGCTCAATCTCATAATCCTTCATCAACTCCAACCAACGTCGCTGTCGCATATTCAACTCCTTTTGTGTGAACACGTACTTGAGGCTCTTATGATCAGTGTAGATATCAACCTTCTCGCCATAAAAGTAGTGTCTCCATAGCTTCAAAGCAAAGATAACCGCTGCGAGCTCTAGATCGTGGGTTGGATAATTCTTCTCATGCACTCTCAACTGTCGCGACGCATATGCTACTACACGACCATGCTGCATCAATACACATCCTAATCCCTTCTCGGAAGCGTCGCTGTAGATCACAAATCCTCCTGGGCCCGATGGTAGTGTCAAGATCGGTGCCGTGGTCAATCGCTTCTTCAACTCGTCAAAAACGGCTTGACACTCGTCTGTCCATATAAACTCCTGATCCTTGCAAGTCAATCGAGTCATAGGCCCCGCTATTCGAGAGAAATCTTCTACGAACCGTCGGTAGTAACCCGCAAGTCCGAGGAAACTTCTCACTTCAGAAGCTGTTGTGGGAGCGGGCCATGATTTGACTACTGTGATCTTCTCTGGGTCTACCGATATACCATCACCCGTAACAATATGACCAAGGAATGATACTTCCTTGAGAAAGAAATCACACTTGCTAAGCTTCGCAAAAAGTCTTTCGTCCCTCAATGTTTCCAAAACTATCCGTAGATGCTGCTCATGCTCCTCCTGACTCTTGGAGTAAATCAAGATATCGTCTATAAAGACTACTACGAATTTGTCCAAATATTGGTGAAAGATCTTGTTCATTAAATTCATGAAAACTGCGAGAGCATTGGTCAAACCGAAAGGCATGACCAAGAACTCGTAGTGTCCATACCTCGATCGAAAGGCCGTCTTGGCAATATCTTCCTTCCGAACCTTCAATTGGTGATAACCCGATCGTAAGTCAATCTTGGAGAATACTTTTGCTCCACTCAGTTGATCGAATAGATCGTCTATACGCGGCAAGGGATACTTGTTCTTCACCGTCACCGCATTCAATGCTCTATAGTCAATGCACATGCACACTGTCCCGTCTTTCTTAGGCACAAAAAGAACGGGTGCTCTCCATGGTGACGCACTAGCACGAATAAATCCCTTCTCTAATAAGTCCTCAATCTGTATCTTCATCTCTACCAACTCCTTGGGTGCCAGACGATATACTCGAGATGAAATAGGCTTGGCTCCGGGAATAAGCTCAATAGAAAACTCAATATCTCGGTCAGGTGGTAGTCCTGGCAACTCCTCGGGAAATACATCCTCGAACTCGGTGATAATAGGGTACTGAGGGGTGTCATGCATCATCATATGAGTCCCCTATGTGGGTGCCTCACAACTATCTTCGTCTTCTTTGGTGAATTCAAACTCTGCCGCATTCGGTGGTCTAAAGATAATACTGCTCCTATGGCAGTCTATGAGAGCGAAATACTGGCTCAACCAGTCCATTCCAAGAACCACATCAAATGTCGGCATAGGGAATACAAGAAGTCGTGCCACCATCTCTCTACCATTTATCACTACAGGACAAAGTCTACAAACACCACTAACAGGTACAACTCCTCCTCCAGTGAGAATTTTAACATTCTTAGCTAAGGGGGTGATGGGAATGCTGTGTCTAGTGGCAAAACTAGTGGCTATGAATGAATGAGTGGCTCCAGTATCAAATAATGTAATAGCAGGAAAAGATGCAACTAAAACCATACCTGCTATAACCTCTGCGTCTGTCTCTATATCCTCAACAGCCATAGAGAATACCTTCCCATGATTTTGTCCGGGGCCCTGAGTTCTGGCCCTCTCGAACTGTGCTGACTGAGGTGGTAATGGCGGGCGAGGTGCTCCTATCGCTGGCTGAGGTGCTGGAAGTGTTGGGGCTAAGGACTGCTGTTTTGGACAATCTTTCACCTTGTACTGTCCTGACCCGCATCTCAAGCATGATCTAAGTCGAATTCGACAGTCCTTCAAGACGTGTCCCTGCTTCCCGCAAAAGTTACAGGTAGGCTTCTGATAAGATGTGTGCCTCTGCTGAAACTGTCATGTGGTCCTCCTGATAGGTCCACTCTGAGTGGTTCGGGCTGGTGTAGCTGCTGGGGTATGACGCCTCGATGTCTGCTGCTGTTCCTTGCAAAGAATCTCCTGAGCACGAGCTTCTTCCAAGACAGCTGAATGGGAGACTCGAGACTGAGTAGTCATATAAGACTTGAGCTCTGGTGCAAGCCCCTGGTGAAATCTCCTCGCCTTCTCTAACTCTGTCGGAATCAATCTCGCACCAAATCGACTCAGGCGATTGAACTCCGAGTCATACTCATCAACTGTCGTATTCCCTTGCTTCAGATAGAGGAACTGGTCGTAGAGACCATCTCGAACATGAATAGGGAAGAATCTCTCATAAAATGTATTATAGAACTGCTTCCAAGTGATCCCAGTGCCTAATCGTCTCTCTTCCGCCTTCCACCAGTGGTGATCATTGTCTTCTAACAGTAGGTCCACTGCTGTCATCCAATTTCGAGCTGGCAACTGGGATGCCTTCAGTAGCTTCTCGGTACTAATAAGCCACTGTGACACCTCTAATGGCTTCTCCTTCCCTCTAAAGGCCTTGGGGTTCATATCTGTGAAATCTTTGATAGAGCCTTCATAGGGATGCAGAGCCGGTGCTGGTACTGGTATTGGAGGTGGTGGTGGGGGTCTAGCCATAGCTGCCATCATCGTCTGTCTCATCAGCTCAGTCTGCTGCCACTGAGCCTGCATCATGGCATACATAAACTGAGTAGTAGGGCTCCCATCAGTCGGTGGTGGAGGCATCTAAGGTCCCGACTGTGGAGGAAACTGCTGAGGGAATAGTGGTGGTGGAGGCAGTGGTACATTCCCTTCCGGTGGCATGGTAGTAGTCTGTCCAGCCTGGCTGCCTGGGGGTGCTGCAACCTCTGGGTACTCCGTCGTCGGCGTCGTAGTAGGCTGTGACAGTCCTGGCTGGTAAGGTGTCGCTGGAGTCATGGGAGGATTCTGTCCCTCCAGAGTAATCTCCTCACCAGATGTGAGGGCCAAGGCAGAAGTGCGTCCGCTTCGTAGATTCATACTGTTGGCACGAGGAAGATAAGTTGATATTAGGAAAGAATAGATATGGGATAAATCAAATAATCAATGAAGTTTCAAAAAAAAGATTGGAAGTCAAGGGATAGTAGTAGTTTTGGATGAGATATTCCTATTCCTATATGCAGGCTTGTTGGGCACAGTCATGTAACCCAACAATATTAAATCTGACCTGCATGGGCCACCATAAAAATATGTAACGCCCCAGTCCCAAAATATGTAGGACCAAACACGTAAATATGCCAGCTGTATATATACAAAGAACACTCCAATATGTGAAATTCCTCATATATGCACATAAGCTGTAAATAAATAATCACAGGCCAGAATAACATATCTAATCTCATCACAGCTCAACACAAAAGATAATGAAGTCCAAATAAATGAATAAGAGTATCAAAAGATAGCCGAGTGAACATACTCACTCAAACAGCTATGAAAAATAGTCTCACAAGATCGGAGTCCAACCTCCGTAAAATAGAAAGAAAATAAGATGTAAAATAATGTCCACTAATGTCTAAAATATAGAATAAACTAGAAATCAGTAGTGACTGCCTCGTCATCGATGTAAGATGGATCTAGAGCTGCTCCGTACTCCTGTGGAAAGTCGTCTAATCTTGGAAAGATAACCAGGTCCTCAGGGGACATAGCAAGATACAAGAAAACACCATGCCATATAACTGTGATAATATAATAGAAAGAAAAGAGATGCATGCAATAGGGTGCCTACCAGTTCTACAGTGAAAATACAGTTAAGAACAGACCTTCAACGCATGGGTATCTGGCTCAGTAGCAGTAACTCAGGTATGGCCCCATCAGGATACCAGGGACCTCAAAGCATAACATTCTCGAATGTCAGAGGCCAGCAGTATCAGTAATAGGAAAGTGCATAAGGACCCATACGTTAAGGACACTGTTCTCCCCATCTAATGCCTAGTAGGGTCACATCCATGACTCATGAACCTCTAGTAACTGCCAAGTCTTCTAGCATGCAATTCTATTGGCAGTTACTCCTATCCGTCGCACGCTCTATACGTATCGGTGGCCAGCCGACTACGCAGAAACGTGTCCTACATGTGACTTACATCACGTGATACAGCAAGTGTCAAGGCCGTATGAGATATACCAATACCTCAACATCAGTGGGTGGTCACTAGACTAAATCAATGCAAGAGAATAAATAAAGCAAGAAGAACAACCGATATAGTCGCTTGCACCCAAGTGTGACTTGGACGTACAGTTTAAATATTACGAAACAATGTTGAAAATAATAACTGAAAATAAAAATATAATAATCACAGAGTAGGGTGGCAAGGTATCTTGCCTGGTGGTGAAAAGTGGCAAGTCCAAGAGTAGCAAGCGTCAGCACCAAAACTCACAAATCACAGATGACTCCAAACGCTGAAACAAACATCAAAAACGGTCTCGGTGAAGAAGATATACCTAGGAAACGCCTGTCCAAAAGTTAAATTCTAGAACAGGGGCAAAATCGTAATTTTGGGTCAAAACGATGTCCGCCGTTGGATCCGCTTTGCACCGAAACGCGTGTCGAAGTCTACGGTCTCTAAAGTCGTCAAACTATATGTCTACGGTTTCAGTTTGAGGAGAGGAACTCAACGGTATATCCAGTTTTGGATTCCGAGGAGCCGTGTACCAAATCGCCCGTTTGAGTGGGTCACGGGCCCGCCAAAATTGGGTTCCGATTCGACCTTCTCAGAATCGAACCAAACTTGGCATGCAGGACCAGAATTTCGATCTGGACCTGTTGGCACAAGTTTCGTCTCGATTCGACGACTGTACACGAAGTTATGGACAAGTTTGCAAAACGTCGATACGGGGGTACCTCGACGGATACACGTTGATTTCGTCGCACACACACGACGAAACTGAGTTCCGTCAGTTCCCACATGTCGGTAACGTCCATACGTGCCTTTCAATGCATATAGCGCACGATCACATTGCCCGGTTTGTCGGGGCGACGTCGTATCGGACAAAAATTTTAGAAATTTATTATTTTAAAATCAGTTTTTCTCACAAGTTTAACATGGAATTAATACACACACAGAAATCAAAATACTAATCTACCAGTTACGTTTCCATCGTGGTTAGGTTGTCTTCAAACGTGTTCAATTAGTTTCTGAAAAATCACGACACACAGATCGAAATTTGGCTTCTAAGTTGTGGTTTGGGACTGCTTTCTAAACTGTGTTTTCGACAGTTTTTCGGGAAGTTTGGGTTCGAATACCGAACGATATATGGGGTTTCGCTCGATTCTACCAGAAAGGGTTTTGAGAGAGTTATGTCTACTACGTACAGCATTCGATAGATAAATTTTTTGTTGAATGGATGCAAAGAAATTTGAATCGAAAGATGGGTACCTCGCTGTTTTGGCAAAACGAGATTACACTGATGTGCGGTCTGCCTGGGATGTCCTGCAGCGTCCGCGTTGTGGTGTGGCGCCGCCAGTGGCTAGGGCAGTTCGCCTGGGGTCGAGGTCGAGTAGGCTTCACGAGAGGGAGAAGATGTCAGGAGGCTTAGGGTTTCGTTTGTCGTAGGTTTAAATATCCCATCCGCCGACTACTAATAGCATTAGGAATAGAGTATTGGGCTCGGGTTAGGCATAAGCAGCGGTAGCTGCTTTAGAGTTTAGGGTGGGGCTGGGTGTCCCTACTACAGCTGTTGCTGCGCTCATGGAAATCCAAGGGGGTGTGGGGTCGGGCCCACCCCCTTTGTTTTTTTTTTCTCTCCTTATAATGGACTGTGCTGTCCAAAGCCAAGCTGGCCGCCCCCTTCTGTTGGGGTACGGGCCGACTCCACTTTTTTTTTTTTTACACAATCAATAACTATTTATATATGACTATAAATATATATATATGATTAAACTTCTAGAGAAAAATCCTATAAATCTTTAATACGTACAAAAGGTTTTAGTAATTGAAACGATATTTATTAAAAATATATCTAGCACACTCATACATATACTATTTATCTATAGTTACGAATATACCAATTACCACATAATTTTCAAAATAATATCGAAAAATAATATTTAAAACACTAAAATAATTAGAAAATTTTAGGGTTTTACATGCCGTCTACATAACCATCTTGTGCTCTGAATCACTAGCACTGTTAGTTCTCAATATACTGTAGCTATTTATTTACAGTCTCTCTCTTTTTATCATATATTTCTTTCAGTATCTTGTATCTTACTCTCTAGCGTGATTATATATCCTGACCTGCTATGATTTGTTGAGATGTACTATACTCGCTCCTGTCCTGACTGGACCTGTTGAAAATTTTACAGTGAATGATGAGACTCTGGTGTCTACCCCTCATGGTGCAGCTTTAGACAACACTTGTGACTTGGATCCACTAGCAGTTGATGACACTCCCCTAGATTAGGATGTCTTTATTATCTTTTCTGGATTACTGTATTGAGATTCTGAGATGTTATTTGGGATATATATTTATTTAGACACTTAGACTTCTAGATTGTATCTCTGTGATTTCTATTCTATTCTATCTATCTATCTATCTATCTATCTATCTATCTATCTATCTATCTATCTATCTATCTATCTATCTATCTTTTATCATGCTCTACCTTAGATGTGATTGAGACTGTATCTGCTATGTCACCTCCATTCGGAGTGTATATACTATACAGGTACCTTTATATTGTTAGATGTTGACCTAGGACAGCGTTCTACCGTCGACACTGCGGCGTAGGTTGGGCGTTGTTACGTGATCGTACCCTCACAGTGGGTACGGGTCGTAACACGTTCTTAGTGGTGGCCCATGCAGGTCGAGTTTATGTAGTGGTATTCGAACTAGAGTATCACTACAGCCTACAGTAGGATTAGGTTATTTTTGAGGGTACTCAATCACACTAGGAAAACTCTTAATCAGATTTATTTTATCTAAATTTGTTGTTTATTGTCTTTCCTTGAATATAAACTGTCCTCCTTTGAATTTTGCTTCATTTCCAGTAAAAGCTTCTTGTTTTGATTTGTCTTTATGATGGTTATGGAGACATGATCTCATCGCTCCGGTCCGGGGAATACTATCGAGAGGCTGGCCACCTCTTATCCTGTTCATCAGGGCCTCGAGACCGTAGCTCCTGTTGTACCAACTCAGGTTGGCGTTTCTGTGACATTGGAGGTGCACCTCTGTCTGTACAGAGACTTTTTCTCGTTATTCCCGATTTCTCTCAGCAGCAGCGGTTCATGCAGCATCATTAGCAGACCAGGGAAACCAGCAGGGCGAGCTATCGTCAGGACAGTCGAGGATGCACAGACTATTAGAGATCTTGCTGCAAGTTTCGTTCTTCTCTATTCCATTCCCGCAATTGTCTCTTATAACTATCTTGAAATTCGATTCCATCTGTTCCTTGTTGACTGATCAATTTGTTATGTTGTTCCCGTGTTATGTTTGCTTTCTTCTTCTGAGAAAAAAATCATATGGGCTAGGTCACCTCAGTTATGGGATCTAGAATCTTCGATAGTCATGTTAGCTGGTATAGTGAGGACATATAGTCAGATTTTGGACCTATTTCTCGGGTGTGGAAATTTAAGGTTTTTGCCGTCGCATGCGGCAATGCGAAAATTTTAAATACCATGAACCTAGAGGTATGTACCTTAGTCAAGGACTCTGTGATTATCGTAGACTTGCTTACTAGTATGACGAGGATTTGGAGCACCATGATTTTGGATAGACGCATATGATTATCAGATTGTACCTTAAATGCTCTTGAACAAGTTTTCTCTACTTTTGTTCAGTCTTTCAAAATTTTTTTTGTTTTGTTTGTTTTGTTTCTCATTATTTAACTTAGGAGTAGGAGTAGCTTTAGCTGTATTATAAACCTTTGTGTAACTTCTTACTATGAATCTCTTCTTAAAATAATGAATCGATGATTTTGCTAGACCTTATCTTGGATTTGATATTATAGCTCTGGTTTCAAAATGGTTCATTCTTTTAAACAAATAAGCAGAACAGATTTTATCGTTATTTCCTTCTTACTATTATTCTTGTACTAAATAATAATAATAATAAAACTGTCTTGATTACATCAATCACCTGCTTTGCAATCTTGGTAGGAATCTAAATGTTGGTCTTGATATAGAATTTGATTTTTATATTGGGACATGAGAATATATATAGTAGACACAGACACTTTGTCTGACACGTATGTATGCTACACTTTGATTATCAACCCATCTAAATGCATATTAATATGTTATTGATGTTTAAATTCTCAAAACCCCAATATTCTGATACAGTACAGTATCAGAGACTGGTTCTCTGCTTTTCCAGTTTAAATTCATAATTTAAATATAAATTTCATGTTATTAGTTTTGTTTACATCATTGCACATGTATGTTATAAACAGGGTTCAAGTCTTAAAAAAATTGGTTGAGTTTTGTGTTTGAATTTATCAAATCTGAGACTGTGTGCATATTAATCCTTTAAGCCTGAATTCTAAGTGATTAGTCAACTTGCAGTTTTTAAATGTAATGTTTTGAGCCGTATACATTGTTGTATGTAGGGATATAATGTTAGGTTTCATACTCTTACATGTTAGGTTGTGGTTGTGGTAAACATTGAGTTGGTTTTGATGTTCGAATTTCTCCAAAATTTTGAAAAACTGAATACATGTTAATATTTTACATTGCTTTCAAATGTGTAGTTCAATTTCAGATCTAATATGCAATATTGAACTAAGCTGAATGATGAACCCTTCATTTCAAGTTTTAACCCATGAACACTTGTCACTCTACACTAATGTTCACAACTGCCATGAAAACCTAACCCTTCATCTCTATGTTATGTTCATATGGCTATATATATATATATATATATATATATATATATATATATATATATATATATATATATATATAGTTCTGTATACATGTTATAACGTATGTAGGTGCATAAGTAAATCTCTACCTCTCTATACATATAGATATACATATATATGGTTATCCATGCATGTTATGAGTAAATAGCTTGTGCCTTGTAGACTGTTTAACCAATATGCCATGAATAATGTAACTTGATAGCTTTTGTTTTGAGACCCAAATCCTTCTATCCACTTTCATGTATATTTCACACACACAAGCCTACTATCTAACCATATGAACATGTCCACATACACCCATACACACATAACCTTTATATAATGTTAGCTTTTCCCTCTCTAACACTCTCTCTCTCTATATGTTTTATATTGTGATTGGATTCAATGCTATTGACTTTCGTTCCTTAAACTTTGGTTTTGATTTTTTCTTAAATAGTACCCCTTTATAGATGATTAGTAGTTATCTTATTTTATTTTTGATAATTACCAGTTTTCATATAGGATGGTAGACTGCCTTACAGTCTTGATGATTGTTGTTTTTGTAACCTTTCTAGTTTAACACCCCTGATTGCTTGTAAGTTTTGATACCCTATGATTATTTTGGTCTAGTGTAACTAGCATACCTAGATAAGACTTACACTACTACCGTATGCCATGATCCTGTATGCCATTCTTTTAAATTGTATGATTTAGGTAAGTTCTGAGACTTTGATTGTGGGGGTTTGACCTAGAAGGAGTATGAACATTTTAATTTCGAGGACAAAATTTTTCTAAGGGGGGTAGGATTGTAACACCCAGTTTTCCAAATAAGAGTAATTTTGAACTTTTGTAAAAGTTTAATATTTAATAATAGGATTTATGATTTATGGGAATTTTTAATTAATTTAATACTATTTAAAATTGGTGAATTATAATTTTGATGTGTTAGCTGGTGAACTCTAGAACTGTGAGCCTAGAGACTAACCATGAACATGGGGACCTAACCATGTGATTAGAATGACTATTTACAACTTTTTAGGCTAAGGATATTTTGGTCATTTTGTGACTTTTGAATTATTTAGGATTTTGATTAATTGGTGAATTTTAAATTATTTTAATAATATTTAAATTGATGTATTATGATTTTGGTCATTTTTTATATTTTAATATTTTGGGAAAATTTTATATTTTTAATATTGTTTTTATTGGATTTGTTTAGTCGGGTTTGAGTTTCGTCTCGTTCCGACTTGTATTGTGACCCGGGTAGCTTGAACTCTAGATGGGACCCAATATTAAGTTAAGCATGGCTCACAAGACCCAACATTAAGTTAGTTAATTAAACTAATTTTTATCAAGTTAGAATGATTAAGTTAGAGACTCAAAACTAGATTATTTTGACCCCAAACTTGAACCTAGTCTAGACTTAACCATATGAGACTAGAGAGGGGCAATTAGGACATTTCCCATTAGCCCTAATGGACTCTTTATGGCAGCCACCTTTAGGAGAGAATGATTCATTTCATTCATTACAATCTTGCCTCTTTTATTTTCCTTTTGTTCTTCCCCAATTTTAGAGAGCCTTCCTATTGATTTGATCTCCAAATCAAATCATTCCTTCACCAAACCATCCCTCAATCATTCCCATTCTCCAAAGGAAGGGTGCTATCAAGGATTGGAAGAGGAGTGTTGTCACGACCCGCACCCACTGTGAGGGTACGAGTACGTAACAGCGCCCAGCCTACGCCACAGTGTCAGCGGTAGAACGCTGTTCTAAGTCTCTAACTAATCATCAACTCATGCAGTATATAATGTACTCATGATGATCAACTCCGAACGGAGGACAAGTATAAGATATGGTGTAACTCAATCACAGTCTAAGCACGATAAGATAACACCGAAATATAACTAAGAAATTGAAGACAACAAAACTACTAATAAAATAACAACAAACTCAAACAATCTCAAGTACATCTCAAGTCTCAAATCTCTATATAAACTCCCGTTCTAAACAGGAAAACTAAAACAAGACAGACTCGCTAAACTTCCGATCACTCCTGAGTGTCGGAGCCATAGGTAGCTAAGCCATCTCCTGGTCTGTAACATGTAGGGCATGTGTCCTCAGGACAATCATCTGTAAAATTTTCAACAGGTCCAATCAGGACAGGAATGAGCACATCTCATTTAGAAAACCTAAATAAATGACAGAGAACTATAAAACAGTTATAGACAGTTGTATTGATGAAAATGGCAGTTTATATTCAGGTGATGGTAAGAAAGACAGATAAAGTGCAAGGAAAGTAAATAACTAAACAAGAGAATAATCATAGCAATGGAGACTGTAAAAGTAGAACTAGCTGAACCAGGGTAATATGATATAAAGTCCAGACAATAATGTAGACCAGTATAACTCCAATGTAAGTCCAGTACAAGATGAATCTAATACAAGATGAATCCAGTAAGGGACGATTCGAGTTATAGTGATCAATGATTCCAGGGTGAGTCCAGCCTATACTCTAGCAGTGTGTTTTAAAATACCGAGATCGACATGTAAACGACTATAGGTAATCCGGCACATCGCACACCTGGCCGGGTGTGCGATGGCTATCATTCCAGTTTAATTCCAGCAAAGGGTGATTCCAGAAATGGGGTATGTCTACATGTCTTACTCTAGTATTTCTCCTCCCAGTAAGTGAATCCAGAAATTCGACACAATAATTCAAGATGAGTCCAGCCAGTAATATGAAGATACCAGTAGGTGATTCCAGTAAATGATTCCAGTAGGTGATTCCAGTAATAGAAGCCAAGAATGATGATACCAGTAATAGAGGCCAAAAAATAAATGTGTGTCGTATACATGAATCCAGAATATCCATACGTGTTGTAATAGAGAATCGCATACAACTAACTAGAACTGAAGTACAGTAATTGACAAGTAAATGAGAGAACAATCAGAGAATGTACTCGCCTGCTACTCTGAAAAGAGTAGTGTAATATCAGATGCCTGCACCGGAGTCACAATGTCCTAAACAGAGTAATATGGGTCATGATATGTAAAATAGAAGAGAATTGAAAGCTACAATGCAAACTACATGATTTCTAAGCCAATCTAGGTCAAAATCTAACTCTAGTCAACTCTGGGTCAACTGTCTAGGTCAATGTTGACTTTGGTCAACTCTAGTCAAGTCAAACAAGGTTAACTAGGCTCTTTCTAGGTCATATTAGATCTAAGTCAAACTTGGACTCTTGGGTCCACTATCTATCTAGGGTTAACCACAGGTCAACACTACTAAAGTTAATCTCATAAGCTAACCATATGCTATCACATACCCTATGATATCACACACACACACACATATATATATATATATATATATATATATATATATATATATATTGATATATATATATACAACTATACTTTATAACTCATTAATGAATTTACACTGTCCTAGGTAACACCAATTACTTTATCTACATATATATATCAATATATGACTAAACTCACATAACTACTATACATACATAATACAACATGAGGACACATGAATGTGTGACTATCCACACACCCCATCCTACTACATTCCTTTACAAACACACATACACGCTAGACACTCTAGTCACACACTCGCACACTCAAGCTCTAAACTCACACACTACAAGCTCACACATATAGGTTTACTATCACACAAATACACACCTATGGGTCAATCATGGGCTGATTTTGGGAGTGAGCAAGGACTGGTTTTGTGGACTGAAATATGGACAGTGTATAGGGTGTTAATGTACTGGTCTTGGACATCAAAAGGGGACAGCCATATAGCCTGTTAAGGGCAAATATTGGACTGTTACAATGGGAAAGGACTGGCTGCTACAATGGCCTGCTCACCCACTCTCTGATATGAACTAACATCTATAATTCAAATTTCTGAACTAAACATTTTACTAAACTAATCCTAAACTCTGGGTCAACCTGAAACTAAACTCTCCAAATCAAAACTTAACTGGTACTAACTCAAGATACTAGCAATCTACCAAAACCCAAAGCTAACAGCCTACTGCTGAATGCAATACAACCAAGGCAGGCAATGCATTCCTGCTGCTGTAACTGCAATGCAGGGCAAGGCATGGCCTGCTGCATTGCTAAGGCTGCTGCTGCCTGCTGCTTCACTGCAAAAGCCAGGCCAAATCAAGGCTTAGGCAGTATAGTTCCTGCCTACCCCTAATAAAATCCTAATCATGAAACTAACTCCTATATCCAAATCCCCCTGTACACACCCCAACCCAAATACCACTGAACCCTCAATTCAAAGTGAAACATTAACCCACAATCTCAGGAAATCAAGCATACAAATGACAGTTCAACCAATAGAGTTCTCAGCCAACATATGGATACAACCTAAAACCCAAATCGGTGATATGTGTGTGTGTGTGAAAAAATCTGTGGTTCTCAGGAAAAGGTAATGGCAGTAGGGTGTGTGTACACACATAGGCCTGCATCTCAGGTATGCAAGGGTCCTGTACAAGGCTATGGCCAATTGGCCTAAAACTGAACTCTAGCCATCAGTCTTCTGGTTTAAAGAGCATTCAAAACAGTGCCCCGACTCTTGACAGTGTAACAGTGTGTTGGATGTATAGGCTAGGGTGTGTTCAGGAAACAATGTGCAATTGGGTACCTGTGTGTGTGACAGATTTACCAAAACAGTGAGTGAATCTCAGGATTTCGAACAACTCATGAATCATTAAATAGGAAAACATTTCAGTTTAGCAGTGATGGTTGTGTGGGTGACTTCATGAGGGTGTGTGTGTGTGGATTACATATGAATACTCAGATTTCAGTTGATAGCATTAGTATATCAGTTCAGTGATGTACAGGTTGTAGTGTCAGGAATACATGTGTACATATCAAAGTTCAGGTTCATGTGTATATGAAAATGGTGTCCAGATAAACAAGTGTCATGCACATCCTAGTGTTCAGTTTTTGTGTGATAACAAGTTCAGTATAAGGCAATGAAATGTCCAGTCCACAACAGTTCAGTTTAAGACAATGTTAGCAAACCTATCATGTATCTCAATTGTCTTAAGTTCAGAAATCAATATATATTAATAGGTTTTTCAGGAAATAGTTATCAGAGTCAATGCATACTCGAACACAAACAATTTCCAACCAAACTTCTACATAGCAAACCCTAATCATCCAACATGTAATCCCCAGTATAAATAACATGTAAAACCATATAAATTAACATTTAAACTGCATTTAAAACCATTCAAAAAAACCCAGAAATAGGAAACTACTGTACAGTATCATAAAATTAGGATTTCCCTATTTCGAATTAGAAATTAACAGTTAAATCATAATTAATAGGTTGGTAAATATCAAACATATGTGCACGTGTCCCCACAAGCCTATACGTGTCCACGAAGTGGACACAATCGTATCAAAACTAATGAAATAACTGTGTCAGGAAACAGTACAACATGGCCTCGTGCAGCCGTGTCGAGCCCTCGTGCTCTCGACACAGGATGACACGTGTCTCGTGTTCATGCACGTGGGTTTCCCATAGTAGGGCTAGGTGTATAAGTGTCTGCATTGTGTCCAATGTGCGTCGTGTCGTGTCAATCAGTGCGTATCAGTGGAGTGTATGTGCGTGTGTGCAACAGTGAGAAAAACAGTGCGGGTCAATTTTCTCCGTACACACAAAACGAGAACCTATAAAATTTTGTAAGTGTCGTGTCAGTCATGTGTCCTAGGTGTGTACAAATTTTCGTGTCAAAACGTGCAGTGTCGTGTCCGCTACAGTGCCCGAGCAGCAGGACACTGCACGGTGTCCTCGTGCACACGTGTGTGCTCAAAAAAGGACACGAACGTGTCCAGAAATGTGTTCAGAAGGACACGAATGTGAAGTACACATATAGAGCAACAAATTCATATAATTAGTTTTACAAAAATCGAAAATAAAATCCTTAGAGGTATTTCAACAAACACCTACACTACACTACGACACGTGTCCGTTACGGACACCAAACGGACACGAAATTCATCCAAATTTCAGGGACACCTAGGGGACTCCTAGATCTAGCCCTACATGCAAAGAAAACCGAAATTTAAATCAATTTAGAGGGTTTTACCTATAGGTGCAAATTGTATGGAAAAGCTTCAAATGGGGGATTCTTCCTCTTGATGCCAAAAGCTCCAAATTGACCTAAAGCTGGGATTTCTCTCCCTGAACATAAAGTAGGGATCAATTAGAACCCAATACAAAAGATTTGAGCCAAAAAGGAATTGAAATGAGGAAGTTATGGATTGGGGAAGAAGGCTCTTACCTCTTTCTTCAAACTTTTAAAAATTAATAAAAGAGGTAAGAACATGGAGGAGAATATTTATAGGGAAGGGGGAGCCCTAGTGGCTGGTCATAAGTTGTAAAAATTAGGGTTAGGTTTTCCTAAATTGGCCCATGGGCTTAAGTTATGGTTAATCAAGTCATGAAGTCATAAGTCATTTCATGAAACCATAAACCATGACTTAATTTCACTAAACCAAATCCCTTCACTCTAAAATTAGTTCCTAATGACTAAAAGTAGGTTAACCTAAGTTAGACTAGGGTCACCATGTCTAGGGTTAGCTTCTAGGCTAGTTCACTAGGTCTCAACAAGTCAAGTCAACCTAGAATTCACCAATTCAATAAATCATCCAATAATTAAAATAAGTCAAAATGACCAAAATACCCCTAGGCTAAAAATGATAATTAAAATATCCTAATGACATGGTTAGGCTCTAGGTTATGCAGTCTTTAGGGTTTCACTAGCTGCACACCAAAATCACAAGTCATGACTTAAAACAGTTTTTAAATAGTTTTAAAAATAATTAAAAATTACCAAAAATAATAATGTGAAATAAATATCAATAAATAATAATTATAATTTCAAAATTTCAAAATTACCCTCATTTGGAAAACTGGATGTTACAATCCTACCCACCTTAGAAAAATTTCGTCCTTGAAATTAAAATGGTAGTAGTCCTTCTAGGTCAAACACCCTACAATTAAAGTCTCAAACATACCGTCAGATAATCATATGCGTCTGTCCTAAATCATGATACTCAGAATCTTCGTCATGCAAGTGAGCACGGCTACGATAATCACAGAGTCCTTGACTAAGGTACGTACCTCTAGGTTCATGGTATTTAAAATTTTCGTATTGCCGCATGCGACGTTGAAAACCTTAAATTCTCATACCCGAGAAATACATCCAAATTCTGACTACGTGTCCTCACTATGCCAACTATCACGACTATCGAAGATTCTAGATCCCATGATTTAGATGACCTAGCCCATATAATTTTCTCAGAAGAAAAACAAACATAACAAAAGAACAACAAGACAAAATTAATCAATCAGCAAGGAACAGGTGGAATCGGATTTCAAGGTAGTTATAAAAGACAATTTTGGGAATGGAATCAAGAAGAACGGAACTTGCAGCAAGATCTCCAATAGTCTGTGCATCCTCGACTGTCCTGACGATAGCTCGCCCCTGCTGGTTACCCCTGGTCCGCTGCTGATGCTGCATGAACCGCTGCTGCTGAGAAAAATCGGGAATGACGGGAAAAAGTCTCTGTACAGACAGAGGTGCACCTCCAATATAGCAGAAATGCCAACCTGAGTCGGCACAACAAGAGCTGCGATCTCGAGGCCCTGAAAAATAGGACGAGAGGTGGCCAGCCTCTCGATAGCATCCCCCGAACCGAAACGATGAGATCGTGTCTTCATGACCATCACAAAGACAGATCAAAACAAGAAGCAATTTCTGAGAATGAAGCGAAAATCAAATAAGGACAGTTTATATTCAAAAAAAGTCAATAAGCAGCAAATTTAGATAAGAGGAATCTGATTAAGAGTTTTTCCTAATGTGATTGAGTACCCCCAAAAATAATTCTAATCCTGCTGCAGGCTGTAGTGATACTCTAGTTCGAATACCACTACATAAACTCGACCTGCATGGGCCACCACTAAAAATGTGTCACGACCCGCACCCACTGTGAGGGTACGAGTACGTAACAGCGCCCAGCCTACGCCGCAGTGTCGGCGGTAGAACGCTGTTCTAAGTCTCTAACTAATCATCAACTCATGCAGTATATAATGTACTCATCATGATCAACTACAAACGGAGGACAAGTATAAGATATAGTGTAACTCAATCACAGTCTAAGCACGATAAGATAGCACCAAAATATAACTAAGAAATTGAAGACAACAAAACTACTAATAAAATAACAACAAACTCAAACAATCTCAAATACATCTCAAGTCTCAAATCTCAATACACAACTCCAGTTCTAAACAGGAAAACTAAAATAAGACAGATTAGCTAAACTCCCGATCACTTCTGAGTGTCGGGGCCATAGGTAGCTAAGCCATCTCCTGGTCTGTAACATGTAGGGCATGTGTCCTCAGGGCAATCATCTGTAAAATTTTCAACAGGTCTAGTCAGGACAGGAACGAGCACATCTCATCTAGAAAACCCAAATAAATGACAGAGAACTATAAAACAGTTATAGACAGTTGTATTGATGAAAATGGCAGTTTATATTCAGGTAATGGTAAGAAAGACAGATAAAGTGCAAGGAAAGTAAATAACTAAACAAGAGAAGAATCATAGCAATGGAGACTGTAAAAGTAGAACTAGCTGAACCAGGGTAATATGATATTAAGTCCAGACAACAATGTAGACCAGTGTAACTCCAATGTAAGTCGAGTACAAGATGAATCTAATACAAGATGAATCCAGTAAGGGACGATTCCAGTTATAGTGATCAATTATTCCAGGGTGAGTCCAGCCTATACTCTAGCAGTGTATTTTAAAATACCGAGATCGACATGTAAACGGCTATAGGTAATCCGACACATCGTACACCTGGCCGGGTGTGCGATGGCTATCATTCCAATTTGATTCCAGCAAAGGGTGATTCCAGAAATGGGGTATGTCTACATGTCTTACTCTAGTATTTCTCCTCCCAGTAAGTGAATTCAAAAATTCGACAAAATGATTCAAGATGAGTCCAGCCAGTAATATGAAGATACCAGTAAATAATTTCAGTAAATGATTCCAGTAGGTGATTCCAGTAATAGAAGCCATGAATGATGATACCAGTAATAGAGGCCAAAAAATAAATGTGTGTCGTATACATGAATCCAGAATATACATACGTGTTGTAATAGAGAATCGCATACAACTAACTAGAACTGAAGTACAGTAATTGACAAGTAAATGAGAGAACTATCAGAAAATGTACTCGCCTGCTACTCTTAAAAGAGTAGTGTAATATCAGATGCCTGCACCGGAGTCACAATGTCCTAAACAGAGTAATATGGGTCATGATATGTAAAATACAAGAGAATTGAAAGCTACAATGCAAACTACGTGATTTCTAAGCCAATCTAGGTCAAAATCCAACTCTAGTCAACTCTGGGTCAACTATCTAGGTCAATGTTGACTTTGGTCAACTCTAGTCAAGTCAAACAAGGTTAACTAGGCTCTTTCTAGGTCATATTAGATCTAAGTCAAACTTGGACTCTTGGGTCCACTAATTATCCAGGGTTAACCACAGGTCAACACTACTAAAGCTAATCTCATAAGCTAACCATATGCTATCACATACCCTAAGATATCACATATATATATATTGGTATATATTTACAACTATACTCTATAACTCATTAATAAATTTACACTGTCCTAGGTAACACCAATTACTTTATCTACATATATATATATATATCAATATATGACTAAACTCACATAACCACTATACATACATAATACAACATGAGGATACATGAATGTGTGACTATCCATACACCCCATCCTACTACATTCCTTTACAAACACACATACACTAGACACTCTAGTCACACACTCACACACTCAAGATCTAAACTCACACACTACAAGCTCACACATATAGGTTCACTATCACACAAATACACACCTATGGGTCAATCATGGGTTGATTTTGGGAGTGAGCAAGGACTGGTTTTGTGGACTGAAATATGGACAATGTATAGGGTGTTAATGTACTGGTCTTGGACATCAAAAGGGGACAGCCATATAGCCTGTTAAGGGCAAATATTGGACTGTTACAATGGGAAAGGACTGACTGCTATAATGGCCTGCTCATCCACTCTCTGATATGAACTAACATCTATAATTCAAATTTCTGAACTAAATATTTTACTAAACTAATCCTAAACTCTGGGTCAACCTGAAACTAAACTCTCCAAATCAAAACTTAACTGGTACTAACTCAAGATACTAGCAATCTACCAAAACCCAAAGCTAACAACCTGCTGCTGAATGCAATGCAACCAAGGCAGGCAATGCATTCCTGCTGCTGCAACTGCAATGCAGGGTAAGGCATGTCCTGCTGCATTGCTAAGGCTGCTGCTGCCTGCTGCTTCACTGCAAAAGCCAGGCCAAATCAAGGCTTAGGCAGTATAGTTCCTGCCTACCCCTAATAAAATCCTAATCATGAAACTAACTCCTATATCCAAATCCCCCTGTACACACACCAACCCAAATACCACTGAACCCTCAATTCAAAGTGAAACATTAACCCACAATCTCAGGAAATCAAGCATACAAATGACAGTTCAACCAATAGTGTCACGCCCCAGAACCAGAATACTGGAGAGCGGGGGAATGACTCAGCCAGCTACGTATTACGGGTAGATGAATACCGTATAATACGATCAATACTGTCTAACCAGACGAGGGGGTGCATACTACATAAAAGTCTTACTATGGTCATTACACATCTATTGTCTCAATCATTCAAATAAGAAACAGAAATAGAGAACATGTAAGATAAAGCAGTAAGGCGTCCCAAATGCTCTGTCAAAATGTTCTTGATATCTGGCTTTACAAAACATAGCCAGATTGATGTAGCAAAAGTATACACAATTGTTATCAGCTGCAGTCTGACTTTAATTACAATTATATAAAAGTAAGTACAAGACAATCCGACTAACATGTCGGTGCCAAATGGCCAAGTATAAAGTAAGTGACAAAACGAGCAGTGAAGTAAGGAACCCACTCGAGTCCTCCTGCGATCATCCTTCTAGTGTTGACCATCTTGGAGGTAGAAGTAAGCTGGATCCTCGGGGACCGGCTCTAAATCTGGCCATGCAAAATTAGAGATGTTAGACCTCTAATAGCAAGTACCACAAGGAAGCACGACATGAGAACTAAAACCAGTAATGTAAGAGAATAATACTAATAAATCTCTGTTTGCTACTAGGATTCACATCACATCACGACACTTCGAACCAACCTCCCAACCAAACAAGGACAGAAGTTGGCCCGTCATGTCCTGACATTCTGATCATCCCGGTTAGGTAACAGAGTAGTACAGTACACAAACAAATCATCTTGAACGGCCAATCAACTCCTACGGCTTGCTATTGTGAGTCCCAAGTTATCCTGGATTTATGCAATTAGGGACTCCTCAGTTCTTACCATGTGCGAGCAAGGCTAGTCTATCCAGTCAATCATGTGCGCCATGCATGAATTAGACGAGTCCTAGCAGGACGCCCGTCAATATACAATATACAATAATATTAAAAGCAGATACTGTTCCCTGCCCGTGTGGCAGTTTTACAGTATCTGTGGGAACCAGCCGGCCCGTCGGGTATTACTTGTCCCAAGGGGGCTGCCATATAAGAACTCGAAAATCCATTCTCTCCATGCCATTATTATTTTATTTAACTTAATAGTTTCTACGTTGAGTGAAATCCCATGCCGTGGATCATGGTCATTCAAATGAGTACTTTCGTACGGGGTACGATATGCACAACTCTACAACGATACCAGTGTGGTTAGGTTGCAGGTCTTATATAGCGTAATACAACAATCAAATCTAACCACGGTAATCATGCCTTGACCATAAAGTACACATGCTTCTTTTGTAGAAAATAAATAAGTAAATAAATAAATAAATAGATTGAAGCCTGCATGTGCATGTAAGTCAATATTCGGGATCAGCCAGTCGATTACAATAGTCCATAACATGAACGTGTCTCATTCATTTCATTTAATAAGACGACTAGCCAGTCTCTTAGTTCCAACTAGGAATGCATGATCAATTTTAGTCAAGATAACCATTATTATCAATGGTGACAAGGCATGAAAGTCAATTAGTATTAAACGGGGGTCGAGTCTATAACTCTCATGGTCAAGTCCCAGTCATACTGGGTATTCCAAAAATCAATCGGGACACAAGGCACATTCCATATAACAATTGATATTAACAATATTATCATATCATGATTTTATCGAATTTATGCCAAAAAGGCGTAAGGATATAAAATGGACGTTAAATATCTAATAAAATATCAATATACAGGGCTATAGAAGATCCAGGGTAAGTAGGCTACGCTCATTTCAAAGAGGCAGCGTATGGGCTCCATACAACTCCTCACCATCCAAGTGAGCGTATGCAAGTCATACGCTCCCCAAAGGCAGCGTATGGACTCCATACGACTCCTGACCATCCAAGTCAGCGTATGCAAGTCATACGCTCCCAAAAGGTAGTGTATGAACTCCATACGACTCCTGACCATTCAAGTCAGCGTATGCAAGTCATACGCTCCCAAAAGGTAGCGTATGAACTCCATACGACTCCTGACCATTCAAGTCAGCGTATGCAAGTCATACGCTCCCAAAAGGTAGCGTATGAACTCCATACGACTCCTGACCATTCAAGTCAGCGTATGCAAGTCATACGCTCCCAAAAGGTAGCGTATGAACTCCATACGACTCCTGACCATTCAAGTCAGCGTATGCAAGTCATACGCTCCCAAAAGGTAGCGTATGAACTCCATACGACATACGCTTCCAAAAGGTAGCGTATGCAAGACACACGCTTCCTAAAAGGGTAGCGTATGGACTCCATACTGCACTGCGCTAAAGAGCGCGCACAGCTCAGTGACGCAAGCTAAAAAGCTAGTGTATACTGCTCACTGTCTTCTCCAAACAGCAAGAACTCCATGGTTGCACCCTAAAGCTTCAAAGGTCCATAACTTGGTCCAAACAAGTCCAAATCCAACTTTCCAATGGTTAAAATTGGGTAGAATAAAACTCTCTACAACATAGAACCATCAAAACTTGAAAACAAAGAAGTTTGGTAGATCAAAACCACCAAACTCCGAAAATAACTCATATCTAGATCTACAAAGATTAAGACTACGAAATGAAAAATGCCAAGTTCTAAACTCTCTTAGGATCACAAGAGGAAGATAAATGAACAATAAAAACATGGGTTCTCATGTGGGGCAAGTTGTACTTGCCTATGGTTTGGTAGGTGGAGAGAGTAATGAAGAAGAAGAAGAGGAGTAATGGTGAGAATGTGAGTTTATGAGGGGAGAGAAAGAGATGTAAGCTTTAAATAGAAAAGGGGGTAGTAGGTGGGAGTTGGGTCGGGTCCAATGGGTCCAATGGGTCGGGTTGTAGGGGATCCAACCAAAGCCAACCCGAACCCAAAGCCTAGCTAAAGCAGAGAATAAAAGCAGGAAATAAAGTGCAGAAATAAAATTACAGAAATATAATTGCAGGAAATAAATTAACATGAAAATTTAAAGAGCAGATTAATTGATTAACATGAAATTAAAAGAATTTAAATACAGGATAATACATGATAAATATGAAATAAATACATGATAAATACTAAATAAATATACATGAGTTGTACATGTATAAAAATATACATTCTGGGAATGGGGAGTGACATCTCTACCCTCCTTAGAAAAATTCCGTCCTCGGAATTTCAAATCCAAGCAGGATAGAAACCTCGGGGCTAAACTAATCTAAGTACAAGTAATTCAATGAAGCAATCATTTTACAATGTCCATAGCAAGTAACATATCTATATTTAACAATCTACGACATCAAGCAATTCTACCCATAAGGTGATAAGCATAAAGAATCAAGACAATCAGTTACACAGAAAAAGATATATCTTGTGAGTCAAACAGATGTGGATACCGTGATCGGATATCATCCTCACGTTCCCACGTTGACTCTCCCAAAGAGTGATGACCCCAAGCAACCCGGACAAGGTTAATTGTTCAGTTTTTGAGTATCTTCTCTCTTCGGTCCAAGATGGACACAGGCTGCTCCTCGTAAGACAGGTTGGTACTAATAACCAGTTCTGAATGATCGAGGATATGGCTGGGGTCCGATACATACCTTCGCAATTGAGATACATGAAACACGTCATGCACCTCTCGTAACGAAGGTGGAAGGGATAAACGATAAGCAATATCGCCTACCCTATCAAGAATAGCAAATGGGCCTACGTATCGCGGACTCAACTTCCCGCGAACGCCAAATCTAATGACCCCACGGGTAGGTGAGATCCGCAAGAACACGTGGTCCCCAACAGAAAACTCTAGCGGTCTACGATGCTGGTCCGTCCAATGACGATGCCGATCCTGCGCAACACGAAGTCGCTCTCTAATTCCCTTAATCACTTCAATCGTCTGAATAATCATTTCTGGGCCTAGCATCTTCCTCTCCCCGATATCATTCCATGCTAGTGGCGATCTATACTTCTTACCATATAGTGCCTCAAATGGCGCCATCTGGATACTGGCTTGATAACTGTTGTTGTATAAGAACTCAACTAAGTGCAGGTGGCTTTCCCAAGATCCTCCAAAATCCAGAGTACAAGCACGCAATATATCTTCCAAAGTCTGAATTGTCCTTTCTGATTGCCCGTCCGTGTCACCTCCATTTCCTATATTTCGTATTTGTACTCATAATTTGATTTTGGCACGTATTTTATTTTCTCGACTTGCGGATTTTGGTTTCTCATAAATGGGTTTGGACCACGGCTTGGTTTTATTTTATGGAATTGGGTTGGTTTGATTAGGTTTGGTTTAATATGAATTGGTACACTTTAACCTACACTCTACCCTCAACACAACACACCCACCCTCATTATATCTCCACCAACCTTTCTTTCTCCTCTTTATTCTCCATTAACTTCTCCATCTTCTTCCTTCTTCCACACAACTCCCCAACCCATAGGCAAGTGCACCTTGCCATCAAATAAGCACCACTTTTTATTTGTCCATTAACTAGATTAGACCATGGAGAACAACTTTAGAACTTGACATTTTGTGATTTGGAGCTTTCATTTTTCTAGATCTAGGTTTTAACCATTTTCGAAAATCCTTAGTTTTGATCTATTAAACTTTGATTTTGCTTGTTTTGATGCTTCTATGTGGAAGAGAATTCAATTTTACTCAAGTTAGAACTTTGAAAATCTAGATTTGGTTTTGATTTGGCAAAGTTATAAAGAATTGAAGTTTTTGGTGTTCTTGGACCTGCTCTCAGCCAGGAAGAACATCCCTCTGCCTTACGCTCTTTAGCGCATGGCCGATTGTACACCCCCGGCCTGTGCTCTTTAGCGCAGGGTCGATTGCGCATGACCTCAGCCAGTGCTTTGCGCTGTACTGGATTGCGCTGGCGCAAGCCATCCATGCGCAAGCCAGCCATGCGCAAAGTAACCCCTGCGCAATCCACCCATGCGCAGTTGACTTCTGCGCAGTCTGTTCCTGCGCAATCTACCCATGCGCAGTTTACTTCTGTGTAGTCTGTTCATGCGCAATCTGCCCCTGTGCCCCTACGCACTTGGCACCCTGCGCAACTGACACCTGCGCAATCCAACTCCCTGACCCCTTGCACAATCCATTGGCTTTGGAGTTTTGGTTATTTCTTTAAGCTTGGCTCTTCTATAGTCCTATATATATTGGTATTTTATTAGATATTTTACGTCTATTTTATATCCTTACGCCTTTTGTCATGAACTTGATTTTACTTAATATATTTGGAATGACTATTGTACATGGCATGGCATGACAAGGAACTAGCATAACACGACAGTGACCCGTAGTGGTGCACTCCTGACATGATCAACCTGACTTGATAGTGGCCCGTAGTGGCACACTCCTGACAGTACCCTGACATGAATTATCTTGATAACTTGATAGTGGCCCGTGGCGGCGCACTCCTGACTTGACTTGTAACTTGTAACTTAACTCGTATAATCAACTTGACACCATAGGTGTTCCTGTTTGCTTGCTTGTACAATCCACTTGTCTTATCTTGCATCATGTCTAGGACGTGACTTCCTGGGTACCACGGCCAGGGACTCGCGCTAAGTTGGATTAGGCTAATGATTAGATCAAACTAGAACATGGAGAAATTACAGTCACAGGCAATCTCGTTATCTGGGCGCTTTAATGGACTTGTAGCTTGCCGACGAGTAGAGCACATTTCCAGCACACTGTCATGTGTTGCACCCTCTAAGTCACCTAAGGGTACATTTGTCTTCCGGGCAATGTACCCACCTATAACTCTCAACCCGTGGAAGGATAACTGGATGGTCTGCAGGGCTTGGGACTGGAAATTCTCACTTGCATCTTGTTAGTAATTAGGTTTGTGATAACCCTAGTTAGTTAAAGTAGTAAGCCGTAGTATTTGTTTGGCCGATTGCGAATGGATGGTGTCCAGCCTTGTCTAAGTCTTGTCTAGCTCCAGTACCTGCTATCTCCTGAGCATGTTTGTTTTACTTGTCTTAACGATAAATGAGTAGAGACAGTGAGCTATTCAGGCGAAGGGTTACAACCTCGGTCCTTGTCTGGTTTAAGGATTGTAACCTGGCTCCCGGAATGGTTCCACGTCCTTAGTCGTTTATCGCCCTGTGTACTTTACTACTTGTACTTCTTTTATTCTTTATGTTCTGATATGCTGGCTTTTGTTCTATTTGTGGCCTTCCTTGTGGCACTTGCTCTTTCTGGGGTTTGACCCAGCTGGTTTTGTGTGGCCAGATTTCGGAGCAGCTCTCGAGGATCTACCAAACTTCCAGCCCAATGGTGAACACTAGAGGGAACCCGGGCAACGAGTGGGTTTTCTCTTTTTGTTCACCCACTTATATGTAAATTTATTCTTTTGAGGCGTTTAGCCAACGAGCACCTGTTAGCTCGATGCACATTTACTTACTGTCTGCCTACGGGCTGTAAACATGATTAACAAATCCTAGGGTTGATCATGTATGACTGAACTCTTGCTAGTCCTATTATTTTGTACGACTAGCTTCATGATCATCCAATATGTAATATTTGGGACGCCTTATATATATATATTTGATGCTCTAATATCTTGTAACTCTGTTAATTGCTTGAGATTGAGACAATAGGCTTGACCTTAAGAGACTGCTGGCTTGTAGTAAACCCTCATATCTAGACAGCCGTGACCGTATAGTTGAGATGTATTCTATTTCAATATACGTAGCTGGCTATGTCTGCCCCCGCTCTCCAGTATTCTGGTTCTGGTGCGTGATATGGTTTAAGTGGTGGCCCATGCAGGTCTTGGTATTCAAGAAATGTGAGGGTTTACCGAATAGATGTCTCAATCAATATTTGTCCTTGATCTCTGCTCGTATCTTTAAATCCCTGAGAATCTCGACCTGATCACATTGCTTGTATCATTGATCTGTCCTGGTCCTTTCCTTATTGTTTCCTATGTCGTCTTCTTCAGCGGCATTACTCCCGGACCTGCCAACCAGCCAGAGGAAGCTCGACAAGCACCCCAGCGCCAGGAAGATCAAGCTCAGCACTCTGGAGTAGCCTTCCGAGTTATGCTTTCCGGAGGCTCAGTACCTCCAGTTCAGGCAGCTCCGCCCGCTCAACCAGCTAGACAGGATGATGGACCTTTGGTAGGGCTTATAAGAGAACTGCTTGCATCCCAAGATCGTCGAGGCGACGCCTTGCACCAGGAAGTTTATGACGCACTAAACCGAGGAGGTCCCCAAGGGAATCAGGCGGCCAACAGTTTCAAGCGCTTGAACCCTCCCTTCTTTGACGGCAGTGAAGATGCGATTGCCGCGGACGCTTGGCTTCAGGATGTCGAGGTGGTTCTAGAAGCAGCTAGGACACCTGAGAATGAGAAGGTGGCGGTGGTACGCCTACAGTTGTTAGACTTGGCTCGCGATTGGTGGGCAGCTCAGGCCATGGGATTAGCAGCACCAATTACTTGGGCGACGTTCAAAGAGAGGTTCCAGACAAAGTACTTCGATGCGGTGGCACGGTACGACCTGCAGACCAGATTCACCAACTTGAAGCAATGAGGCAGGACGGTCGATGGCTATGCGACCGAGTTTTCCAGGCTGAGTAGGTTCGCCCCCACTTTGGTGGCGACCGAGTTCGATAGGGCTCAGCGGTTCCAGCAAGGGCTGCACTTAGAGATATTATTGGCTGTGGAGCAGTTCGAGCTCCAGACGTTCGATGCAGTGTTGAATGCAGCTAGGAGGCATGAGTATACCTCCCGGAGAATTGTGGACAGGACCGGAGGCAGGAAGCGGTCCCACAGCCAGATGCACCAATCATCAGCTCCAGCCCCGGCAGCTAGGGGATTGACCATTGGAACTCCGAGGCGGGCGACCTCAGTGACGTCGGTTCAGCATTCAACCCTGACGTATCCGCAGCAGCAGAAGTAGAAGCAGTCTTCCGCGGTGGGATGTTCTCATTACGGGAAGCCGGGCCATATAGTGGCAGAGTGTCGTAGGGCACAGGGATTGTGCCTGGCTTGTGGAGGAGCAGACCACCAGATAGGGACCTGCCCGAATAGGGGAGGTCCATCATCATCCAACCTTTCTAGTTCTTCGGTGAGAGGACCAGCCCCAGTTCCAGTTCAGCAGCAGCAACAGCAGTACCCGAGGCCATTGTTGCCTCAGGCCCAGGCCTTTCAGCAGCAGAACCAGCAGCAGTTCACCCAGGCTCCAGCATAGAACCGACAGAGGGGTTTCCAGCAGAGAGGACCCGCAGCTAGAGGTCAGGCTATGATGATGACCATGGAAGAAGAAGTTGCACCAGGTGAGGTAGTGGCAGGTACTATTCTCGTCAACACCTTTCCAGCATCTGTATTATTTGATTCTGGTGCATCGCATTCATTTATGTCTGCACGATTTGCGACACGGATAGGATTGGAGCCCGAGTCCTTATCAGTGAGGCTCAATATACTTACTGGTAATGGTCTTGTGGGAGTAGATCGAGTGTTTTCCTCGTGTCGGATCGTAGTTAGCGGTAGAGAGTTCCCCGCTAGGCTCATAGAGTTCCCTATGGCAGACTATGATGTAGTCCTAGGCATGGATTGGTTGAGGAACCATTATGCTAGGATAGACTGCCATGTTGGCAGAGTTGTCTTTAGTATTCCCGAAGAGCCAGAGTTTTCATTTTCCAGAGGCACAGTAGAGCCATCTCCTCCAGTATTGCGGATGGCAGTAGCAGCAGTGCAGTTGCCCCAGATAGTTGAAGAATTTCCAGATGTCTTCCCAGAGGAACTTCCAGGGATGCCACCAGAGCGGGAGATCGAGTTCACCATTGACTTGATTCCCGGGATAGCACCAGTATCAGAGCAAGTCTACAGAATGGCGCCTTCAGAGTTGGAGATTTTGTACAAGATGATTGAAGAACTTAGAACCAAGGGATTCATTCGTGCTAGTGGATCGCCTTGGGGAGCCCCGATGCTTCTTGTGAAAAAGAAGGATGGTATGTCCAGGCTATGTGTTGATTACCGTACCTTGAACTCGGTGACAATCAAGAACAGATACCCTCTCCCGAGGATAGATGACTTGTTTGATCAACTCAAGGGGGCTTCAGTTTTCTCGAAGATAGACTTGCGGTCAGGATACCACCAGATCAGAGTCAGAGAGCAGGACATCCCGAAGACGGCGTTCAGATCTAGGTACGGGCATTGGGAGTTTCTAGTTATGCCCTTTGGAGCGACTAATGCGTCGGCAGTGTTCATGGACCTCATGAACCGTATTTTCATGCCTTACTTGGATCAGTTTGTGATAGTGTTCCTTGATGACATCCTGGTCTACAGCAAGAGTGAAGCAGAGCATGAGCAGCATCTCAGAGTTGTCCTCCAGATTCTCAGAGAGCACCAGTTGTACGCCAAGTTCAGTAAATGCGAGTTCTGGCTCGATCGCATTTCTTATTGGGTCACATCATTACCAGAGGAGGAGTAGAAGTGGATCCCCAGAAGATTGTGGCTATCGAGGCATGGCCAGTACCCAGCTCAGTGGCAGAAGTTCGCAGCTTTCTTGGATTGGCCGGCTACTACCGGCGGTTCGTCTCTGATTTTGCAAGGATTTTAACGCCGATGACCCAGTTGACCCGCAAGGATGTGCCGTTCGTTTGGACAACAGAATGTCAGGAATCATTTGAGAAGTTGAAGCGAGATTTGATAACGGCTCCCATTCTTACCCTTCCAGATGGGATCGGAGGATTTACAGTTTATTACGACGCTTCAAGCAGAGGATTGGGATGTATTTTGATACAGCATGGGAAGGTAATTGCTTATGCGTCACGTCAACTCCGTGATCATGAGAAGAATTACCCGACCCACGACTTGGAGCTAGCAGCAGTAGTGTTTGCACTTAACTTGTGGAGGCACTACTTGTATGGAGACAGAGTGGAGATATTTACTGATCATAAGAGCCTGAAGTATGTTTTCACCCAGAAGGACCTTAATATGCGGCAGAGAAGATGGCTCGAGCTACTGGTGGACTACGATGTGGATTTGCAGTATCATCCAGGAAAGGCCAACGTTGTAGCAGATGCGTTGAGCCGGAGAGCCGGAGTTTATTTCCTGACGGTGCAACCAGAGTTATTGTCGGATCTTCAGAAGATGGGAATTGAAGTGGTTCTTCCTTCCAATGTGGCCTTGATGGCCAGCCTACAGATTCAGTCCACCATAGTTGAGAGGATCCGAACAGCACATTTAACAGATTCCAAGATTCAGCGGCTCAGAGCAGAGTACGAGACAGGGAGAAGGCCAGAGTTATGTATTCATGAGGATGGTACACTTCGACACGGCACGCGTCTTTGTGTACCCAGTAGAGATATCAGACAGGAAGTCATGGCAAAGGCTCACAGTTCGCAGTATTCCATCCACCCAGGCAGCACGAAGATTTACAGAGATATTCGTCAACACTTTTGATGGAATGGTATGAAGAGAGAGATAGCCCGGTATGTCTCTCGATATTTGGTTTACCAACAAGTCAAGGCTGAACATCAGAGGCCAGCTGGACTTCTTCAACCTTTACCGATCCCAGAATGGAAATGGGAACACATAACCATGGATTTCGTAACTGGTTTACCCAGATCTCCGGCAGGCAGAGATACTATTTGGGTCATTGTAGACAGGCTTACCAAGGTGGCACACTTTCTTCCATTTAGAGTTGGACAGTCGACGACACAGCTAGCAGAGATGTATCTCAGGCAGATCGTCAGACTTCACGGAGTGCCAGTCAGCATAGTATCAGACAGGGATACAAGATTCACATCGTACTTCTGGCGCAGTCTTCATCAAAGTTTGGGGACTCGTCTCAAGTTCAGCTCAGCGTATCATCCGCAGACAGATGGGCAGTCAGAGCATACTATACAAACTCTCGAAGATATGTTGCGGTCATGTACCCTTGACTTCGGTGGTTCGTGGGAGGATCACCTGCACCTGGTGGAATTCTTGTACAACAATAGTTTCCAGGCCAGTATCCAGATGGCACCCTTCGAGGCTCTGTATGGTAGGAAGTGTAGATCCCCGTTAGCATGGGACGATATTGGAGAGAGGCATATGTTCGGTCCAGAACTGATTTCTCAGATGGTTGAAGTGGTCAGGAAAGTCAGAGATCACCTCCGAGTTGCTCAGGATCGCCAGCGCCATTGGGCCGATGCTCATCGACGTCCCTTGGAATTTGCCGTCGGCGACCATGTATTCCTTAGGATCTCGCCTACCCGCGGCGTCATTCGTTTTGGCGTACGGGAAAAGCTTAGTCCTAGGTATATAGGGTCGTTTGATATTCTGGAGCGAGTAGGCGATGTGTCCTATCGTCTCGCTCTTCTGCCGTCGCTAAGTGAGGTACATGATGTATTCCATGTATCCCAATTAAGACGGTATATCCCGGACCCGAGCCATATCCTAGATCATTCGGAATTGGTTGTTGGTACCAACCTTTCGTATAAGGAGAGGCCCGTGTCTATATTGGACCGGAGAGAAAAGACGCTCAAGAACAAGACTATTAACTTAGTCCGTGTTGCTTGGGGTCATCACTCTCTAGGTGAGTCAACGTGGGAGCGTGAGGACAACATCCGATCGCGATATCCCTACCAGTTTGACTCGTAAGGTATAATGTCTTCCTTGTGCCTTACGCTTTCCCTTCCTTGCTTGCATTGTATGATTGTATGATTGAACTGCTTAGTGTAGCTTGTTTGTGCTTAGTATAACTTGTCGTGGCAATCTCTAGCTCCTTGATTAAATTCCAAGGACAGAATTCTTTGAAGGTGGATAGAGTTGTCACCCCCATTTCCTGTATTTCGTATTTGTACTCGTAATTTGATTTTGGCACGTATTTTATTTTCTCGACTTGCGAATTTTGGTTTCTCATAAATGGGTTTGGACCACGGCTTGGTTTTATTTTGTGGAATTGGGTTGGTTTGATTAGGTTTGGTTTAATATGAATTGGTACACTTTAACCTACACTCTACCCTCAACCCAACACACCCACCCTCATTATATCTCCAACAACCTTTCTCTCTCCTCTTTATTCTCCATTAACTTCTCCATCTTCTTCCTTCTTCCACACAACTCCCCAACCTATAGGCAAGTGCACATTGCCATCAAATAAGCACCACTTTTTATTTGTCCATTAACTAGATTAGGCCATGGAGAACAACTTTAGAACTTGATATTTTGTGATTTGGAGCTTTCATTCTTCTAGATCTAGGTTTTAACCATTTTCGAAAATCCTTGGTTTTGATCTATTAAACTTTGATTTTGCTTGTTTTGATGCTTCTATGTGGAAAAGAATTCGATTTTACTCAAGTTAGAACTTTGAAAATCTAGATTTGGTTTTGATTTGGCAAAGTTATGAAGAATTGAAGTTTTTGGTGTTCTTGGACCTGCTCTCGGCCAGGAAGAACATCCCTCTGCCTTGCGCCCTTTAGCGCATGGCCGATTGCGCACCCCCGGCCTGTGCTCTTTAGCGCAGGGCCGATTACGCATGACCTCAGCCAGTGCTTTGCGCTGTGCTGGATTGCGCTGGCGCAAGCCATCCATGCGCAAGCCAGCCATGCGCAAAGTAACCCCTGCGCAATCCACCCATGCGCAGTTGACTTCTGTGCAGTCTGTTCCTGCACAATCCACCCATGTGCAGTTCACTTCTGTGCAGTCTGTTCATGCGCAATCTGCCCCTGTGCCCCTGCGCACTTGGCACCCTGCGCAACTGACACCTGCGCAATCCAACTCCCTGACCCCTTGCGCAATCCATTGGCTTTGGAGTTTTGGTTATTTCTTTAAGCTTGGCTCTTCTATAGTCCTATATATATTGGTATTTTATTAGATATTTTACGTCTATTTTATATCCTTACGCCTTTTGTCATGAACTTGATTTTACTTAATATATTTGGAATGACTATTGTACATGGCATGGCATGACAAGGAACTAGCATAACACGACAGTGACCCGTAGTGGTGCACTCCTGACATGATCAACCTGACTTGATAGTGGCCCGTAGTGGCACACTCCTGACAGTACCCTGACATGAATTATCTTGATAACTTGATAGTGGCCCGTGGCGGCGCACTCCTGACTTGACTTGTAACTTGTAACTAGACTCGTATAATCAACTTGACACCGTGGGTGTTCCTGCTTGCTTGCTTGTACAATCCACTTGTCTTATCTTACATCATGTCTAGGACGTGACTTCCTGGGTACCACGGCCAGGGACTCGCGCTAAGTTGGATTAGGCTAATGATTAGATCAAACTAGAACATGGAGAAATTCTAGTCACAGGCAATCTCGTTATCTGGGCACTTTAATGGACTTGTAGCTTGCCGACGAGTAGAGCACATTTCCATCACACTGTCATGTGTTGCACCCTCTAAGTCACCTAAGGGTACATTTGTCTCCCGGGCAATGTACCCACCTATAACTCTCAACCCGCAGAAGGATAACTGGATGGTCTGCAGGGCTTGGGACTAGAAATTCTCACTTGCATCTTGTTAGTAATTAGGTTTGTGATAACCCTAGTTAGTTAAAGTAGTAAGCCGTAGTATTTGTTTGGCCGATTGCGAATGGATGGTGTCCAGCCTTGTCTAAGTCTTGTCTAGCTCCAGTACCTGCTATCTCCTGAGCATGTTTGTTTTACTTGTCTTAACGATAAATGAGTAGAGACAGTGAGCTATTCAGGCGAAGGGTTACAACCCCGGTCCTTGTCTGGTTTAAGGATTGTAACCTAGCTCCCGGAATGGTTCCACGTCCCTAGTCGTTTATCGCCCTGTGTACTTTACTACTTGTACTTCTTTTATTCTTTATGTTCTGATATGCTGGCTTTTGTTCTATTTGTGGCCTCCCTTGTGGCACTTGCTCTTTCTGGGGTTTGACCCAGCTGGTTTTGTGTGGCCAAATTTCGGAGCAGCTCCCGAGGATCTACCAAGCTTCCAGCCCAATGGTGAACACTAGACGGAACCCGGGCTACGAGTGGGTTTTCCTTTTTTGTTCACCCACTTATATGTAAATTTATTCTTTTGAGGCGTTTAGCCGACGAGCACCTGTTAGCTCGATGCACATTTACTTACTGTCTGCCTACGGGCTGTAAACATGATTAACAAATCCTAGGGTTGATCATGTATGACTGAACTCTTGCTAGTCCTATCATTTTGTACGACTAGCTTCATGATCATCCAATATATAATATTTGGGATGCCTTATATATATATATATTTGATGCTCTAATATCTTGTAACTCTGTTAATTGCTTGAGATTGAGACAATAGGCTTGACCTTAAGAGACTGCTGGCTTGTAGTAAACCCTCATATCTAGACAGCCGTGACCGTATAGTTGAGATGTATTCTATTTCAATATACGTAGCTGGCTATGTCTGCCCCCGCTCTTCAGTATTCTGGTTCTGGGGCGTGACAGTCCGTCTGCGGATGGTAAGCCATGCTAAATCTTAACTTGGTACCCAGACTATGATGCAAGCTCCTCCAGAAATGTGATGTAAAGCGGGTATCTCTGTCTGACACAATACTGACAGGGACTCCATGCTTCCTGACTATCTGTTGCATGTACAACTCTGCCAACTTTTCTGTAGATTGCCCTACTCTGAAAGGAAGAAAGTGTGCTACCTTTGTAAGCCGATCTACTATCACCCAAATAGCATCTTTACCACTTGGTCATCTCGGTAAACCGGTCACAAAGTCCATTGTAATATGCTCCCATTTCCATTCCGGGATGGGAAGCGGTTGCAATAATCCAGCTGGCCTCTGCTGTTCTGCCTTCATTTGCTGACATACCAAGCAACGGGAAACAAATCTAGCTATCTCTCTCTTCATCCCGTTCCACCAGAAGTGCTGCTTGATATCTTGGTACATCTTGGTCCCCCCAGGGTGAATAGAATATTGAGAACCGTGAGCTTCTGCCATAACCTCCTGTCTGATATCTCCACTAGGCACACATAGACGTGATCCAAACCTAAGTGTACCATCTTCGTGAATTTGCATCTCTTTCCTGAGTCCTGACTCACATTCTGCCATAAGCTTCTGAATCCTTGGGTCTTGTGCCTGAGCTGCCTTGATCCTATCTACCAAGTCAGATTGGACTTGTAGACTTGCCAGAACTCCTACATCGCTAGGAAGTATAACCTCTATGCCCATCTCCTGAAGGTCTTCTAAGATATGCTTCTGTGTTGTTAACATAAATGTGCCGCCTCTTCTGCTAAGGGCGTCTGCTACCGCATTAGCCTTACCTGGATGATACTGAAGCTCCACATCATAATCCTTGATCAGTTCTAACCATCTTCTCTGCCTCATGTTCAGCTCCTTCTGAGTAAAGATGTACTTCAGACTTTTGTGGTCTGTGTACATGTCTACTCGGTTACCATATAAGTAATGCCTCCATAGCTTCAAAGCAAATACTACTGCCGCCAACTCCAAATCATGAGTTGGGTAATTCTTCTCGTGGTCCCGAAGCTGCCTAGATGCATATGCTATCACCTTCCCGTGCTGCATGAGGACACATCCAAGTCCTTTACCTGACGCATCACAATATACTGTAAAACCTCCGGGTCCAACTGGCAATGTAAGAATGGGTGCTGATATCAATCTCTGCTTCAAATTCTCAAATGATGCCTGATATTCTGCCGACCAAACAAATGGCGCATCCTTCCGGGTCAAGCGAGTCATGGGTGCTGAAAGTCTTGCAAAATCTGACACAAATCTTCTGTAATATCCCGCCAATCCCAAGAAACTCCGTGCATCAGCTACGGTCTTGGGTACTGGCCAACTCTCTACTGCTTCTACCTTCTTGGGATCCACTGCTACTCCAGCTCCTGATACGATATGACCCAAAAATGAAATATGGTCCATCCAGAACTCACACTTACTGAGCTTGGTATACAACTGGTTCTCTCTCAGAACCTGCAACACTTTCCGGAGGTGGTCCTCATGCTCCCCTTCACTAGCTGAGTATACGAGAATGTCGTCAAGAAACACAACAACAAACTGGTCTAAATATGGCATAAAGATACGATTCATCAAATCCATGAATATTGCTGGAGCATTGGTCAAAGCAAACGGCATTACTAAGAACTCATAATACCCATACTTCGACCAGAATGTTGTCTTGGAAATATCTTCCTTCCGAACCCTCGCCTGATGGTACCCTGAACGAAGATCTATCTTGGAGAAAACTCTAGCCTTGCTCAACTGGTCAAATAAGTCGTCGATCCTGGGTAATGGGTACTTGTTCTTCACTGTTGCCGCGTTAAGCTTCCTGTAGTCAATGCACAATATGGATGACCCATCCTTCTTTCCCACAAGTACCACTGGTGCTGCCCACGGTGATACACTAGCTTGGATGAACTTCTTCTCCTTCAATTCCTCTATGTGCTCATATACCTTGGCCTGCTCTGAATCCGCCATCCTGTAAACCCGATCTGATATCGGTTTAGTTCCAGGTGCCAATTCTATACTGAACTCAATATCTCTAACTGGTGGTAGACCTGGAAGTTCTTCAGGAAATACATCTAGAAATTCTTCAACTACCTTCGGAATCTGAACTTCTTCCATTGCCGTTACTACTCCCTGCTCTTGTTGAGTTGCCTCTGATCTGACTAAGGTGAATTTCTTCATGCCTGGAATATCAAAAGATACACTCCCACTACGACAATCTATTGTCGTATGACTGTCTTTCAGCCAGTCCATGCCTAAGATAACGTCGAAATTTCCAACAGAAAATTCTATCAACTGGGCGGGTAAGGAATGCCCGCAAACTACAACACTATACGCTAGAATAACTCTACTAACTCCTACGAGCCCATTACCGGTGAGTATATTCAACCTCCATGGCAATGCCTCGAACTCCATTCCTAGCCGTGTCGTAAATCGTACAGATATAAATGAGTACGATGCTCCCGAATCAAACAATGCTACTGTGGGATATGAGGCGACGAGAATGTTACCTGCCACAACATCTTCCGATGCTAATGCCTCTTCCAAGGACAGAGTGAATGCTTGTCCTCGACCTCCCTGCTGGTTTCCATGTTGCGGCCTAGCCTGGTGCTGCTGCTGGCCCCTTCCTTGATGATGCTGGGGTGGTCTATGCTGGTGTTGCTGCATCGGCGGTCCCTGCTGCCGAAACATCTGAGCCTGCGGTACTAACGGACGCTGTGCCAACGGTCTTACTGCCACTGCTGGTCCTCGATACTGGCCTGCCCCTGGTGCTGGCAGAGCAAGAAACTGTTGCCCTGGTCCTCCTGACCTCAAATTCATGGGATATGTGGTAACCCGATGGTCTAGATTTCCACATATCAGATACAGTCCATTCAATGTCCGACACACATCTCTAGTGTGTCCCATCTTTCCAAAATAAGTGCAGCCCGCCGGGGGTTGCTGGTTTTTCTTCTGTTGCTGTTGCTGTCTGGGTGGTGCTGGCCCCCGTATCGCCACATCGTAGATACGAATGCCAGGGGATGGCGCTGTTGTTCGGGGCGCTGCTCACCCTCCTCCTTCAATCTGACTGTGGGATCTCTTCTGACCTCCAGTCCTTGCCGCAAGCCTCTGAATGGTGATCTCATGCCTTCGGGTTGCCGTCAATATCTCATCAAAAGTCTGGTAATTGTGCCCTTCTATCAATTGCAAGAGCTCAAGATGAAACCCTTGCTGGAACCTCATCGCCCTCTGGCGCTCCGTTGCTACCATCTCTGGGGCAAACCTACTCAATCTGCAGAACTCCGCTGCATAAGCATCTACGGTCTTGCCAGCCTGTCTGAGGTTGATAAACTTATGTTGTAGCTCAAACTGCGCCACAACTCTATAATACTTCGTCTTGAACCTTGCAGTAAAATCGTCCCATGCAACAGGACGTCTGATGCCTACTTCCCCTGCTTTCCACCAATCACGTGCGAGATCCTGAAGTAACAACTTCACTAGATCCACACGCTCTTCTGCCGGCACCTTAGCGGCTGTCAGAATAGCCTCAATGTCCTTAAGCCATGCATCTGCTGAGATGGCATCCTCCGTGCCCTCGAAACGACGGGAGTTGTACTTGCAAAACCGGGCTGACGCTCCTGAATCTGGCCTCGCCCCTCTTTCCAATGCCGTCTGTAATCCTTGGTTGAGTAGTACATTCTGCTCTTGCAACAGAGCGTGCATGCGCTAATGGGCTAACATCTGGTGTTGCTGAGTAGCCATCATTCCTCTCATGATCTCCAGAAGGGCTGGTGTGTCCACTTGGGTAGGTGGAACTGTCGGTGGGGGTGGAATGTCCGGATACTGCGACCCAGCTGCTGGTTCCACTATTACTTCTTCCTGGGTAGCCTCCTGAGTTAGTACCGGCCCTTGTTGCTGACCAACATGGTCAGGTTATCGATGCTGCTGTCCATGTTGTTGCTGTCCAGCTCTGACAGATGCGGACGAGGTGCCCCTAAGAAAAGGGACAAGAGAACAATCAAATGACCGGACATAAAGGATCAATGAAGTCAAAGGATATGAGAAGGTCAAGCTAGGATTGAGAACAACGAATCATGAGATCAAGGGGGAACATGTGTGATTGAGACATCCTAAAATCAAAACACCCCACAAGTCTGAAATCAGACCTGCATGGGCCACCACTAAAACCTTGTCACGCCCCAGAACCAGAATACTGGAGAGCGGGGGAATGACTCAGCCAGCTACGTATTACGGGTAGATGAATACCGTATAATACGATCAATGCTGTCAAACCAGACGAGGGGGTGCATACTACATAAAAGTCTTACTATGGTCATTACACATCTATTATCTCAATCATTCAAATAAGAAACAGAAATAGAGAACATGTAAGATAAAGCAGTAAGGCGTCCCAAACGCTCTGTCAAAATGTTCTTGATATCTGGCTTTACAAAACATAGCCAGATTGATGTAGCAAAAGTATACACAATTGTTATCAGCTGCAGTCTGACTTTAATTACAATTATGTAAAAGTAAGTACAAGATAATCCGACTAACATGTCGGTGCCAAACGGCCAAGTATAAAGTAAGTGACAAAACGAGCGGTGAAGTAAGGAACCCACTCGAGTCCTCCTGCGATCATCCTTCTAGTGTTGACCATCTTGGAGGTAGAAGTAAGCTGGATCCTCGGGGACCGGCTCTAAATCTGGCCATGCAAAACCAGAGAGGTTAGACCTCTAATAGCAAGTACCACAAGGAAGCACGACATGAGAACTAAAACCAGTAATGTAAGAGAATAATACTAATAAATCTCTGTTTGCTACTAGGATTCACATCACATCACGACACTTCGAACCAACCTCCCAACCAAACAAGGACAGAAGTTGGCCCGTCATGTCCTGACATTCTGATCATCCCGGTTAGGTAACAGAGTAGTACAGTACACAAACAAATCATCTTGAACGGCCAATCAACTCCTACGGCTTGCTATTGTGAGTCCCAAGTTATCCTGGATTTATACAATTAGGGACTCCTCAGTTCTTACCATGTGCGAGCAAGGCTAGTCTATCCAGTCAATCATGTGCGCCATATATGAATTAGACGAGTCCTAGCAGGACGCCCGTCAATATACAATATACAATAATAATAAAAGCAGATACTGTTCCCTGCCCGTGTGGCAGTTTTACAGTATCTGTGGGAACCAGCCGGCCCGTCGGGTATTACTTGTCCCAAGGGGGCTGCCATGTAAGAACTCGAGAATCCATTCTCTCCATGCCATCATTATTTTATTTAACTTAATAGTCCCTACGTTGAGTGAAATCCTATGCCGTGGAACATGGTCATTCAAATGAGTACTTTCGTACGGGGTATGATATACACAACTCTACAACGATACCAGTGCGGTTAGGTTGCAGGTCTTACATAGCGTAATGCAACAATCAAATCTAACCACGGTAATCATGCATTGACCATAAAGTACACATGCTTCTTTTGTAGAAAATAAATAAGTAAATAAATAAATAAATAGATTGAAGCCTGCATGTGCATGTAAGTCAATATTCGGGATCAGCCAGTCGATTACAATAGTCCATAACATGAACGTGTCTCATTTATTTCATTCAATAAGACGACTAGCCAGTCTCTTAGTTCCAACTAGGAACGCATGATCAATTTTAGTCAAGATAACCATTATTATCAATGGTGACAAGGCATGAAAGTCAATTAGTATTAAACGGGGGTCGAGTCTATAACTCTCATGGTCAAGTCCCAGTCATACTGGGTATCCCAAAAATCAATCGGGACACAAGGCACATTCCACATAACAATTGATATTAACAATATTATCATATCATGATTTTATCGAGTTTATGCCAAAAAGGCGTAAGGATATAAAATGGACGTTAAATATCTTATAAAATATCAATATACAGGGCTGTAGAAGATCCAGGGTAAGTAGGCTACGCTCATGTCAAAGAGGCAGCGTATGGGCTCCATACAACTCCTCACCATCCAAGTGAGCGTATGCAAGTCATACGCTCCCCAAAGGCAGCGTATGGACTCCATACGACTCCTGACCATCCAAGTCAGCGTATGCAAGTCATACGCTCCCAAAAGGTAGCGTATGAACTCCATACGACTCCTGACCATTCAAGTCAGCGTATGCAAGTCATACGCTCCCAAAAGGTAGCGTATGAACTCCATACGACTCCTGACCATTCAAGTCAGCGTATGCAAGTCATACGCTCCCAAAAGGTAGCGTATGAACTCCATACGACATACGCTTCCAAAAGGTAGCGTATGCAAGACACACGCTTCCTAAAAAGGTAGCGTATGGACTCCATACTGCACTGCGCTAAAGAGCGCGCACAGCTCAGTAACGCAAGCTAAAAAGCTAGTGTACACTGCTCACTGTCTTCTCCAAACAGCAAGAACTCCATGGTTGCACCCCAAAGCTTCAAAGGTCCATAACTTGGTCCAAACAAGTCCAAATCCAACTTTCCAAAGGTCAAAATTGGGTAGAATAAAACTCTCTACAACATAGAACGATCAAAACTTAAAAATAAAGAAGTTTGATAGATCAAAACCACCAAACTCCGAAAATAACTCATATCTAGATCTACAAAGATTAAGACTACGAAATGAAAAATGCCAAGTTCTAAACTCTCTTAGGATCACGAGAGAAAGATAAATGAACCATAAAAACATGGGTTCTCATGTGGAGCAAGTTGTACTTGCCTACGGTTTGGTAGGTGGAGAGAGTAATGAAGAAGAAGAAGAGGAGTAATGGTGAGAATGTGAGTTTATGAGGAGAGAGAAAGAGATGTAAGCTTTAAATAGAAAAGGGGGTGGTAGGTGGGAGTTGGGCCGGGTCCAATGGGTCCAATGGGTCGGGTTGTAGGGGATCCAACCAAAGCCAACCCGAACCCAAAGCCTAGCTAAAGCAGAGAATAAAAGTAGAAAATAAAGTGCAGAAATAAAATTGCAGAAATATAATTGCAGGAAATAAATTAACATGAAAATTTAAAGAGCAGATTAATTGATTAACATGAAATTAAAAGAATTTAAATACAGGATAATACATGATAAATATAAAACAAATATATAATAAATACTAAATAAATACACATGAGTTGTACATGTATAAAAATATACATTCTGGGAACGGGGAGTGACAAATAGAGTTCTCAGCCAACATATGGATACAACCTAAAACCCAAATCGGTGATATGTGTGTGTGTGTGTGTGGAAAAATCTGTGGTTCTCAGGAAAAGGTAATGGCAGTAGGGTGTGTGTACACACATAGGCCTGCATCTCAGGTATGGAAAGGTCCTGTACAAGGCTATGGCCAATTGGCCTGAAACTGAACTCTAGCCATCAGTCTTCAGGTTTAAAGAGCATTCAAAATAGTGCCCCGACTCTTGACAGTGTAACAGTGTGTTGGATGTATAGGCTAGGGTGTGTTCAGGAAACAATGTGTAATTGGGTACCTGTGTGTGTGTGTGACAAATTTACCAAAATAGTGAGTGAATCTCAGGATTTCGAACAACTCATGAATCATTAAATAGGAAAACATTTCAGTTTAGCAGTGATGGTTGTGTGGGTGACTTCATGAGGGTGTATGTGTGTGGATTACATATGAATACTGAGATTTCAGTTGATAGCATTAGTATATCAGTTCAGTGATGTACAGGTTGTAGTGTCAGGAATACATGTGTACATATCAAAGTTCAGGTTCATGTGTATATGAAAATGGTGTCCAGATAAACAAGTGTCTTGCACATCCTAGTGTTCAGTTTCTGTGTGATAACAAGTTCAGTATAAGGCAATAAAATGTCCAGTCCATAACATTTCCGTTTAAGACAATGTTAGCAAACCTATCATGTATCTCAATTGTCTTAAGTTCAGAAATCAATATATATTAATAGGTTGTTCAGGAAATAGTTATGAGAGTCAATGCATACTCGAACACAAACAATTTCCAACCAAACTTCCACATGGCAAACCCTAATCATCCAACATGTAATCCCCAGTATAAACAACATGTAAAACCATGTAAATGAACATTTAAATAGCATTTAAAACCATTCAAAAAAAACCCAGAAATAGGAAACTACTGTACAGTATCAGAAAATTAGGATTTCCTTATTTCGAATTAGAAATTAACAGTTAAATCACAATTAATAGGTTGGTAAATATCAAACATATGTGCACGTGTCCCTACAAGCCTATACGTGTCCACGAAGTGGACACAATCGTGTCAAAACTAATGAAATAACTGTGTCAGGAAACAGTACAACATGGCCTCGTGCAGCCGTGTCGAGCCCTCGTGCTCTCGACACAGGGAGACACGTGTCTCGTGTTCGTGCACGTAGGTTCGTCCATAGTAGGGCTAGGTGTGTAAGTGTCTGCATTGTGTCTAATGTGCATCGTGTCGTGTCAATCAGTGCGTATCAGTGGAGTGTCTGTGCGTGTGTACAACAGTGAGGAAAACAGTGTGGGTCAATTTTCTTCGTGCACACAAAACGAGAACCCACAAAATTTTGTAAGTGTCGTGTCAGGTATGTGTCCTAGGTGTGTACAAATTTTTGTGTCAAAACGTGCAGTGTCGTGTCCGCTACAGTGCTCGAGCAGCAGGACACTGCCCGATGTCCTCGTGCACGTGTGTGCTCAAAAATGGACACGAACGTGTCCAAAAATGTGTTCAGAAGGACACGAATGTGAAGTACACATATAGAGAAACAAATTCATATAATTAGTTTTACAAATATTGAAAATAAAATCCTTAGAGGTATTTCAACAAACACCTACACTACACTACGACACGTGTCCGATACGGACACCAAACGGACACAAAATTTACCCAAATTTTAGGGACACCTAGGGGACTCCTAGATCTAGCCCTACATACAAAGAAAACCAAAATTTAAATCAATTTAGAGGGTTTTACCTATAGGTGCAAATTGCATGGAAAAGCTTCAAATGAGGGATTCTTCCTCTTGATGCCAAAAGCTCCAAATTGACCCAAAGCTGGGATTTCTCTCCATGAACATAAAGTAGGGATCAATTAGAACCCAATGCAAAAGATTTGAGCCAAAAAGGAATTGAAATAAGAAAGTTGTGGATTGGGGAAGAAGGCTCTTACCTCTTTCTTCAAACTTGTAAAAATTTAATAAAAGAGGCAAGAACATGGAGGAGAATATTTATAGGGAAGGGGGAGCCCTAGTGGCTGGTCATAATTTATAAAAATTAGGGTTAGGGTTTCCTAAATTGGCCCATGGGCTTAAGTTATGGTTAATCAAGTCATGAAGTCATAAGTCATTTCATGAAACCATAAACCATGACTTAATTTCACTAAACCAAATCCCTTCACTCTAAAATTAGTTCCTAATGACTAAAAGTAGGTTAACCTAAGTTAGACTAGGGTCACCATATCTAGGGTTAGCTTCTTGGCTAGTTCACTAGGTCTCAACAAGTCAAGTCAACCTAGAATTTACCAATTCAATAAATCATCCAATAATTCAAATAAGTCAAAATGACCAAAATACCCCTAGGCTAAAAATGATAATTAAAATATCCTAATGATATGGTTAGGCTCTAGGTCATGCAGTCTCTAGGGTTTCACTAGCTGCACACCAAAATCACAAGTCATGACTTAAAACAGTTTTTAAATAGTTTTAAAAATAACTAAAAATCACCAAAAATAATAATGTGAAATAAATATCAATAAATAATAATTATAATTTTAAAATTTCAAAATTATCCTCATTTGGAAAACTGGGTGTTACAAGTGCAAGGAGGAGTGTCCACTTTGAGGGATCTTCGTATCGGAGCCGTGTCCTAAAGGATTTTATTGGGATTCCACTCCCAATAGGTAAAACCCATCCTCTAAATCGATTTTCTTTGCATATAAATTAGTTTTGAATCCGTAGGATTCATCCTCATGCATGTGTCCCATTTAGATTCAAATTTGAGGCCATTTGGAGGTCTCTTGAGGATTTTAGATATGTGTCTTGTGTCCTACTTGATAGATCCCAAATTAGGACACCCCATGTGTATGTATGTATGATAATAGTTTAAATAGATATTTAAATTCAGTTTTATAATGGTTAGAGAATGGATTGATCTTAGTTATGATGGTTAGAATGAGTTTCATTTGGATACCTATGTTTGTATCCAAGTATCTTGGCCTATATATGTTCTTTTGTCAAATTCGTCATAATTTTCATCCACGTTTTTATTAACCAAAGCAACTTAGAAATGTCATAACTTTTAGCTTATAACTCCGATTTATCTCTCGTTTTTTTTAAAAGAAGTGTATCGAAGTTAGCTTTCCAAATATATATTTTAATAATCTAAAATCATTCTGGAACTTTTTGTAAAAATATTTGAGTGTCAGCTGTACGAAAGACGAACATGTTTTGGTATTTTCGCGATTTCGGGAGCTTTCGGACACGAAAATGCGATCCGTTTGAAGTTTCGGAAAGCTAACACGAAGGACTACGACATACATTTATCCTAGAATTTAGTGAAGGCTCAATTGGTACAGTATTGATTTTAAGTAGAAGAGTGACTATACGACATAGACATTTTGTGTAACCTATGAGCCTATGTAGTATGGATATTAAATAAATATAGATTATGTAATGCATGATATGTTAGATGAATGAAATAATATATATATATATATATATGATATATATTCTCTTTACATTAATGTATATATATGGTTGAATGCAAGCATGTAGGAATGCAATTAATATAATACATATGAGCAATGCATGAAAGAAAGAATGATATATAATGTATGCGTGAAAGTATATAATGAATGCTAGATATGAATGCAAGATATATATGTAATGATAGATATGAATGCATAATGTATAAATATTGTAATACAATATATACACTGTTATATTTTCTAGTTTTCACATTTTGAACTGCCACTGTTTTATTGCCACAGTAAACACATTCACTGATTTCCATTCTTTTCACACTGTTTTATTTTCTGAAAACCTGAGATTGTTCCCTTCCTATTTCCTGAGTTTATGATTCCAAACCTGAGATTTTATGAACAGAAATGAATGTCTATTCATGTAAACTATTGACTGATTGAGATTTGGTGGAATGGTAATTGAGGGACTGTTTTCCAGGATTCCTAATAACTGAATTGGTCATGCCACTATTTTCTTAATTTTCCTGCCAACACAAACACTCTCTTATCTTTCACTCACACACACAAGTTCATACCATCTTAGCCTCACTGATTTCCTTGTATCACTTCACTGTTTTCAGATTTGCCACTGTTTTCACATGTTTCACAAACCTAACACACACACCCCCTCATGTATCTCACACACACACACTCTTGCACTCTCTTGACACACACACACACTGTATGAGACACCTCATGCCATGTCTAACACATACATACACACACTTGATCACATTCCTTTTTCCTATTCTCTATATATATGTGTGAAGGTATATATATATATATATATATGAAATTTGAGATGTATATATATATATATCCTAATATATTATATAATGTGTGTGTACTATATATATATTTGACATATAATGTATGTGTGATATGTATATAGGTAGCCTATATGCTAGTGTATTTCTATGTTGTATTATATAACAGATCAATATGTGTATTTCTATATTAGATTATAATATATCAATATGTGTTGTATTTTAGATATGAATATTGTCATGTGTTATGTAATATAGATTATAGGTTGGTTAGGGCATGGTATTGCTTAATAGCCTATGGCCTATGGGTGTGGCTTAAATGCCAGTATAGAGTCTAGATTGGTCTTGTTTAGTCTTATTAGACCTAGAATAGACTAGTTAGACTAGTATAGACTTGTTTGACTTAGGTTTGACTTGGTTGACCTAGTTTGACTTCTAGGGTTGACCAGAGTTGACCAAGAGTTGACATTGGTCTAGATTGACCTAGATTCATGTAGAATGTATTGTAGTGCATCTTATTACCATTCTGGACTTGTTGTGACTTGTGCTGTTCTAATAGGAGCCAGACACCACTCCTCGGACAGTATATATTCTCCAGATTCTCAGGATACAGGCGAGTACATTCTCTGATCATTTCATATCCTGCATTAGGAGTATATTTCTTGCTTTAGATTACTTTACTTGATGCTGACACGTTGGAAACACGGATTAGTACAATATGGATCTTGTTGTGCGATGTTATCCCCTTAGCGGATACATCGGGTACTCATGTTCGTGTACTTTATTGTGAACATCGTGTACTCCTTGTATTTGCGACATTCGTGTACGAAACGTGTGAAATCGTGTATAATCATGTATTCACATGACCTTCGTGTACAATAACATAACTTAACTAGATCCTTGTGTATTGATTGGGACAGGGGAGTAGAAGTGGTTATGTATTCAATCCAGTAGATTACTCGTGTACAACCTCTGTAGATTACTCGTGTACAACATCGTGCCGTCTACATAACCATCTTGTGCTATGAATCACTAGCACTGTTAGTTCTCTACATACAGTAGCTATTTATTTATAATCTCTCTTTTTATCATGTATTTCTTTCAGTATCTTGTATCTTACTCTCTAGCATGATTATATATCCTGACCTGCTATGATTTATTGAGATGTACTGTACTCGCTCCTGTCCTGACTGGACCTGTTAAAAATTTTACAGTGAATGATGAGGCTCTGGTGTCTACCCCTCATGGTGCAGCTTTAGACAATACTTGTGACTTGGATCTACTAGCAGTTGATGACACTCTCCTAGATTAGGATGTCTTTATTATCTTTTCCGGATTACTGTATTGAGAATCTGAGATGTTATTTGGGATATGTATTTATTTAGACACTTAGACTTCTGGATTGTATCTCTGTGATTTTTATTCTGCTCTATCTATCTATCTATCTATCTATCTATCTATCTATCTATCTTTTATCATGCTCTACCTTAGATATGATTGAGACTGTATCTGCTATGTCACCTCCATTCGGAGTGTATATACTGTACAGGTACCTTTATATTGTTAGATGTTGACCTAGGACATCGTTCTACCGCCGACACTGCGGCGTAGGCTGGGCGTTGTTACGTGCTCGTACCCTCACAGTGGGTGCGGGTCATGACACGTTTATATTCTCCGAATGGGGGTGATATAGCAGAATGTAAACTCAATCACAACTAAGGAAGAAGAAGCACGATATGATATATAACTCAAATGAAATACAGATGATCAGAAAAGTCTAAGTGTCTAAGATAACATCTCAGCAACCATCCAGAAATACAAGTCTCAACTACTGAATATAAAAGAATATATACAATCCAGATCTCAAAGACAGAAATAAAGCCTAACTAAACTAGTCCCAAGACAACATAAGTAAGATAAAGCCTAACTAAACTAGTCTAGGCGGTAGGGGTAATGTCATCAGCTAGAGCTGGATCCTCCTGGGAGTCCAGCTCACAAGTGTCGTCTAGGGCTGTCCCATAGAAGGTGTCCACACAGGCCTCCTCCTCGTCCTCTGTAATATTTTCAACAAGTCCAGTCAGGACGGAGCGAGCACAATACATCTCAACAGTTCATAGCATGTTAGAAAATATGATCATGCAGTAAAGTAAGATACATAAAACTGAAAGAAAGTACAGAACGTAAACAGAGAGATAACTGTAATAGAAATATCTACTATAAGTAGATAACTAACAGTGGCTAGTGAGTCGGAGTACAATATAGACATGTAAATGGCATGGGATGATTCTGATGCTACACTACAGAATGATTTTGATGCTACACTACTTGGATATTATTCACATGTCTACTTCTACTCCCCCGTACCCCCAATCAATATACAAAGATCCAGCCAGGTTATGTTATGATTCATGTAACGTCCCCCGAAGGGTGGTACATGATAGTCCCATAAATGGGGATTCTAGGAAAGCCCATAAATAGAGGGGATTCAAGAAAGACTCTGTAATCATGAGAGTACATGTCACAAGTAATTCAATGAACCATGAAGCATAGTGATACACAATGTAAGTGAAACACACAGAACTTGTAGTATCCGATGCTCCCTGAGAGGATAACATCTCAAGAAAGGATCCATATAGTACTAATCCGTGTGACCAACGTGACAGTATCAAGTAAAGTTATTTAAAGCAGGAGAATAATTCTAACAGGATATGAAATGATCAGAGAATGTACTCGCCTGCTATCTGAATGTCCGAAAGAAATGTACTGTCAGATGAGAGATGTCTGGCTCCTAATTAGAGCAGCACAAGTCACAACAAGTCTAAAATGATAACAAGATGCAATTTAATGCATTCTACATCAATCTAGGTCAATCTAGGCCAAGTCAACTCTTGGTCAACTCTGGTCAACCTAGAAGTCAAACTAGGTCAACTATGGTCAACTGGGCCTAAATAAGTCCATACTAGGTCAATCTAGTCTATACTAATCTATCTAGGTCTACCAAGGCTATACAAGCCTAGACCAAGCCATCACACACATTTACATATAGGCTATACCATTACACTATCTATATTACAATACATCTATATAGCTACCTACATACATATTTAGATACATACATATAGGCATTCAATATTACATATAGACATATACATTCATATATGTATAGAGAGGGATAGAAAGAGGAGTGAGGGAGAGTGACAAGTGTGTGAGCGTGTGATAAAGAGTGTCACAGTGAACATGAAAGGGGGTGATGTGTGTGTGTGTGTGTTCTTGGACCATGTGAACCTGTGTTCAGTGTTCTCAAGAAAATGTGTGAACTGAACATGTATTTGTGTGTGTTAGGGACAAAAGTGTGGGTGTTTAGTGTGAGGGCAGTTCAGTTTTTGTGTGTGTGTAGGAGAACACCATGTTCTCAGTTTTGTGAGTGCAGCCACAGTGTCAATGACAGTTAATTCTCAGTTTTGGAGACATGTGTGTGTGTGTGCTGAATTTCCAGTGTCATTCAATGACAGTAAACATGGTGATAGGATAGCAATGTGTGTGTGACAGTGTGTGTGAGTATATAGGCTGTGTGTGTGTACATTAAACCTGTGTGTCTCAGGATTCAATTTCCAGTGTTCATCAAATGACAGTGCTAACAAGCAATCTCAGGAAAACTAAGTTTTCAGTGAGATGCAAACAATGTGAAACCATGTGTGGTCATGAGTCTCAGTGTGTATATACAAAATTTAGATAGGGGTGTGTGGTTTCAGTAAATCAGGGAAGGGAAGGGAAAGGAAACCAATTCAAGGTACTAATACTCATTTAAGTCCAAATATACAAAACCCCCAAAAATTAATCGCAAACATACACCAATTCAAACCAAATTCATCATATAGTTAGAAATCATGTAGGTGTACAACATTAAGTTATTAAACCAATAATTAACAGCATCTAAGTGGGTTAAATTTGTTATCAAAATTCAATTTAGAAATCTGGAAAAATACAGGAAACTGAACTTGGTTTCAGAAATCAGTGTAAATGCAAGATATCAATCAAAACATGTTAACATGCCAAATCATTGGTTGGTAATGATAAACCAACATGTGTTCGTGTCTCAGAGTCAAATTCGTGTCCACCACAATGACACAAACGTGTCCAAATCGATATAACCCAAAAATAAAGCAACAGGACACAGAACCAAATACTACATCGTGCACGTGTTCATCGTGTTCATGGACACGACACGATACGAACTAAACCTCGTGCTCGTGTCCTAATGTTCGCCCAACATAGGGCTACTTGCCCACCACCCTGATTTGGGTCTATGTGTCCTCGTGTCGTATCAAAACACCCCGCAACAGAGAAGAAAATCGACTGAACGAAACAATACAATAACTAGTGTTCGACTTCGTACGTGTCCGACACGACATGAGAGGCCCTAAAACTTGACACACGTGGTGTCAGTCAATGCCCCATCGCATGTGTCAAAAATCTCGTATCCAAGTATCGTGTCCACTGAGAAATATTACCCGAGTAGCAGGACACTGCTCACGGGCTGAACGTGTGTGTTCATGTGTCCAAACCAACACGACACGAAACTAAAACCAACTCAGTCCACTAGAAAACCAAAAGCAACAATCAACCCTAGAATCCTATTCAATTACTTCCCTAAAAATAGATCGAAATCCCCTTTGGGGCATTTCATCAAACACCTAGGTCTACCTATGGATACGTGTCCGATACGGACACGAAATGGACATGAAATGCTACGAAATTCTAGGGTTAGCTAGGGGACACCTAGATCTAGGTTAATATGCAAAAATAATAGCATCTATAATAGGGTTTTAGGGATTTAGCTATAGGTGTCAAAACTCCTCAAAAGCTCCAAAGAGGGGGGGTGTTCTCCTTGCTTCCCAAACTCCACCAAATTGTTAACAAATTGAAAATAAATTACACACACAGCAAGAATACCTAAATTAGAACCTATTGTAATTTGTTTGGATTAAAAAGGAGTTGAAACAGATTTTCTAGGAATTATTGAAGTTGGGGATTTACCTCTTTTTTTTTCCAAATTTGAACTTTCTAAAGGTGGTTAACCTAATGGAAGAGACTACTTATAGCGGGGGAATCCCTAGGTGGGCTGGCCGGCCAAGTAAAAGAAGTTAGGGTTTGGGTTCCATGGTATGGGCTATGGGCTTCTATGGGCTAAGTTGCTAATTAATGGTTTCAAAACCATAAGTCATGGCTTATGACTAAAGCCTCTCTATTCTAACTTAAATTCTAAATGGCCTATTAGGAATTAACTTAATGTTAGGTTAGGGTCACATGACCTAATCAAGTCACCACCACTAAGGTTAGCATCTAGGTTAGGCTCCAAAGTCAATGCTAGTCAAAGTCTAGAATATCACTCAAATAAATTATACTAAAAATCATATAAATTCTAATAATTCTCAATAATTCACAATAATTCCAAATAAATCCCAAAAATTCAAAAATGACCAAAATTCCCTCAAGCTAAAAAATGATAAATTAAATACCCTAATCACATGGCTAGGCTCTAGATCATTATCTCTTGGGTTACACTAGCAAAATACCAAATCACAAATCATGATTTTTAAATAGTTTAAAAATGATTAAAAATCACCAAAAATCATAATATGAAATAAATATCAATAAATAATAATTATAATTATAAAATTTCAAAATTACCCTCATCTGGAAAACTGGGTGTTACACAGGGTGCTAGTCTTCTAGCCCCTTAAGCTCTTCTGAGGTAGTATAATACTCTTCATACGGGTTCTCACCCAGGGTAGCTTGGAAATGGTGAACATCTCGTGAAGGGCCAGCTCCATCTCTTTGCAGGACAGAAAGAAAGTCCCAGTGTCACAATTAAACAATTCCAGTAAAACCAGAAACAAGGACCGATTGGAAGGAATGCCATATTCAGTGCCCCTGATGGCATGACAAAGGTTAGTATGCGCAATATCCTTCTTAAAAGTACTCAGCACCCATCTGTTTAGGTCGCTCCACTTTCAATCGAACTGCATCCATCCTTCGGGGCAAAATGAACCCTACGGATAACCATGATCAGATGCCAAGAGTCTGTTGACAAAAATAGAAGCACGAGACTGTGACAATTCACTAGGCACATCGTTGAACCTATGTCCACGGAGCAACACTTGTTGGGAGGATGATGAACTACCGGGGATAGACACAGGAATACTCTGATCTGCGGAACCTTCGCACGCATGGATTTGGCCCTAGGTCAAACCCACCTGACTGTGGGTTAAGCTCCAATCCAATCATCATTTGTAAACTCTCTTTCCAAAATTTTTTAAAATCATTATTTATTCTATTTTTCATGTTTTGAAATAAATCTCTTTACAACGTATAGACGTTATTTGCTATTACTTTTGTATTTCAAAACTATCTTAAAGTTATGACTTGAAAAATACTATTTTGGTATTAATAAAATATTTATTCTTGAAAACTTATTATTTTGTAACACCAAAATATTTTAATTGTTGGGCTTTCGAAGTATATGAACTTCGAAGGTGGGTTAAACATTTTCTATTAATTAAATTATTTGTCAACAGTATTTTTAAATAGAACTTTGGATTTATAAAGAAATATATTTTTAAAATTATTCGAAGATATCGAATATTATTTATATTACGATGGTAGTCAATTATTGATTTAATTTAAAGTATGTGATTAAACTTATTTTGATAAATACTAAAGATCATTTTAAAACAGTATGATTTATTTTATATATATTTATATGATTTAAATTAACTTGATGATATCAAGTATTCATTTAAAGGATTTTGATCAAATTAGTGATTGATTTAAATTAATACATTTATCTACTAATGAGTCTTTGATTTGAATTTATTTGCTTGATTTAAATTAGTATGTTAATATCTAGTAATAAGCTTTTATGTAAATTTATTGTCATTAGCAGATAATTGATAATACTAAATATTGCTTTAAAATCGATTACTTTAATAAGATTGATATTTATGGAAATCTATTTTTTAAACTAAGTGATATTATCAAATATTCATTTACATTAATATTGATTTTAATTATTATTGGATTAGGATTAACTCTGATTTTATTTTAAGAATGAATAAAATTATTATGTATTAGTTGTTCGGATTACACGAATGTATATGTACGTATAATCCTAGGATTTGAGTCTATCCTAAATGAGTAGGAATCTGTTTGCAATACCTATCATATTTTCTCCCTTAAGGTATAATTAAACTAAATAATTTATACCTATTCCTATAAATCTGCACGTATGGTCGGCTCTTTCTTATAGATGGAGAACCAACAATCCTTCCGTCTACACAACCGACGACTTCTCCCTATCAACCAATCCTTGCCGTCAACGCCGTCACCTCCCCCTTCATATGACCTTCCCACTATCCTCAACGCCGCCACAACAACCCGTCTCCGCAGCCTCCTTTCATATTCTGCCAGCACCTCGTGGCGACCTTGTCAAACCCAACAATCAGCATCAATCGTGTTTTGTGTCTGTGTCCGGACTCGGGTCCGACCCCGAGTGTCCGTTCCTCATTCCTTTTCCAGTTATTACATCATAAACTACAAATTGCACGTCGTGTCGGACAGGCCGGACACGACCTTATTCCTTTTTGTGTCCAACACATGATACGTCATCTACATAGAAACCAGAAACACCACCACCGCCATACAACTAATCACCTGAGCTTCGCCCCGAGGCTCCTCCTTGGTGCCACGTCGTCGGCGTCTCGTACGACCCGAAGTGTCGTGCTGACGAGCGCCACACCCACCGAGCCATGCCCGTGCCTCCAGCGCAACGACCACAGCCCAGATCCGTCCCGCGACTAGACCTATCGCCACAGCCTTGCCCGACGATCGTGCGTCCGTACCGATTTTGTCGAGCCGAGCAACTGCTAACCAATCCCGCCGTGCCTCCACAGGAGTCCCCACGCCGGGGCCACGTTGCCTCCATTTTCGGAGTCGACGGCAAGGTCGTGTCCACCGTAACCACGCGCCCCTCCACCGTTGCGCCGTCCGTCACGACGCGCCTCTCGCACATCAACTCCTCCCCGGAGCGCCGCCGGTGGCCGATTCTACCGTCGAGTCCGTCACGGTTATGCCGCCCGTGCCTCGTCGTGACCAGAAGCCCGCCATCGTGCCAGTTTTCCCAGCTTCGCCAAGCTCCGCCCTCTCATCCTTGACCGCCGTTGCCGCGACCACCGACCGCCGCCACCAGCGGGGTGCGGTCCGCGCGCCTCCTTCCGCCCTCGGCGAGCGCAGCGCCGTCTTCGAGCACCCCGGCCGGCTTTGAGAGCCATGCCCTGGCCGGAGTCTCCTCCACCCGTCGCACGGCGGAACCCTCGCCGCCACGGGCCCTTCTCTTCCCACGGGTCTGCGACCGCTTCCCAGCGACCTCCACCGCCGCGGGTTGCCGTCTCGACCGTGGCGCCACCACTGTGGCTGAGTCACCATCGGAATCCCCTGTGAGCCTCCTCCTCCGCCGAACCCTAGGGTAGGGTTCACTTTCCCCTCTTCCCTTCCTCCTCCTCCTCCGCTTCCGACAACAACCACCTCCTCAGCGAAGAACTAGTAGACGACGACGACGACGAAAGACCCGATCGTCGTGAACAGCATGTCATCGATGAAGATCCGGCTCGAGGAAGCGGAGCGGCTGATCTTCCGCCGGGACTTTGACTCCCTCCTCTTCGGGTCCTCCACCGAGGACCGCTTCGACTACCTCTCTGCGGTCGACGACGCGATCGCCATCGCCGCCGTGCTGTGATTCCCAAGGTACTCTCTCCCTCACTCTTCATTTTTAGTTTTTCCTTTTGTTTTCTCTCTCTGAGAGAGGACAGTGGTAGGTATTAGTAAAATTGGGCCGGGTGCGGACCTTAGCCATAGGGCCAAATTTTGTGTTTTAATTTTATTATTAGTTTTAGGATTTTCTGGGCTTGGGCCAGAGGCCTGTAGGCTAGGAAAGAATAAATATTTTATATTATTTAGTAAAATAATATGTATGTATAGGTGTATTAGTATATATACTATTACTAGCATTAAGCTATTATTTTACTATTGGTGTTAATACCATTAAATATTATCTATATATATATATATATATATGATAATTAGTTTTCTAAAAATTATATTTTAAATAAATATTATAAAACATTTTGGGTATTGGGCTATACGAATTAATAATCTCTAAAATAGTTTATTAGTATTCTCTAAATAAATTGTAATGTTGGGCTTTAATATTAATAAGGGTTTTGTTAACATGTTTTATGCGATTTGGTATATATTATTTTTCAACAAGGCTTTACGATAATTATTAGACTTTGAGGGTAATAATATCTTTGGACTAAAAATTATATTTTGGTTATGGGCTTTTATAAATATTATGATTCAAAATGATTTCTAATAGGTATAAATACTTGCTAAGGGTCTAATTAATATGATAATAACTAATTTCTAAAATTTAGTTATATATTTATAAATTCCTTAATTATAGATCCTTGACCGTGACTAATCACTATTCATATTTTTCATATGGAGTCAAACTCCTTTGTATCGACCGTAGGCTAATTGGACGATTCTGAATTCAATGGAATTGTCGGTTTCACCAGCTAAGGATCACAGGCAAGTGCACTTTCTGATTGCTTTCCGATTCATAGTAGTCTTTTTATTTCATGTCTATACATATATCTTGCTGTTTGTTGACACGCTCGTCACACGGAGTAGTCGGGAGGCGAAATATCTTAGTAAACATGTGGACTACCTAGAAATATCCCTAAAATGTCTATTCTTGAACGATAGCCGCTGCACACGACACGTGCAGTGTGCCGGATTTTACCCCCTAGCCGTTCACATGTCGAAACAGGTATTTCACACCACCTAGGTAGATGTCTTTTTATTTTTCCTTTACTTCTCTATCATGCTATGTCATCGGTTATCTTCCAGTTTTCATATCTCACATGCTATTTTCATGTCTTGTTAATTCTATTGTGTTTTGCATTGTCGTCTGTTTGTGTACTTGTTCCATTCCTGACTGGAAACCAATATTTTTCAGTTTAGCCATGGATTCACTTAGCTTGGGAGATACGGGTGTACTTGCAGACAGAAACCTAGAAATAGATAACAGTTGTATCATTTCCATTAATTATAAAACTTTGTATTTTTCTTAAATATAAATGTTGTAGTAAATGTAGAAATGTGAATGAGCAGCAAATGTTATTTTTTTGAGCATTTATTTCTTGCGGGCTTGACAGCGTTCTACCGTCGACTCTGCGGCGTAGGCTGGCTTGGACACGTCTCGTATCCGAAAAGCGGGTGCGGGTCGTGACAAGTTTTTGTGGTGGCCCATGCAGGTCTATTTTCGTAAAAGAATGCGAACACGTGATGGTACTTAAGCTAGTCGTACCATTGCGAGCCTGCGACTAGAAACTGCTCATTCACAATTAGGATTAAAATAACTTAGGAGAACAACTAGGACTAGGAGTCCCATGTTCAAATTGACCGTTGGGTAGTTAAGGTTATTAGATAGGCCATGCAATTTAGAATTATAAAATTCAGATAGCTTGCTAGATCCCTATAGACACACTATTACTTTTGATATGACATTATGATCCAATGTGGATCCACTATTCACATGATAAGTTAGACTTTCCTAGAATAAAGGTTCTTATCTTGATAAATTGTTCAATTTCCTTTACTCTATTAGATATAAACATCACTCCATGAGTTAGAATTGCTTGTTCTAAATTCTATGTTGCCCTAAGGAATTAGTTTAAATTTTCTGATTCTGTTATTTGCCTACGAATCTCGAGGCAGATTGATTCGAGATTTCCCTCAACCATAGAAAGGCATATAAAATAGATACTCGAATGTTTGTATCTCTTTTATCTATAGTTATTTCATCCATATTAACTCTTTTATTTTAAGTGTTGTGACTGATAGGACAATTACCTACACTTTTATTTTAGTCAACCTATTTGAATCTCTAGAGGCTCATAAATTTTTGCGATTAAAGGAATATTAGTTAACTCATAAAGTTTAGACAGCAGCGCACTGTCGTCAATTATTTGAGAGTGGAGAATGTGGGTTCACTGCAGCCAGCAGCGCACTGGCGAGGTACAACCCATAGAATTGAAATCATTTCGAAGAATCATAGTCTATGGAACATTGCAGAAACTATATTCTCGTTGACTTCTTTAGATCTTAGATACCCTTGTGTCAATATAGGTAGAGTGTCTAATAGCCTATCACATTTGAATCACGAAACCAAGGGTTTGCCGTCGCCAGAATATACGGGCAAGGCGTAATTCTCGGTGAAATGATTTCAGATGTGATTACAAGTTTAGGATATTATAGAGAATAGAGACTGCCCTGTATGACCCTAAGATCCAGAACCAATACTAGTGTAAGTTCTGTAAGTTGAGTAGCATGTCTCCCAACCTAGCGTTATGTGGTTCTTGTGATCTATTGACAGGGTAATTGACTGACATTAATAGGTTTACCTAGAATATAGAAATTATAGTTCCATAAACCGTTAGTCGACTAAGGCCGAATGGATAGAGGATAGATGACACCAGATAGGGTTTTAATTCTCTCAAAAACTCGAACTACTTATTCCTTCTTTCAAAAATCTCAAATATTTATATTTTGACACTCTTGACCAATGCTGCTATTACAGCTTAGTTTTTGCAAGCTTACTCTTTTATCGAGCTTGATTCAAGACATATGTTTATTAGGGACGCCCGCTAACATATTGTCTTCTCAGAATCAGTGTATTACGGTCTGATCAACCATGATACACTTGGTTCGCCCTTCATTTAATTACCCTACGTGGGTTGAGATATAGAGGTATCCAGGATCTCACCCGCGACTACTTTGACAATTCATCTTGAATTATATATTCGCCTTGAATCACGTAATTGTATTCAGTGACCCCTCTCTTGAACTCCTTATTGGTTGTCTTTCACTGATTTGGAAAGACAAAAGCTTGTAATTGATAGATAGATACCTAGTATTCCCATGACCATGATGGTTGTATACACAAGTGTAGCTACCATCGGCCAGCCTGTGACTAGAACCTTGTCTTAGGTTACTCGTCCTCTCTGCGACCCTAAACCTACTATTATGATCTTCTGGTCCTTGGAGTCCGAGAATGATTAGGATCTTTCCCTTGACCAAATGCCAACCTAGGAGACTACCTATGCTCAGGAGACCAATTAGTGTGAGCCTCTAATCAATTGTTTTGAAGCTTGCTTCAACTAGAACCCTTGAGACAATAGTCCGACAGGTTTGACCCCAATAGAAATTTACGACTCCATTGTTAGAAATCTTTTTCATGTAATGTGCCTTAGAGTTGGTTACCCCGTCGACAACTCATGTATACTGTGGACGAGTAGGTCACCCTATTTTATCGACCATGTGTCATTGCACACGCACTCGCTTTCCATTTATTGAGAAACGACTATTGACTTGACTTATATCTACCGTATTCCGTATGCCGTGCCTTATTCTTCGTTAACAAGAGTCGAGGTACAATATCCGAACTTTTGAAATTCTTCTAGCCTCATTATTCCTAAAATCCTGTCCTAACTTCTAAGGTGAGTAGACTGTAAGATTTCTAAATTTTTAGGATAAACGAAGGCTACCGATTGATTAGGATAACTTTCCAGAATTTAAAAATATTTATTTTGTTTAGATAATTTCTAGTTATAAAATTAGACTTTTATTTTCTTTTTCTTTTTCCTTTATAGAAGATATCCCATGACGACTGAATTTTTGTCTAATTCTTTCATTAGTTAAACCATATCCTTCTTGAAGACCTATTCGATTTTTTTTCCTTCTTATTTATTACCATTTATGGATTGAATAGTGAAGTTCTTTGATCTATAACTTGTACTTCCTTTTGTCAAGACTAGTTGGCAAAGTCATATCCTTGACACACAACACTTGTCAATCCTTCTAATAAATAAGTTTTACCTTTAGGAGGTTTTATATATTATAGTATTATCTATCTTTACATTTGATAGTAGACTTCATGTTTACATCTGAGGGGTATGTGAAGCTTTTCAAAACTATCTTAGTTAATCGTATTTTACGATTACTTATAACTTTCTTATCTCGTTATGCCCTTCATGGCATGAATATTTTGGTTACCTTGAAAAGGTAACATGCAACCTTATGTCTATCATTTTTCCAGCACTGGTGCCTACCTCTAAGTAAGAACTTCCTCGGAATCCAAAACAAGACGAATATTCCAGCGAGCTATTTCTATCTTAAGCCATGTGTATTTTCTCGTTCCTTTCGTTCCGTAAGTCCTAGCCATTTCTTAAATTTGAGGACAAATTTATTTCTAAGGTGGGTAGATTTGTAAACTCTCTTTCCGAAAATTTTTAAAATCATTATTTATTCTAATTTTTCATGTTTTGAAATAAATCTCTTTACAACGTATAGACGTTATTTGCTATTACTTTTGTATTTCAAAACTATCTTAAAGTTATGACTTGAAAAATACTATTTTGGTATTAATAAAATATTTATTCTTGAAAACTTATTATTTTGTAACACCAAAATATTTTAATTGTTGGGCTTTCGAAGTATATGAACTTCGAAGGTGGGTTAAACATTTTCTATTAATTAAATTATTTGTCAACAATATTTTTAAATAGAACTTTGGATTTATAAAGAAATATATTTTTAAAATTATTCGAAGATATCGAATATTATTTATATTACGATGGTAGTCAATTATTGATTTAATTTAAAGTATGTGATTAAACTTATTTTGATAAATACTAAAGATCATTTTAAAATAGTATGATTTATTTAATATAGATTTATATGATTTAAATTAAATTGATGATATCAAGTATTCATTTAAAGGATTTTGATCAAATTAGTGATTGATTTAAATTAATACATTTATCTACTAATGAGTCTTTGATTTGAATTTATTTGCTTGATTTAAATTAGTATGTTAATATCTAGTAATAAGCTTTTATGTAAATTTATTGTCATTAGCAGATAATTGATAATACTAAATATTGCTTTAAAATCGATTACTTTAATAAGATTGATATTTATGGAAATCTATTTTTTAAACTAAGTGATATTATCAAATATTCATTTACATTAATATTGATTTTAATTATTGTTGGATTAGGATTAACTCTGATTTTATTTTAAGAATGAATAAAATTATTATGTATTAGTTGTTCGGATTACACGAATGTATATGTACGTATAATCCTAGGATTTGAGTCTATCCTAAATGAGTAGGAATCTGTTTGCAATACCTATCATATTTTCTCCCTTAAGGTATAATTAAACTAAATAATTTATACCTATTCCTATAAATCTGCACGTATGGTCGGCTCTTTCTTTTAGATGGAGAACCAACAATCCTTCCGTCTATACAGCCGACGATTTCTCCGTATCAACCAATCCTTGCCGTCAACGCCGTCACCTCCCCCTTCATATGACCTTCCCACCATCCTCAATGCCGCCACAACAACCCGTCTCCGCAGCCTCCTTTCATATTCTGGCAGCACCTCGTGGCGACCCTGTCAAACCCAACAATCAGCATCAATCATGTTTTGTGTCTGTGTCCGGACTCGGGTCCGACCCCGAGTGTCCGCTCCTCATTCCTTTTCCAGTTATTACATCACAAACTACAAACTCGTCGTGTCCGACAGGCCGGACACGACCTTATTCCTTTTCGTGTCCAACACATGATATGTCATCTCCATAGAAACCAGAAACACCACCACCGCCATACAACTACTCACCTGAGCTTCACCCTAAGGCTCCTCCTCGGTGCTACATCGCCGGCATCTCGTACGACCCGAAGTGCCGTACTGACGAGCGCCACACCCACCGAGCCGTGCCCGTGCCTCCAGCACAACGACCACAGCCCAGATCCGTCCCACGACCAGACCTGTCGCCACAGCCTTGCCCGACGATCGTGTGTCCGTACCGATTTTGTCGAGCCGAGCAACTGCTAACCAGTCCCGCCGTACCTCCACAGGAGTCCCCGCGCCGGGGCCACGTTGCCTCCGTTTTCGGAGTCGACGGCAAGGTCGTGTCCACCGTAACCGCGCGCCCCTCCACCGTTGCGCCGTCCGTCACGACGTGCCTCTCGCACATCAACTCCTCCCCGGAGCGCCACCGGTGGCCGATTCCATCGTCGAGTCCATCACGGTTACGCCGCCCGTGCCTCGTCGTGACCAGAAGCCCGCCATCGTGCCAGCTTTTCCAGCCTCGCCAAGCTCCGCCCTCTCCTCCTTAACCGCCGTTGCCGCGAGCGCCGACCGCCGCCACCAGCGGGGTTCGGTCCGCGCGCCTTCTTCTGCCCTCGGCGAGCGCAGTGCCGCCTTCGAGCACCCCGGCCGGCTTTGAGAGCCTTGCCCTGGCCGGAGTCTCCTCCACCCGCCGCACGGCGGAACCCTCGCTGCCACGGGCGCTTCTCTCCCCGCAGGTCTGTGACCGCTTCCCAGCGACCTCCAATGCCGCGGGTTGCCGTCTCGACCGTGGCGCCGCCACTGTGGCCGAGTCACCATCGGAATCCCCTGTGAGCCTCCTCCTCCGTCGAACCCTAGGGAAGGGTTCACTTTACCCTCTTCCCTTCCTCCTCCTCCTCCACTTCTGACAACAACCACCTCCTCAGCGAAGAACTAGTAGACGACGACGACGATGACAACGAAAGACCCGATCGTCGTGAACAACATGTCATCGATGAAGATCCGGCTCGAAGAAGCGGAGCGGCTGATCTTCCGCTGGGACTTTGACTCCCTCCACTTCGGCTACCTCTATGCGGTCGACGACGCGATCGCCGTCGCCGTCGTGCTGTGATTCCCGAGGTACTCTCTCCCTCACTCTTCATTTTTAGTTTCTCCCTTTGTTTTCTCTCTCTGAGAGAGGACAGTGGTAGGTATTAGTGAAATTGGGCCGGGTGCGGGCCTTAGGCATAGGGCCAAGTTTTGTGTTTTAATTTTATTGTTAGTTTTAGGATTTTCTAGGCTTGGGCCAGAGGCCTGTGGGCTGGGAAAGAATAAATATTTTATATTATTTAGTAAAATAATATGTATGTATAGGTGTATTAGTATATATACTATTACTAGCATTAAGCTATTATTTTACTATTGGTGTTAATACCATTAAGTATTATATATATATATATATAAATTTTTTTTTTGGGTATTGGGCTATATATATATATATATGAATATATATATGATAATTAGTTTTCTAAAAAATTTATTTTAAATAATTATTATAAAACATTTTGGGTATTGGGCTATACGAATTAATAATCTCTAAAATAGTTTATTAGTATTCTCTAAATAAATTGTAATGTTGGGCTTTAATATTAATAAGGGTTTTGTTAACATGTTTTATGCGATTTGGTATTTATTATTTTTCAACAAGGCTTTACGATAATTATTAGACTTTGAGGGTAATAATATCTTTGGACTAAAAATTATATTTTGGTTATGGGCTTTTATAAATATTATGATTCAAAATGATTTCTAATAGGTATAAATACTTGCTAAGGGTCTAATTAATATGATAATAACTAATTTCTAAAATTTAGTTATATATTTATAAATTCCTTAATTATAGATCCTTGACCGTGACTAATCACTATTCATATTTTTCATACGGAGTCAAACTCCTTTGTATAGACCGTAGGCTAATTGGACGATTCTGAATTCAATGGAATTGTCGGTTTCACCAGCTAAGGACCACAGGCAAGTGCACTTTCTGATTGCTTTCCGATTCATAGTAGTCTTTTCATTTCATGTCTATACATATATCTTGCTGCTTGTTGACACGCTCGTCACACGGAGTAGTCGGGAGGGGAAATATCTTAGTAAACATGTGGACTACCCAGAAATATCTCCAAAATATCTATTCTTGAACGATAGCCGCTGCACACGACACATGTAGTGTGCCGGATTTTACCCCCTAGCCGTTCACATGTCAAAATAGATATTTCACACTACCTAGGTAGATGTCTTTTTATTTTTCCTTTACTTCTCTATCGTGTTATGTCATCAGTTATCTTCCAGTTTTCATATCTCACATGCTATTTTCATGTCTTGTTAATTCTATTGTGTTTTGCATTATCGTCGGTTTGTGTCCTTGTTCCATTCCTGACTGGAAACCAACATTTTTCAGGTTAGCCATGGATTCACTTAGCTTGGGAGATACGGGTGTACTTGCAGACAGAAACCTAGAAATACATAGCAGTTGTATCATTTCCATTAATTGTAAAACTTTGTATTTTTCTTAAATATAAATGTTGTAGTAAATGTAGAAATATGAATGAGCAGCAAATGTTATTTTCTTGAGCATTTATTTCTTGCGAGCTTGACAGCGTTCTACCGCCGACTCTGTGGCGTAGGCTGGCTTGGACACGTTTCGTATCTGAAAAGTGGGTGCGGGTCGTGACAAGTTTTTGTGGTGGCCCATGCAGGTCTATTTTTGTAAAAGATTACGAACTCGTGATGGTACTTAAGCTAGTCGTACCATTGCGAGCCTGCGACTAGAAACTGCTCATTCACAATTAGGATTAAAATAACTTAGGAGAATAACTAGGACTAGGAGTCCCTTGTTCAAATTGACCGTTGGATAGTTAAGGTTATTAGATAGGCCGTGCTAGATCCCTATAGACACACTATTTCTTTTGATATGACATTATGATCCCTATAGACACACTATTACTTTAGATAGGCCATGCAATTTAGAATTATAAAATTCCCTTTTATCGAACCGAGAATGGCCCAGAGTGCACGCCACATAGCCGACGGTCAGAATTCTCGCATTAATGGGACGAACCTAAGACTCAGCACTTTGAGTGTTAGTTTTAGACGCTTAGAATTCCCCATATTATGGTGGCAATTAAGAAAAAAGTTCTTTAAAGAGCAGATATTTATTGCTCTTTGCTTCAGAAGCCAAAGCCTTCAAGCCAGAGGTGCAGCCAGCTGCCTACGCCAACCTCAGAAGCAAGATGGTGGTAGGCCCCCCTATTCTTCTTTTACTTCAGAACCCAGTGTCTTCACTCCAGAGGTACAGCTACCTGCCTGTGCCAATCTCAAATGCGCAAGGGTGTCATATACTTCCTTGTCAGCCAACGCCTTCACTGTTTAGAGGCGCAACCACTTACCTACGTCTGCATAAGACGCATGATGGTGATATGCTCACACCACCTCCATTCCTATGATGCAATCGTTTGCTCCAGATAAGAAGATTAAGTCACTTCTCTACAAGAGACTTGGGAACTCCCATCGCAACCAATGCAAGTCAGCCTGTCGCTCCAAAAGAAACCTCGCCAACCTCAAGCATAAGTCTACTTGTCGCTTATAGCATAGTGACTCTGGTATCCCAAAACACAGCTTCATAAATTGCTCTATATGCACAAAAGTTTCATCGTCATTCGAAGCCAAGTCCATTGGTCGCCTGAAAGCACAGAGGTTCCATCGTCTCCAAAAGTGTCACGACCCATACCCTATTTAGAGGCACGAGCACGTGGGTACGTCCATCCTACGCCGCAGCATCGGCGGTAGAATACTATAAAGGTCATCTAACATACAATATCTAAGACACAATAATATAACCTGTCATCTCCGTACGGAAGAATATAATCACAAATCAATCACATAAATCTAAGGAAGATAAGCACGATGATAACGATAACGATAAAGATAAAGATAAAGATGAAGTAAATAGTCTGAAATAGTGCTGAGCCACAATCACAAGTTCAGAATTTAAAGACATAACATAAGATCCCAAATAAATACTACAAGTCTCAAAGTATCAAACTGGAATATAATCCAGACAAAATATAGCTAAACTAAGTCACTACATGTTGTGCGTCCTCTATGAGCACCGAAACCACAGTCAAGTCCTGGTCGTAGACTTCATCTATGCCAAACCCGTAGTCGGTCGGGCAGTTTGCATCTAAATTCTCTGAAAAACAACGGGGGTTATCCTGTCAGGATATGAGCAAGTACAAACGCTAACATCAGTTCTATATGAATTGACAAATACTATAAGAGACAATTATAATAAAATACAAGATAAAATATCAAGACTGAAAGTAAAATAGTACAAGAGAACTGGATATCATGTCATGTGTGAGATATAAGATAAAATTGGAATATAAACAGTGAAAAGTAATCTGAGGTAAGATGTAAACATAAAAAGAAAGTGCCATGAGATATTAGAGCATTATGTGATCGGCTTGGGTCAAGATCAGGCTGTTCTATTTGACTGGCTATGCACAAGTAGTATAATAGTATAGGTGTCAGGCCGGCCAAAATGGAAAGCTATGCACAAGTAGTATAAGGTCAGGCTACACCCTACGTGTGGTGAGCGTGGAGCTATGCACAAGTAATAAACAAGTAGGGGTAATGATCACAAGTAATAAATAAGTAGGCTGTTCTATTTGGCATCTCATGACGAGATTCAATGTATACTAGTCCGTGTATCCTCGTATCGAGAATCAAGTATAACACTACAACTAAATCGAATATAGTAGATATTAAAGTAATGGAAACTATCAAAGAATGTACTTGCATGCTATCCTGAGCTGAAAAAATCGAACTACAAACCACTCAATGAGCCACGAACGATCAACTCGCACAACAGTCTCCTAATGCTGAAATAGACATTACCAACATTCTTAGAATAGTCAAATTAGCTAGAAATGCCGACCCATAAGTCCAATAGTAGACACAGTGGCAAAATGGTAATTTCGGGTCAAAACGGTATCCACCATTGGACCCACTTTGTACCGAAAAGTGTGCCAGAATCTACGGTCTCTAAAGTCATCAAACTATATGTCTATAAGTCTGGTTTGACGAGATAAACCCAACCATATGTGTAAAGTTAGATTTCGGTGGGCCGTAGATAAATTCGTTCGTTGGATCGGGTCGTAGGCCCGCCAAAATACCGTTCCGGTCGACCTTCTCAGATTCGGATCAAACTTGGCATACAGGACCAAAAAAATAATACGGTCCTGTTGGCACATGTTTTTTTCGATATGACGAGCATGCACAAAGTAATTAACAAATTTGCAAAAAGGTCGATACGTTGAATTTCGACGGATAAACATCAAATTCGTCGCACACACGCGACCAATTTGAATTTCGTCATAGCCCACACATCCACAAAGTCGATATGCACCTTTTGATACTTTTGGTTCGAGACTACGTCACCCGGATTGACGGGACTTACGTCGTATCGGGATAATTTTTCAAAAAATTTAGTTTTGAAAACCAGTTTTTTTTAATCTTCACAAACCAATAACATTCTGTATAATGAATGAAAACTAAATCTATAAGAAGGGTTTTGATCTCCAATATGTTGTCTACAAGTGTCTTCAGAAGGTTTTCCAATGTTAGCGATATTCTGGTCACAAATCGACCGCAAATATAGAGTTTCGGGACAGTTTCTAAACCCAAAACATCGAGTTTTCTCTCAATTTTGGAACTTATTTTTTGTCGCACATGATACGAATCGGCATAAACTATTTGAAGAGGATTAAAGATGTATGGGTTGTCTATACGTAGAATTTATGGATCTCGATTTGATCGAGTGTGCGTGTAGAAACGAGACGGGAAAGATGGGTACCTTGCTGCATGAGTTGTTTCGTGCTGTTGATTTCCCCGCGTGCGTGCGACGATTCCGGCAGCCTCCGGCGGTCGTGGTGGCGATGCTGGGTCGTCGGGAAGGCAGGAAGGTGTGCGACTTGGGTTTGGATTAGGGTTTTAAGAAAATTTCTTCCTCTCTCTCTTTCTCGAAACACATATAAAAGGGGGCTCGAGTTCCGGTTTATGGAAAGGGGGGGTTCGGCTTGGATGAAGCCCAAAGGGGCTCGGCCCTTCGCTAATGGAGCTGCTCTGCTCCCGAGCACAGCGTGTTAGTTGGTGTTTTGTGTTTAGTTGTTGATTTTGACTTTTTCTTTTATTTTGACTTTTTATTTTATTTTTTCTTTATTACTTAATACTTTATATATGTAACAATTTATTTGTATACATGCATGCATGCATACATACATACATACATACATATATACGTACATACATACATACATACATACATATATTTTTATTATATATTTATTTATTATATAAAAACTAACCACTTATACATATTATTTTATTTAAAAATTCTTTTTTCCTTCTTTATAAATAAATAAATAAATAAATAAATAAATATATATATATATATATATATATATTTATATATATATATATATATATATATATATATATATATATATATATATATATACACCAAACAATTCTAAAATTATTTCTAAAATTAAAATAAATATTCCGTATCTATATTTATTTAATATATTAAAAGTTTGATAAGAAAAGCTTATTGAACATATATATATATATATATATACATTTTTTGAACATATATATATATATTTTAATAATAAAAGTTTGATAATAAAAACATATTGAACATATATATATATATATATATATATATATATATATATATATATATATATATATATATATATATATATATCCACACAAAAATATATATATATATATATATATATCCACAAAATACCTATTTAACTAATAACGTAAAAACACTAACAATAGTAACTTAAATAATATTAAAATAAAAAATAATATAAATTACTATAGTAGCCCTATTGAGGAAAATGGTAGTGATAAATTTACCCTCCTAAAAAAATTTTGTCCTCGAAATTAGAGCAAACTAGCACGATAACACTAGCAAGAAAAAAAAAAGAAAAAAATACCTCAAGCCTCGAAGAGATAAGGGTAACGCTCCCGCATCTCGTCCTCTCTCTCCCAGGTAGACTCACCTGGAGAGTGATTCCTCCATGCCACATGAACCAAAGGAATAACTTGGTTCCGGAGCACCTTCTCCACATGATCCAGAATCTCCACAGGCTGCTCTGGATAGCGGAGAGTAGGCCCCACCTCTAACTCGGAGTGATCCAATATGTGACTAGGGTCTGCCATGTACCGCCTCAACTGTGACACATAGAACACGTTATGAACTCCCTCGAGCGTAGGTGACGCATCTAGTCGATAGGCCACTGCACCGACCCTTCTAAGAATGGTGAAAGGTCCGATGAAGCGCGGACTACGCTTCCCGTCTCGGCCAAAACGAATCGTGACCCGTGTCAGAGAAATCCTCAGGAATACCATATCGCCAACCTAGACACAAGATAAGACTCAATACAAGACCCTAAAGCAAACAATCACAAGCAAGCACAAACAGAAAAACTGATACTAACCTCGAACTCTAACGGTCTCCGGTGGCTATCGGCCCAATGCCGCTATCTATCCTGAGCCACCCGAAGTCTATCCCTGATCAACTTAACCTTCTCTGCTGCATCCACCACCATCTCCGGGCCAAGTAAAACTCTCTCACCGATATCGTCCCATGACAAAGGAGTGCGAAATCTTCGTCCGTATAGAGCCTCGAATGGCGACATCTTTATACTAGCTGATAGCTGTTATTGTAAGCAAACTCTACCAGGTGAAGATTGTCCTCCAAGATCTTCCAAAATCTAACACACAAGTACAAAGCATATCCTCGAGTGTTTGGATGGTCTTCTCTGACTGTGCGTCCGTCTGGGGGTTATACGTGGTACTGAACTTGAGTTGGGTGACCAAGCTAGTATGCAAACTCCTTCAGAAGTGAAAAGTGAAATGACTATCCCGATCCGAGACTATGCTCACCGAAATGCCGTACAATCTGACTATCTACCGCACATACATCTTCGCAAGCTTCTCCGTAGATAGTCCCATCTTGAAAGACAAAAAGTGGGCCGATTTGGTCAATCTATCAACGATGACCCAAATCGTGTCTTTCCCTCCTGAAGATCGTAGAAGTCCTGATATAAAGTCTATTGTGATGTGCTCCAACTTCCACTCTGGAATGGGTAGTAGCTGAAGCAGACCACCTGGCCTCTGTCTTTTGGCTTTGACCTGCTGGCACACTAAGCATCGAGATACAAACTGAGCTACCTCTCGCTTCATGCCATACTACCATACGTGCTCCCTCAGGTCTCTGTACATCTTGTTGGCTCCAGGGTGCATAGAGTACTGAGAACTATGCGCTTCCTGTAGAATCTCCTCCCGAAGCTCTCCATTCGAAATGCATAATCTAGTACCGTGCCTCAGTGATCCATCTTCGTCTATAGAGAAATCGTTTAACAATCCTGCCTGCACCTGGTCCCTGATGCTCTTCAGGGCCACGTTATCAAACTGTGTTGATCTGACTCTGTCCATCAACGTAGACTGAATCTGTAAACCCCACATCTGAACCTCCATGCCCGGAACGATCACCTCGATACCTAAACTATCCAAATCGAACAATAGATGACGATCTGCCGTCAAATACATAGCGACTGATACCTGCTCAAGGCATCTGCAACTACGTTGGACTTTCCTGGATGGTACTACAAAGAGATATTGAAGTCCTTCATCAGCTCAAGCCAGCACCTCTGCCTCATGTTCAATTCTTTCTGGGTGAACACGTATTTCAAGCTCTTGTGATCTGTGAAGATCTCAACTCGCTCTCCGTACAGGTAGTGCTTCCACCGCTTCAAAGCAAAGATAACAGCTGCCAACTCTAGATTATGGGTAAGGTAGTTCTTTTAATGAGGACGTAACTGCCTGGATGCATAGGCAATCACCTTCCCGTACTGCTGAAGAACGTAACCCAAGCCCTTTCCAGAAGCGTCACTGTAGATCATGAAACTACCAGTCCCAGATGGCAACGTCAAGATAGGTGATGTAGTTAACCTATTCTTTAGCTCATCAAAAGTAGCCTGAAACTCCTCGGTCAAGACGAACTCCACGTCTTTCTTGGTGAGTCTAGTCATCGGCTCTACAATCCGAGAGAAGTCCTGAACAAACTTTCGATAATAGCCTGCCAGACCCAAAAAGCTTCAAATCTTTGCAACTGAGTTCGGCGTGGACCAAGTCTCAACTGCTGAAATCTTCTTCGGGTCCACTGAGATCCTATGCTCGGTCACAACATGACCCAAGAACTCTACTTTCTCCAGGAAAAACTCGTACTTCGACAGCTTCCCATACAGCTGCTCCTTCCTGAGAGTCTCTAGCACAATTCACAGATGCTCCTCGTGCTCCTCCGGTGTCTTCGAGCAGATCAAGATGTCATCTATGAAGACCACCACGAACTTGTCAAGGTACTGATGGAATACCTTGTTCATCAAGTTCATGAATACTGCTGGGGCATTGGTCAACCCAAATTGCATAACAGTGAACTCATACTGGCCGTATCGAGTCTGTAAAGCCGTCTTCGGAATATCCTCCTTTTTTACCTTTAACTGATGGTAATCGGACCTCAAGTCTATCTTCGAGAATACCTTTGCGCTGCTCAACTGATCGAACAAGTCGTCAATCCTCGACAACGGGTACTTATTCTTGATAGTGAGGTTGTTGAGCGCTCTGTAGTCGACACACATATGTATCGTCCTATCCTTCTTCGGTACAAACAGAACAGGTGCATCCCAAGATAAAGAATTAGATCTGATGAATCCCTTGTCCTGCAGCTCGTCGATTTGCTTTTTCAGCTCTGTCAATTCGCTGTTGTTAATCCTATAGACATGCTGCGAGATAGGCTCAGCGCCCGGCACCAAGTCTATGGAGAACTCAATATCCCTATCTGGCGGCATTCCCGGCAACTCATCAGGGAGAACATCCAAGAATCCTGCTATCAATGGATATAGCAATTCCTGCCCCGTCAATATAGCTCCACAGAAACCATCTCCTGGCTCAGTTGCTCTCCTAGCGAACTCAAACTCTAGCACTCTCAGCAGTCTAAACAAAACTCTGCCTCCTCTACAGTCTATACTAGCATGGTGTCTGCTCATCCAATCCATATCGAGTACCATATCGTAGCTCGGAAGGGGTATTACGAGCAAGCACTCACTCAAATCCTGGCCTCCCAGTATAACTCTTCGCCCCTGACAAATATTATTGACCAGGATAATGCCTTCCCCGGTCATAATCTTGCAAGTCCTGCTCAGTGGTTCAGTAATAATATTGTGTCTAAGTGTAAAAGAGATATAAATAAAACTATACGTAGCACCAGAGTCAAACAAAGCTAAAACAAAAAATGAATTGAGTAGAATAGAACCTGCCACCATGTCTGTTGTGGGCTCGGCCTTCTTGACGGTCATTACGAATGCCCTACCCTGAGCTGCTCCCCTCTGATGCTGGGCAAAATGCTGCTACTGGGTCAAAAGTGGCAAACCCTTCTGCTGAACAGCTAGTCCCACTAGAGCTCTAGTAGGAGGTGCTCTGTCTTGACCTCCTCGAGCTGGACGAGTAGGACAATATCTCAACTGGTGGTTGGACGCTCCACAAAATAGACAAACGCCCAACCTTTTCCTACATACCTCTCGGGTGTGCCCCGGCTTCCCACAAAAAGCACCCTGTGGAATCTGCTTCTGTCCCTGCTTATGATGTGCACGTGCTAGTGCCTGGTGCTGCTGTTGCTGCTGCTGGTGGAACGGCCTCTGCTGAGTCTGAGGTCGCTTGGCCGGTCCTACACTGGAACCAGCACCCATAGCATCGCTACTCCTCTTGGGCTTGAGACCCAAGTCCTCTTCTGCAATCTGAGCATCTATCAGAATGTCCTCAAAGGTCGCAGTACGACGCCCAGACGTGCAAGATCTGACATCGTAGTTCAGGCCCATTCTGAACTTGCGGGCCTTCTCTCCAGCATCCTGAACCATGCCCTTAGCGTACTGTCTTAGACAAAAAAAACACTGCTACGTACTCGTCCATAGACATGTTCCCTTACACAAGTCCTGCAAACTAGCCCTCCAGTGCACTAAGACCTACATCAGGAAAGGATTTCTCCTTGAATAGCTTCTTGAAGTTCTCCCACGTCAAGCCTGTCACTATCACGCGAGGGTCTGTGCGGTACCAAGTCAGAGCAATATCAAAGAACTGACTCACTGTTGTTGACACCCATAGTCCCTCTGGAAGTTGTTATAACCCCAGGCTCCGCTCAACATCCTCAAGCCAATCATCGGCATAAAGGATCCCTTCTGTTCCCATTCTCGAGAAAATATCTTCTTAAAATCTATTACGGAGCCAGGTTTCGCCAGATGCTGTAGCTACTGGACAGGAGCGCCCTTAGTCTGAACTGCAATCACCTTCTCTACAGCGGCGAGTGCTAATTGATGCACATTCTCCATGCTCTGCCTCAGAATCTCTACCTGTCCCTGTAACACCCACTTTTTTAAATGAGGGTAATTTTGAACTTTTATAATTTTGATTAATCGATAATAAGATTTAACTCATGTTGTGATTTTTGGTAATTTTTTAATCAATTTAAAACTATTTAAAATGTTGAATTATGATTTTGATGGTTAACTAGTTAATCCCTAGTTTTGCTAAGCTTAGAGACTAACCATGAGGACCTAACCATGTGATTAGAATGACTATTTACAACTTTTTAGGCTAAGGGTATTTTGGTCATTTTATGACTTTTGAATTATTTAGGATTTTGATTAATTGGTGAATTTTAGATTATTTTAATAATATTTAAATTGATGTATTATGATTTTGGTCATTTTTCATATTTTAATATTTTGGGAAAATTTTATATTTTTAATATTGTTTTTATTGGATTTGTTTCGTCGGGTTTGAGTTTCGTCTCGTTCCGACTTGTATTGTGACCCGGGTAGCTTGAACTCTAAATAGGACCCAATATTAAGTTAAGCATGGCTCACAAGACCCAACATTAAGTTAGTTAATTAAACTAATTTTTATCATGTTAGAATGGTTAATTTAGAGACTCAAAACTAGATCATTTTGACCCCAAACTTGAACCTAGTCTAGACTTAACCATATGAGACTAGAGAGGGGGCAATTAGGACATTTTCCATTAGCCCTAATGGACTCTTTATGGCAGCCACCTTTAGGAGAGAATGATTCATTTCATTCATTACAATCTTGCCTCTTTTATTTTTCTTTTGTTCTTCCCCAATTTTAGAGAGCCTTCCCATTGATTTGATCTCCAAATCAAATCATTCCTTCACCAAACCTTCCCTCAATCATTCCCATTCTCCAAGGAAAGGGTGCTACCAAGGATTGGAAGAGGAATGCAAGGAGGAGTGTCCACTTTGAGGGATCTTCGTATCGGAGCCGTGTCCTAAAGGATTTCATTGGGATTCTACTCCCAATAGGTAAAACCCATCCTCTAAATCGATTTCCTATGCATATAAATTAGTTTTGAATCCGTAGGATCCATCCTCATGCATGTGTCCCATTTAGATTCAAATTTAAAGCCATTTGGAGCTTTTTTGAGGATTTTAGATATGTGTCTTGTGTCCTACTTGATAGATCCCAAATTATGACACCCCATGTGTATGTATGTATGATAATAGTTTAAATAGATATTTAAATTCAGTTTTATAATGGTTAGAGAGTGGATTGATCTTAGTTAGGATGGTTAGAATGAGTTTCATTTGGATACCTATGTTTGTATCCAAGTATCTTGGCCTATATGTGTTCTTTTGTCAAATCCGTCATAATTTTCATCCACATTTTTATTAACCAAAGCAACTTAGAAATGTCATAACTTTTAGCTTAGAACTCCGATTTATCTCCCATTTTTTTAAAAGAATCATATCGAAGTTAGATTTCCAAATATGTATTTTAATAAGCCAAATCCTTTGTGTAACTTTCTGTAGAATTATTTGAGTGTCAGCTGTACGAAAGACGAACGTGTTTCGATATTTTTGCGATTCCGGGAGCTTCCAGACACGAAAATGCGATCCGTTTAAAGTTTCGGAAAGCTAACACAAAGGGCTACGATATACTTTAATCCTAAAATTTAGTGAATTCCCAATTGGTACAGTATTGGTTTTAAGTAGAAGAGTGACTATACGATATATGCATTTTGTGTAACCTATGAGCCTATGTAGTATGAATATTAAATGAATATAGAGTATGTAATGCATGATATGTTAGATGAATGAAATAATATATATATATGATATATATTCTCTTTATATTAATGTATATTTATGGTTGAATGCAAGCATGTAGGAATGCAATTAATATAATACATATAAGCAATGCATGAATGAAAGAATGATATACAATGTATGAATGAAGATATATATGTAATGATAGATATGAATGCATAATGTATAAATATTGTAATGTAATATATAATGATAACATGTATGGTAATATAGCGTATATGATGCAAGCATGAAAGAATGGAGGAAATACATGTATATAGGTAATATAGAATGTAATATATGAATACAAGCATGCAAGATAATGTACTGTATCCATATATGATGTATTCAACTTAAAGATAATATAATATATGAAAGAAATGAATGATAATATATAACATGATATGTAAGGTAATGCAAGGTATAAAATATATGATGTGTGCTTGTTTGTATGTCTCTATGTTAATGTATAAAATGATATGAATATACAATGTATGCATATGTATAAAACATGTAGGTAATGCATAGATGCATGAATGAAATGAATGTTTGCAATATGTTAATATAAATACAAGTATCTAATATACATGAATGTAAGTATAATATAATACAAGTATACATGTATGTATCATGTAAATGTAATATACATGATATGTATGTATGCATGTATACAAGGTAAGTATGTATGTATGTATTTTTATAAACTTAGTTAACCTGTAACCTTTTACACACATGCATTCATACACCCTTTGACATCATGTATCCCATGTCACATACACCTACCTATCACTAAATTTTAGAAAATTAACACATATCCTTTCACACACATGTCAAACACACACATACTCACTTACTCTTTTACCTCTCTTTCTCTCTCTCTCTATATATATATATATATATATGTGCCTATATATATAGCTTTCCTATATATATCTATGTATATGAATATGTGAATAGTGATGCATATATATATATATTTTTTTATATTATATATATATATATATATATATATATATATATATATATATATATATATATATATATTTTTATATTATATATATATATATATAAATAAATTTATATTATATATATTTTTTATATTATATATATATATATATATATATATATATAAATAAATATATATATATAAAATATATATATATATATATATATAAAATATATATATAAAATATATAAAATATATATATATATATATATATATATATATATATATATATATAAAATATATATATATATATATATATATATATATATATATATATAAATATATATATATATATATATATATATATATATATATATATATAATGGCTGTGGGGAAGAGAGCGGGCTCTCCCCTCTTGGCGACTCCGCCCGCCGGTATTCTCTGGGTCGGCTGGCCGGTCGGCTTGCCGGGGCCGGCGTCGCCTCTCCAGCTTTTCGCCCCCCTCGTCGGCCATCCCTTCTCCCATGGATGGCCGGCCCCCGCCTGGCCCTCGCCACCGTGGGGTCCTTCCCCACCCCCATTCCTCGCCGGATACCCGTCTCGGGGCCCTCCCCACCCCCTCCGGCGTCGGAGGCAGGCCCGGCGCAACCGGGCTTGGAGCAGCCCCCCGCCGACTGCTTCCCCGTTCGAGGCGTCCACTTCCCCGCTGGCTCCCACCCCAACACCTCCTCCTTCCGCCGACCCCCTCCCCCCCTCCGGCCCGGTCCGAGCTCGTCCCCATCCGGTGACCCCACCCCGGCCCCGTCGGGGACGGGTCAGGACCCCCCAGGCCTGCCTCCCCAAGCGCCTGCGCCCTCCCCGCCCGTCGCCTCTCCAGCGGTGGCCCTCCGGTGGCCCAACTCGGCCACGTCCACCCTCTTCCTCCCGGCTGGGCAGGCCCCCTCCCTCCCCCCGCCATCCCCTGCGTCGTCTTCCTCCCCCACCCCTCCGGCATCCTTCTTGCCGTCGTCCTCGGCGTCGGCTGTCCCCCCTCCTTCCCCCTCCGTTCATGGCGTCGGCAGTCCCCCCTCGTGGGCTCACGTGGTGAGCCCGGCGTTGGTCGGCCGACCCTCGTCAGCTCTCGGCGGACATGGAGCGGCCCCTTCCTCCCTTTTCCCGGCCTCGCAGGCCCCGGTGGTAGTGCGCCTGCCTCCATGCTCGGCCCCCGCGCCCGCTGTGTCGCCGTCCCCGGCCCACGCTGATCCGCCGTCGTTCTCCGGCCTCCGGCGCTCCCGTTGGATCATGCTGGACGCCTCTCCCGCTCGACGTTGACTGGCTCCGCGGCGGTCGGCCTCCCTCTCGCCGACAGTTCCCCCCCTCCCGGCTCCACCGTTCCTCCTCCCCTCCCCCCCGGCTTCCTCCTCCTCCCCCGAGCCTCCGTTCCCTCCTCCCGCCTACTTTCCCCCGTCCTTCCTCCCTCACCTCCCGTCAGCGCATTTCCCGGCCGATCCTCCACCGGTCCCCGCCCGCTCCGGGCACCGCGCCAGGGTGGGGGGCCCGAGGCGCCCTCGTCAGGCGCGCCCACCCACCACCCACCACATGGGTTGCATGCTGGCTCAACGCTTCGGATTTCGCGCCCTTGGGCACCGTGCCCGGAGTCTCGGGCAGTGTGCCCCTGATCCACCTGCTTCGTTGGGCTGAGTGCCCTACATGGTTTTGAATTTCGAAATTCTGCATAATTTTGACATTGACTTTTCTACCCTTTTGTTATTTCCGACTTTGCATACCAGGTCCATTTTGTGTGTTTGGGACCATGGTAACTGTATTGCTCGTTTAGAGCCTCTTATCTTTCTAATGAAATTGCTTATTCCCACAAAAAAAAAAGAAAAAAAAAAAAAAATATATATATATATATATATATATATATATATATATATATATATATATATATATATATATATATATATATATATATGTGGGATGTATATATAGGTAGCCTATATGTTATGAGTGTACTACAATATATTAGATATATATATTGATATATATAAAAAAAAATATATATGTGGGATGTATATATAGGTAGCCTATATGTTATGAGTGTACTAAAATATATTAGATATATATATTGTTATGTGTATATGTGTTTGTGGTTTGGCTTAGGCATGATATAGCCTATAGCCTAGGACACTTAGCCTATGGTGTATCTGTTTGCCTAGTGAGCGTTTAGTTAGACTTGTTTAGTCTTTATTAGGCCTAGAATAGACTAGTTAGACTAGTATAGACTTGTTTGGTTTAGGTTTGACCTAGTTGACCTAGTTTGACTAGTCTAGTTGACTAGAGTTGACCAAAGGTTGACTTTAGCCTAGATTGACCCCAAACTTCATGTAGACGCATTGTAGCAGTCTATTTCCTTATTTTAGACTTGTTATGACTTATACTGTTCTATAGGAGACAGACACCACTCCTCGGACAGTATATTCTCTTCGGACATTCAGGATACCAGGCGAGTACATTCTCTGATCATTTCATATCCTGCTTAGAATTATATTCATGCTTTAGATTACCTTACTTGATGCTGTCACGACATTATCACAGATTAGTACTATATGGATCTCTTCATGCGATGTTATCCCCTTCAGGAGCATCGGGTACATTATGTCATGGGCGTTTCACTTTCATCAAGTACTCCTGTGCTTTCACCATACATGTACACTCCTGTGAATCATGTACTCTCATGTTCACGGAGCCCTCATGTATACTATCATGTGCACCCTTTCATGGGCCCCCATGTGATATCATGTACAATAACATAACCTGCTTAGATCCTTGTATATTGATTGGGGAAAACGGGAGAGTGCTAGTAGTCATGTGAACAATTCCATAGTAGTGTCGATCATGTGAAACTCTTTAGTGTAGATCATGTACAAATCTGTTCTGTTCACATGTGCTATCCTGTACTCTACATCACTAGCCACTATTAGTTCTCTATTTATAGTAGATATTTCTATTACAGTTCTCTCTGTTTATATACTGTATTTTTTTCAGATCCTATATCTTAATCTACAGCATGTTTATATTTTCTAACCTGCTTTGAACTGTTGAGATGTATTGTGCTCGCTCCTGTCCTAACTGGACCTGTTGATAAATTTTACAGATAGCCTGGAGGTTGCCTGCTAGCCTAGAGGAGACACAGTAGAGGTTGTATAGATAGCTAGGGTTTTGCTTATAGCTTGTTTTCAGTTGTCTTGAGTTGTATTTATGGATTATTGTATTTGAGCTTTGAGATGTATTTCTCGGTTGTGTATCTTAGACACTTAGACTTCTAGCTGCGGTATCTCTTCTGGATTTCATGTGTTTATTTATCTTCCATTATGCTCTACCTTAGATGTGATTGAGTTTACATTCTGCTATGTCACCCCCATTCGGAGAGTATAAACTGCTTAGCTTTATATTGTTAGATATTATGACCTAGGACAGCGTTCTACCGCCGACACTGCGGCGTAGGCTGGGCGTTGTTACGTACTCGTACACTCACAGTGGGTGCGGGTCGTGACAGTCCCTACGATACCTCAGCCTGCACTTGTTGTGCCTCCATCATCTGCTGAAGGAGCACGAACATCTGAGTAGTGTCAATCGACAACGTAGGTGGAGGTAGAAGTGTCTCCGACAGAATGGGTACAGTCCTCAGGGCCGGTAGAGGAAGACCCCCCGGTACTATTGTCACTACCTCTGGAACGACAGGAAAAGTAGGGTCAATCTCCTGATCCGCAGCTCTCTCAATCAAAAAAATAGGTCGTGACGGATCGGACCTCTCCGGTGCAGCACTGGATCTAGCTGTTTGAGCTCGAGTCACTGTCATCCTGGAGACAGATTCAAGCAAGAAAATCAATATGGCACATGATAAGATATCATCAAGGAAGGACAATTTATTTCGAAATGCAAGAAGAGTTTGTCATGGTAATCAAAAGATCAAAATTTTCCTAATATGTGATTGAGTAACTCCTATCATAACCTAGAACCTATATCTTAACAACAGGCTCGTAATTAGCACTCTAAGTCGAGCATTATTACGAAATTGCACTAGTTACGACTCTGACCTGCATGGGCCACCAAAAAAATGTGTCACGACCCGTACCATGTTTAGTGGCACGAGCACGTGGTTACATCCAGCCTACGCCGTAGCATCGACGGTAAAACGCTGTAAAGGTCATCTAACATACAATATCCCGCACGGAGGAATATAATCACAACTCAATCACATAAATATAAGCAAGATAAGCACAATGATAACGATAACGATAAAGATGAAGTAAATAGTCTGAAATAGTGTTGAGCCACAATCGTAAGTTCAGAATTTAAAGACATAACACAAGATCCCAAATAAATACTACAAGTCTCAAAGTATCAAGCTGAAATATAATCCAGACAAAATCTAGCTAAACTAAGTCACTACAGGCTGTGTGTCCTCAATGAGCACTAGATCCACAGTCAAGTCCGGGTCGTAGACTCCATCTATACCAAACCCGTAGTAGGTAGGACAGTCTGCATCTAAATCCTCTAAAAAATAATGGGGGTTATCCTGTCAGGATATGAGCAAGTACAAACGCTAACAGCAATTCCATGTGAATTGACAAATACTATTGTTTGCCATTGATTGTAAAAGTACAGAACAATTATCGGAGGACTGAACTTAGACTCACAATACAAACTCGCTCGTACAAAGAAAGCCTAGGGGCAAAAACCTAGGTACAGCAATCTAAGTATAATTATTTATTTTAGATTCTGGGAGGTGACGATAGAGGCTCGGGAAAGCGACGGCAGCTCTGCCTTACTCCTTGGACGATCGGGTGCAGCCTTGGCTCTGGAGAAGAAGTACTTGGCATCGATGAAGAAATGCTCTCTTTGTTCTCTCTGTGTGCTCTTCTCTCCTTTCGATCTATGTATACTCTCTCTCTGATTCTTTTTGGACTCGGACAGGGGGTCGCCTTTTTGTCTCCTGCTCCGTGTGTGTGTCCGTCCTCTTTGCAAGGGAATGGCACCTTGCAATTTATAAGAGTGGAGGGCATCATTAGGGTTTTGCAATGATTGTCCATCCAAAAGTCGGCGGCCTGAGAGTTAGTTAATCTGGGCCGTCCATCTTGCATATAATAGATTTAAGCAATTAATGTGATTGCATTAAATCTTTGTGGACAATAAATGTTGATTGCAATGAATATTCGCGACTTGTAATGGCCTGCCACGTGTCTAATTTGCTCGATTTGATTTGATCTGGGCATTTATTGCAACAAATCTGAATAAGATTTGTTAACACCCATAATCCCAGGAAGATAAGACTGCCACGTATCTCAATCATCTTGGCGGAGCCGCAGATGAGTGGGCTGCATGAGGCTAAATGGCCGCATGAAGATGGGCAGCCGCATGGGGATGAACAGCCGCATGAAGATGGGCAGCCGCATGGGAGAGGGCAGCCGTAAGCTGATGGACGACCGCATAAGGGATGCAACCGCATGAAGATGGGCGGCCGTATGAAGTGGGCAGCCGCATGCTGATGGGCGGCCGCATAAGTAGCAGCCGCATACCTCGGAATTTGATGGATTCTGCCAACTGTGAGAAGATTTTCTCCTCCTCCCTAGGGATGCGCCATTACGTCAGTCATTATTGCCCTTTTTTGTCAGAGCTGTCATTTGTCAGAGTTGTCAGCCGTCAGGGCATTAAATGCAGTAAAAGACGAAGAGAAGAGCTGTCGAAGGCCACGTGGCTCCTCTCTGGGCCGCATAGAATTATTCGAGCTGTATAGACTTTTGAACCGCATGGTCTCTCTGAGCCGCATGGGGATCCTTGGCCGCATGAACCTTTTTTTATTCTTTTCCATGCTTCTACAAGACCCCCTTCAAAGTTTTTAATTTACAAAATTGAAATACTTTGAATAAGAAGCATGGCTATGTATAAACTCCTCTGGCCGTATAAGATGTTCTGGCTGCATGGGTGTCTCAGCCGCATAGCCCCTCAGTCGCATGGCCATCTGAGCCGCATGGTCGTTCCAGCCGCATGGCCATCTGAGCCGCATGGGCGCCTTGCCACGTCTTCATGCCATGTGTGGAAATCTTTCGCATTGATTGCCTTTGATTTGCTGTTAGATTCAAGGCCACTTTTTGGGACAGGATCCCAAGAGTTTAGCCTTAAATAATTAGATCATCTTGATAACCGAAGAGTCAATTATACTGCACATGGATCGATGCGTCGGTCTATTGGGGTTCTGCCTATAAATAGCAGGGTGTTTGGAAAGAAGACTTTCTTTTACTTTCTGCTGTTGCCCTAGCTCTCTTGTCTTCGTCCTCCTTCTCTGATCATAGTAATGGCTCCCAAGAAGACTATTGCGGCGAAGAAGACAGCATCTTCATCGGCAACGAAGGGTAAGAAAGCTGCTTCTGTGGCGACGAATGTGGCAGCTCCTCCGCCAGCTGACGTGTCGGTAGTTTACCCTGACGTCCACCCCGCTATCGATGGTAAGGACTTTTGCGTGAGTTTGGAACCCTAACTGTCATGGCTACGTCGCATATTTTATGCGCGAGCCTTCATCTTCATGTATGCCACATGTACATCTCATGGTCAAGCCACGAGCCGCATGAGAATCGTTGCTGTGGCCGCATACATACTTTGTCAACGAAGCCGCATAGGCTGCACTGAGCCGCATAGACTCATACGAATTTGTTTGTCAGCGTGAACTTATCCGAACTCTAAGAGCTATATGAGAGCACTGCCATATGAACCTTCGCTGAACGGAGTCGCATAAGTGTTTTCCTGAGTTGAGCCGCGTGAGTGAAGATGTTACGGCTTGGGAAGCGACTGCCTCCCGTGGGATTATTGACATGCGGGAGCAGATCCTTGAGCTTCAGAGGAAGTTAGCTTTCCTGGAGTCTGAGCTTGAGGCTGCCCATACCGAAAGGGGGCTAATTATCCAGGAGGATAACAGAGTGAATCGAGCTTCGGCTGATCTGGAAATTGCCCTGAAGAAGTTGGAGGACGACTGGCGGGCACACATGGACTTGGATAATGCAGAGCGTTTGTCCCAGGAAGTGGAGCGCCGAGCTAAACAGCGGCTTGATCAGGGGATCACCTTGGTGAAGAACCGCCTCCTGGAATTATGTAATGCCGAACCATAGACGGCCTTTTTCTCCTTTTTTATTTTCGTTCTTTTTCTTTCTTTAAATAGGACATTATCCCTAGAACTTGTAGTACTTCTTGCCTTCCAAATAAAAGAGCATGCTTTATTCCATCCTTTATTTGTACTGCCTGTTGTGCTTGTGGTGTTATGGTTGTGTTTGCCCCGAATGGGGGACTTGTTTGTGGACCTGTTACCCTTGGCATACCTTGGTTTTAGGTACGGATAACAAGTTTGATGGGGATACCTAGAACAATTCCACGGTAAAGTGATCATGGATGTTCCGTGTATCGGGAGAGAGAATGCCATGGAGCAGGTGGGCTCCCGGGGCATGATGAGGAATGATGGGCCTCTACTAAGAAACATAGCAAAGGACATTTTTGGGCCTATTATCCTTGGCATACCCTGACTTAGGATACGAATAATAGGATGGAAGGGAACCAACCTACTTACTCAGAGGTCATAAGGACATGGCAAGTATGGAGGTTTTACTACGGAGTCTTCCTACTCAGAGGTAATGAGGACATGGCAGGAGGGGACTCAACGGAGAATATTTGTGGACCTATTATCCTTAGCATACCCTGGCTTAGGATATGGATAATAGGATGAAAAGGGAACCAACATACTTACTCAGAGGTAATAAGGACATGGCAAGTATGAGGGTTTTACCGTGGAGTCTTCCTACTCAGAGGTAATGAGGATATGGCAGGAGTGGACTCAACGGAGGATTTTTGTGGACCTATTATCCTTGGCGTACCCTGGGGTTTTTTTTGGTACAGATAATAAGTCGAGGGAGGACCAACATATTTACTTAGAGGTGATGAAGACATGGCAAATATGAAGGTTTCTTCGATAGAGCCTTCCCACTCAGAGGTAATGAGGACATGGCAGGAGTGGGCTCCATGAAGGGGTACATAGAACGACTCAGAGGTAATGAGTACATGGAAGTTCTATGTAGAGGGGTGATTTATTTTTGGCAAAAGTAAAACGACTCAGAGGTAACATCGACATGGTCGTTTTTAAAAATTTTGTGGATCCGTTACCCTTTTTGTGCAATGAGAGTGCGGGTAGTGGATCATGAGGGAGGAGCTCTTTCAGAGAAATAAGTTCAGAGGGATGATTATACATGACTTACTACCTAAAAGAGTGACCAGAATGTGAGTTCAGAGGCACCTGCGGGTACATAACTCGATAATCTGGAAGAGTTGGAATGTGAGTTCAGCGGTACCGGCGGGTACATGACTCGATAATCTGGAATTTGGGAATATGAGTTCAGCGGCACCAGCGGATACATGACTCGATAATTTGGAGTTTGGAATATGAGTTCAGCGGCACCAGCGGGTACATAACTCGGTAATCTGAAAAATGTCGTTTAGACATAGTATTTTTCAGGAACTTGCCGTTGATTGGCAGCATGAGCAAGTCTTCATTTTTTTTTGCGAGGCGATAAGCACCGTTGGAGAATACCGCCTCAATGATAAATGGACCTTCCCATTTTGGCTGGAATTTACTGGCGGTTTTGTGAGTCATGACCATCGGCCTTCGAACTGCCAAGATGAGATCACCCACTTGGAATGTTCCGATTTTAACCTTCTTGTTTAAGGCTCCGGAAATGCGTGCTTGATAAAGCTCGATTCGTTGCTGAGCCAAGAGGCGCTTTTCACCTAAGGCCTCCAACTCTTGTAGTCGGCGACGGTAGTTATCGTCCGTCGTCAATTGATAAATGAGAGCGACGCGAAGCGATGGTATTTGAGTCTCCAATCGGAGAACTGCCTCACTCTCGTATACTAGGGAGAATGGTGTGATCCCTGTGGCTGTTCGGACTGTGGTACGGTACGCCCATAAGCATTCACTAAGCTTCTCGTTCCAGTCACGCTTGTTGGAGAACACGAACTTCTTGAGTAACTTGATGATGGTTTTGTTGAATGCTTCTGCCAACCCATTCGCTGTCGGATTATAGGGTGTTGAAGCAATATTCTGGATGCGGTGCTTGTCGCAGAACCGATAGAAGGCGTGGCTTGCAAACTGCGGACCATTATCGTGGATGATCCTTCGGGGCAGTCCAAAGCGATAGATGACATGATGCTTGAGGAAGCTGATCACGTTTAAAGTTTTGACTTCTGCAAGCGAAACAACTTTCGCCTATTTGGAGAAGTAATCTGTAATTGCGAGTATGAAGCGATGTCCTCGGGAGGAAGGTAGAGTAATCGGACCGATGATATCCATTCCCCATGCTTCAAATGGCTAGGATGCTACCGTCGGATGTAGAAATTTGGATGGTTGGTGGATGAAGTCCGCGTGGACTTGGCAAGATTTGCACTTTCTTGCATAGTCTATCATATCTGCTACCATCCTGAGCCAATAGTAGCCCATTCGGCGAAGACGGTCTTACAATTTTGGGCCAGGCCGATGGGCCCCGTAAATACCGTCGTTATCTTCGCGTACGACTTCTTTGGCTTCTGCGTTTGACCGACATCGAAGCAATAATCCATCGTAGGATCGACGATACAGCATTTTTGTCTCTGTATCGTAGAAGAATCTGAGAGAACGCCTTCTGATAGAGGTGGCTATTTTTTGGGTTCTCGGGCAGGATGTCGTAAACCACAAAGTCTATGAATGGTTGTCTCCAGTCTGGTACTTTGTTGATCGTTTGAGCAAAATAACTCGTCGTGAATTGAACATTGTTCTTGGGACAGACCAGTTCATGGCCTATCACATCCACTGATTGATGAGTATGATTTGGCATTACTAGGGAAGCAGCAAGGCCTGCTAAGGCATCGGCTTCGATATTTTAGTGTCTGGGAACTTGTTCGATGAAGAACCCCTCGAACGACGAGATGATGTTGATCGCTATTTGGTGATAGGGGATCATGTCTTCATGGCGGACTTCGTATGAACCCCGGATCTGATTGACGATTAACTGTGAATCGTCGTATGCTTTAAGATATTCTACCCCCAGCTCTCTTGCAAGTTGGAGACCAATGACTAAAGCGTTGTACTCGGCCACATTATTAGAGAAGGGTTCTGTGAGGTAGTAAGCACGATTGATCACCAATCCGGAAGGAGAAACCATCACCACCCCGACTCCGACGATGATGTTGTCCTTAGGTCCGGTCCTTGAGGCGCCGTCGAAGATCATTCGCCATATATCATCGTGAGAGGTTGCATGCGAGTCGGCGACCTCATCTGGGATTCTTTTATATATTCTGGACGACTCCGAGCCTGGGTGGGCTGCCAAAAAGTCTGCCAGGGCTTGACCTTTAACAACCTTTTGTGGGACGAAGATCATATGGTAGGGGGGACAGTAATATTGCCCATGTAGCGAGGCGAGAGCTGAGTGCCCCTGGTTTTGTCATGAGGACCCTCAGAGGGTCGACTCGTAAGATCACATGTATGGTTTGTCCTATAACATAGTGTCGCATCTTTTGGATGGCGAACACCAGGGCGAGGCATTCCTTCTCTACGGCGGTATATCGATGTTCTGGCCCGATCATCATTCGACTGAGGTAGTATATGGCTTGTTCATGGCCTGCATCATTGTTTTATGCCAGCAGAGCACCGAGGGAATGCTTCATTGCCCGTACATAGAGCAGAAATGGTTTTCCAGCAACCGGGGACACCAGGACTGGAGGGTTCGACAAATATTCTTTGATGCTTTTGAAGACACGCTGACATTCTTTGTCCCATACGAATGAGACGCCCTTCTTCATGAGATAGGTGAATGGCTGACATCGCCCGGAGGGGTTAGAAATGAACCTCCTGATGTAAGCTAACCTCCCTTGGAGGCTTCGAAGTTCTCGAAGATTTCTCGGGGGACCCATCTCCATGATTGCCTTTGTCTTCTCAGGGTCTACGTAGATACCCTGGGCGGTGATGATAAAACCTAAGAACTTTCCGCTAGATACACCCAAGAAGGATTTTGTGGGATTCATCTTCAGGTTGTGTGCTCGCATCAGGTCGAATACCATCCTCAGATCCTGGAGATGGTCTCCCTTACAGCGATTCTTGACGGCGATGCCATCAATATAGCACTCCACAGTCTTACACAAGTGGTCTCTGAAGATAATACTCATGGCTCTTTGATATGTGGCGCCAGTATTCTTTAAACTGAAAGGCATAACTGTGTAGCAGTATGTACCAATCGGTGTTCGTAATAATATATGCTTTTCGTCGTCAGGAGACATCTTAATTTGGTTGTACCCCGAGAAGCCATCCATGAACGACATACGTTCGAAGCCGCAGGTGTTGTCAATCATGATGTCTGTGATAGGGAGGGAGAACTCATCTTTGGGGCACGCCTCGTTCAGCTTACGGAAGTCGATGCAGATTCGAATCTTCCCATTCTTTTTAAGGACCGGTACTATGTTGGCGACCCAGTCTGGATGTTGCTCCTCATGAATGAAGCCGCTGGATATCAGTTTGTTGACTTTGGCTTCGATTTCATCCATGATGCTTGGGCGGAAGCGTCGTTGTTGTTGTTTGACTGGCTTTGCATCTGGCCGAATGTTGAGCTTGTAAAGGGCAACCTCGGGGTTTAGTCCTGGCATGTCTTCATAGCTCCAGGCGAACACATTAATGTATTCTTTGACGAGTTCCAGTAGCGATTCTCGCTCTTCGTCTGTCAGGCTTTTACCGACGAAGATTGGTTTCGGAGAAGATTCGTCGTCGAGGTCGACCTGTATAACCTCATCTTCAGTAGGAGGTTCTCTCTGTTCGAACTGCTTTTCCCATTGTGCATCCAGCTGTTGGACCCACGGCTCTAACTCGAGGATTTCAGGAATGTCTTCATCTTTTTTGTAAGTGTCGACGAATGCCATGTTGACGGACATGACTTGTCTGAATACGTCTCCGATGCTGGTGTCCGAATCAGAAGTTGGTGACCTGGTTGAATGTGAATGCCAGTCGCATTCCTCATTCGAACTTTCAGGGGTTGTTGTGAGCGTAACATATCCTAATCCACATCGGATCTTGTTGTAGCAGTCCCGTGGTTTGCCAGCCGGGACTGGCGGCTTTAAAGGTAATCGTCGACCAGTGCCGTAATTCAAACCTGGCGTAGTCTCCAGATCATACCCCTGTTTTTGCATGAGGTACTTGGATTGGGAGCTATAAAGATACCGAGGCAGTCTTCCGACATCTGATTCAAGATCGACCTTCTCTATGGTGAAGGGTTGTGGGTCGTCCTTCCGACCGAAGATGATTGGATGGTCCCCTCCTTCGATTATGCGGTAAGTGTCTTCCACTGGAGTAAGCTGGTTTGCGGTGTACACATTTGTCACCTGTGTGTGTAGGTGAGTGCCTATACCGTATTCCATAGCATACATTATACAAAGCTTATTAAGCTCGAGGTAGTTCAAAGATAGCCCTTTATTGATGAAGTAAGGTATCTTTTCTAGCGGGATCACATCATCTGCGGAAGGAACATCAGTGTGGGTAGCCACATACTTGGCTAGCTCTGGTTCTTCTTCGACCACCCCCTGTATAAATGAAGACTAAGAGGATGACCTGGGCAACTTGATCGTCAGGGGTTCTGCCGGTGGAGCAGAACGTGGAGTCGTTGGCAAACTAGCGACCCCAGTTTGGTACTCGATGCTGGACAGGGAGTTGTTGGCTCGCTAGAAGCCCCAGACCTTGCATCGTGGTGACGATTCTTCTTAGGAAGGCGTATCGTCATTGGCTTGTCGGAGGGGTTGAGCTTCTCCATTTGTGGTTGACCGACTCTAGGCAGCCTGATCGTCAGTGGCTCCGTTGTGGGTCTGGGCGCTTGGCCGGACCTGGCAGTCGGATTATCATTTGTTCTTCTTGTGTTGAGAGGCTGATTGCGTCCTTACGCATAGTGGCTGTCAGGGGTACGGACTTGCCAGGTTTACGAGCTTGGAGCTGGATCGTCAGAGGTTCTTCTGATCCTGTGGTTGTCTCGGTACGAGCTTGCACATCTCCTTTACCAAGGTGCCTCTTTGACTTTTCGTATAGGCAGGAGTCTGAGTAGTAGGATTCGACCCCTTTGAAGGGATCGATGTCGGCAAATTCTGTTCTCACGAAGCCGTGTTTGTCGACATACTTGAAGCATTAGTGCAGCATGGAAGGCATGATCATGTAATCGTGTATCCAAGGCGCCCCAAGAGGATATTGTAGGAAGTGTCCGCATCTATGACATAACAGGTTACTTCTGAGTGGAGATCGCCAATTTGGCACTTCAAGCGAATCTTCCCAATCGGGTAGCTCCTGCCCGAATTGAAACCGCTGATGGCAGTGCTTGTTGGCGTCAGACGATGCATAGGAATACGGAGATGATATAACAGACCCTTCGGGATGATGCTTATGGAGGAACCAGGATCAATGTGCATCCGATCCACCTTCACGTCGCCGATGTATCCAGTGTAATATAACGGACGATCGTACAAGTTGGTTTTGATGAGCATATCCTGCAGAGTGAAGACAATGTTGGGCATCGCTCCCGTGTAAGAGCTTTCTTGGAGATCTGTAGGCGGGCTCTCTCCGGTGAGGTTGACCTAAGCCAGATAGGCGTCGGTATTCTGGAGTGCATCGCTCAAAGCCGCGCGAACATCCTTTGAGAGTCTTAGGAGCTCGTATGATGACAATTTGGCCAGTGCGTTGGCCAATTGCACCAAGATGTCGAAGTTGTAGGGCCTCTCCAGCCCCTGCAGTGCCTCTTTTCGGAGGGATTAAAAGCGAGTCTCCTTCGGCCTATGCTTGTCGGTCGTCGGAGGCTGAGAAGGTCCCGGAGCGTCGGTAGCAGCTGGCTGATGATCTTCAGCCGAGTTATCAGCCACAGGTTGGGATTGTGCCCTAGATCGGATAACGAAAGCTTTGGCTTCTTCAATATTTATCGAGATTGTGCGGCAGGATCTGACTTTTCCACTCTTCTTCTTGCGAATGAAAGGTTGTGTGGATTGAGTCACCTCGAGTACCAGGTCCGGATGGACCCACATGACCTCCCTCCGTGATGTGGTGAGGGGTACTAGACCAGCAGCCTGATCTCGGGGAGGTAGAAGATTAGCAATTTCTATTGTCGCCAGAGGGATGGGGACCACACCGTCGAGTTTCTGTTGGAGGGAAGCTGCCAAATTGTACTGACACCATATTGGCTGCCACGGTTACCTCTTCGAAATTGATGGCCAGAGCATTCGAATCGATGAGGTGTTGGATGTATGAGTATGGTGGACGTAGCGGTGGTAATGGCAGTACTTTGGGCTCTCCATTTCTGTCGGCCGAGGTTCCCGTCTTGGCGGAGGGAGCTGAATTCTGTCTCCTTGTATGAGCATGTCCAAGATGGGATTGACGTGGCCGTCTTCGAAAGAGTAGATAATTTGCGGCCATTATTTGTCCGCCGATTTTGACTCAGGTTTTTGTGCTGTGTCGGCCACCATAGCCTGCTTGCCCTTGTTGTCCCGATTATTGGCGGAGCTACCCCTATTGTTATTGTTGGCATTAGGACGCCTGCCTTTGTCCTCTCCCTCTGAGATGTGCAATCCCAGTTGGTGAGCCTTCTTCAATCGTTCTTCGACGCTAGTGGCACTGATAATAAATATCTTCCAGTCCTTGAATTAACTTTCACCCATCCAGAGGCTGATTGTTGGAAGCAGTCTCTTTTGGCAAATTTCAATTAAGGAAGAATCCGGATTACCAGACGGCAGCTTCATGGCGGTTTGGCGGAGCCGCTCAATATAGTTCCTTATCAGCTCTTTCTCCCCTTGAACGAGGTCCATGAGGGTGGACATTGTGATGTCCTGTCCTACTTCGTAGAAGCTCTCCAAGAACATGTGCTAGAATCTGGCGAAGGAGTGGATGCAGTTGTCTGGCAGGTTACGATACCAGTCGAAGGCGACCCCTTCTAATGCCGCAATGAATAATCGTGTAAGGATGGCATCGTCATGGTGCAGATGGTTGGTGGTGACCTTGAAGTAAGTGATGTACCGACTTACGGAGGTCTTCCCATCATATGGATTGATGTGGAATGGTTTATACTTTGGTGGGAAGGGAACATCTCTCCACGCAGCGGGATACGGTTGTCGTATCCTGAGGTCTTGGCAGTTTTCTCTGGCGTAGAATATGGCCCGGAGCTCCTGGACCTCTCTTCTTGCCTCCCTGGCTTCGTCTACAGCGGTAGGAGCCGACATTTCAGAAGGAATATTGCTCGGGTTTGGTGCCGTTGAGTTTGAGTCTGCATTGACCGTGGGGCCCAAATTTGTTTGGCCATGCGTCCCTCCTTGTAGAGTAGGGAGGGCTGCTTTGACATCGTCCACGGATTTGACCAAAGTGCGCAGTATGGCCTCCAGAGTGTCGATGCGTTGGCGATCACTGGGACCCTCCTGTTCGTCGTTTGTCATGAATGCCGTCCTGACATGAGTAGAAGTGAAAGGGACGGTGGATGACGTACACTCCGAATCATACCCCTGTAATGAGAAGTCATCGGGGTATGTGGGAATGTCTTTCTCTGGTTCAGACTCAGAAGGAACAGTACCCCCAGCTTCCGAGTTCGCCTTGTCTTGGGAATTATGGACGCCTTCGGGGACGTCGGTATCTCCCGCATCTGATGGGAGAGTTGTTTCCCCAGCTCATTTTCTTGGAACATCGGATTGTCGTCGAGGTTCGGAGGAGTGCTACCCCCAGTTCCAGCAACCCCCAGTGATGTGGACGATGAATCTTCCACTGTAGCAGATTTCGTCTTTGAACGGGTACCTTGGAAAACTCCGGTGGTGGACACCCGCTTAGACGACAGTCTCTTAGTCATAGTGGTTGAAATCTTCGGGCTGGAAGCATTTGTCTTCTTCCTTCTCCCATCGGCGGGGATTTTCTGAGCAGAGTTGCAGGTGACGACGGGAAGTGCCTCATCTTCTGAACATGGTTGTTGCAGTCTTTGGAAGATGGACTGTCGGTCTTCTCGTACCGTCGCGTTATTGCAACAGCAGTTGACAATGACTTGGGTGCAGTGACGTCCGTGGGGGGACTCTTTGCACCCCGAGGCCCCTTTTCTTTCCTTACGTTTGTGGAGGATGGCCTCACGCAAGTCAGATGGGTCCGGAGTGACTATGTTTGCTCCCTAGATTTTGGAAGACTTTTAGGAACCTCTCTGTCCGTTTGCCGCCGGGGCTGGACTCGAGTGGTTCTGTACAACTTTCTATCGGAGGCCCGTATAACAGTATGTAGAACGCTCGGATGGTCAGAGGTCGGATCAGCGGATCGAGCTTGCCAAGCTTGTGCTGCTCTAGACTTCTTCACTCTAGTACGTGAGGGCACATAGTAGGAAGAGTCTAAGTGGTGCTGGAGAGAGTCAGACATGTCTTCTTGGGAGCACAAGAGATCAGGACCATAGGATAGGCGATTGAAGACTGAGTCGCGTGGAGCAGACGGCATGCGGATGGAATCAATAATCTTCATGCGGCTGGCAGTCGTAGCCGTATGGGCTTTCCTCATGCGGCTGGATGTCTCAGCCGCATAGGTCTTCTCCATGCGGCTGGAAATCCTGGCCGCATGAGTGTTATGCATTTGGCTGGCAGTTTCGGCCGCATGGTCATCATTCATGTGGCTGGCAATCTTGGCCGCATGAGTCTTCGTTTTGCGGCTAGTGCCTTTGTTCGATTTCTTCCTGGAACACATAGAATTACTCTTTGCCCCTGTAAGTCCAGCATCGTAGTGCTTTTCTCTGTCGGACTTGGGGACAGCAGAGTTCTCTATGGCTTGAAGTGGGGCCGCATGAGAGTTGCCTTTGCCGTATTGGGCAGCAGAGAGTACTCCGTCCAGGGCTTGGGGAGGAGCAAATGACTTTGGCCTCCACTCCCTGGAGCTTTCTTTGTGCGGGTTCGCTTCTGGACCGGGCCAGCGCTTCCCTCGGAGAGCATTTCTTCGAACGCCTGTTGGTCGAAGCGAACGACCATCTTCTGTTGTGTGGAGCTAAGTTTAGCTGCATCCGATTGCGTCACCAACTCCTCAGCCATGTGGAGAAGTTTGTTCCCAGCAGAGTCGCCATCGTGTTTGCCATTAATTGTAAAAGTACAGAATAATTATCGAAGGACTGAACTTAGACTCACAATACAAACTCGCTCGTACAAAGAAAGCCTAGGGACGAAAACCTAGGTACAGCAATCTAAGTACAATTGTTTATTTTAGATTCTGGGAGGTGACGATAGAGGCTCGAGAAAGCGATGACAGCTCTGCCTTACTCCTTGGATGATCGGGTACAGCCTTGGCTCTGGAGAAGAAGTACTTGGCGTTGATGAAGAAATGCTCTGTTTGTTCTCTCTGTGTGCTCCTCTCTCCTTTCGATCTCTGTATACACTCTCTCTGATTCTCTCTGGACTCGGGCAGGGGGTCGTCTCTTTGTCTCCTGCTCCGTGTGTGTGTCCGTCCTCTTTGCAAGGGAATGGCACCTTACTATTTATAAGAGTGGGGGGGCATCATTAGGGTTTTGCAATGATTGCCCATCCAAAAGTCGGCAGCCTGAGAGTTAGTTAATCTGGGCCGTCCATCTTGAATATGATAGATTTAAGTAATTAATGTGATTGCATTAAATCTCTGTGGACAATAAATGGTGATTGTGATGAAATATTCGTGACTTGTAATGGCCTGCCATGTGTCTAATTTGCTCGATTTGATTTGATCTGGGCATTTATTGCAACAAATCTGATTAAGATTTGTTAACACCCATAATCCCAGGAAGATAAGACTGCTACGTGTCTCAATCATCTTGGCAGAGCCGCAGATGAGTGGGCCGCATGAGGCTAAATGGCCGCATGAAGATGGGCAGCCGTATGGGGATGAACAGCAGCATGAAGATGGGTAGCCTGATGGGAGAGGGCAGCCGCATACTGATGGGCAACCGCATAAGGGATGTAACCGCATGAAGATGGGCGGCCGCATGAAGTGGGCAGCCGCATGCTGATGGGCAGCCGCATGCCTCAGAATTTGATGGATTCTGCCAACTGTGCGAATGTTTTCTCCTCCTTCCTAGGGATGCGCCATTACGTCAGTCATTATATCTCCTTTTTGTCAGAGCTGTCATTTGTCAGAGTTGTCAGCCGTCAGGGCATTAAATGCAGCAAAAGATGAAGAGAAGAGCTGTCGAAGGCCGCATGGCTCCTCTATGGGCCGCATGGAATTATTCGAGCCGCATAGACTCTTGAACCGCATGGTCTCTCTGAGCCGCATGGGGATCCTTGGCCGCATGAACCTTTCTTTATTCTTTTCCATGCTTCTACAACTATAAGAGACAATTATAATAAAATACAAGATAAAACATCAAGACTGAAAGTAAAATAGTACAAGAGAACTGGATATCATGTCATGTGTGAGATATAAGATAAAACTGGAATATAAACAATAGAAAGTAATCTGAGGTAAGATGTAAAAATAAAAAAAAGTGCCATGAGATATTAGAGCGTTATGTGATCGGCTTGGGTCAAGATCAAGTTGTTCCATTTGACGGGCTATGCACAAGTAGTATAATAGTATAGGGGTCAGGCTAGCCAAAATGGAAAGCTATACACAAGTAGTATAAGGTCAGGCTACACCCTACGTGTGATGAGGGTGGAGCTATGCACTAGTAATAAACAAGTAAGGGTAACGATCACATAACCTCTAATAACTCCCCATCCCCGAGTAGTATAATGGATCCAGACATGACACGTCATGACACAGGATTCGAAGAGGAAGGGGCCAGCCCACTCCCAAATCGGTGTCTATACAAGTACAAGAAACAATAACGAACAATGTACTCATATACCAGGTAAATCGAGAATGACATCTCATGACGAGATTCAATGTATACAAGTCCATGTATCCTCGTATCGAGAATCAAGTATAACACTACAACTAAATCGAATATAGTAGATATCACAGTAATGAAAACTATCAGAGAATGTACTTGCCTGCTGTCCTGAGCTGAGAAAATCAAACTACAAACCACTCAATGAGCCATGAACGGTCAGCTCACACAATAGTCTCCTAATGCTGAAATAGTCATTACCAATGTTCTTAGAATGGTTAAATTAGCTAGAAACACCTACCCATAAGTCTAATTCTGGATACAGTGGCAAAATAGTAATTTTGGGTCAAAACGGAATCCGTCGTTAGACCCGCTTTGCACCGAAAAGCTTGTCAGAAAGTCTCTAAAGTCATCAAACTACATGTTTACAGGTCTACTTTGATGAGGCGAACCCAACCATATGTCCCAAGTTGGATTCCAGTGGGCCGTAGATAAATTCGCTCGTTGGATCGGGTCGTGGGCCCGCCAAAATAGCGTTTCGGTCAACCTTCTCAGATTCGGATCAAACTTGGCATACCGGACCAGAAAAATGATACGGTCCTGTTGGCGTAAGTTTTGTCTCAATATGACGAGCATGCACAAAGTAATTGACAAATTTGCAAAAAGGTCAATACGTTGAATTTCGACGGATATGCATCAAATTTGTCGCGCACATGCGACCAATTTGAATTCCGTCAAAGACCACACATCCAAGAAGTCGATACGCACCTTTCGATACTTTATCTTCGCGACCACGTCACCTTGATTGATGGGACGGACGTCGTATCGGGACAATCTTTCTAAAATTTTTGTTTTAAAAACCAGTTTTTTCTCAATCTTCACAAACTAATAACATTCTGTATAATGAATTAAAATTAAATCTACAAGAAGGGTTTTGGTCTCCTATATGTTGTCTACAAGTGTCTTCAAAATATTTTCCAAAGTTAGCGATATTCTGGTTGTAAATCGACCGCAAATATAGAGTTTCAGGACAGTTTCTAAACCCAGAAAATCGAGTTTGTTCTCGATTTTGGAACTCATTTTTCGTTGTACATGATGCGAATCGGCATGAATTATTTGAAGAGGATTAAAGATGTATGGATTGTCTACACGTAGAATTTTACGGATCTCGATTTGATCGAGTGTGCGTGTAGAAACAAGACGGGAAAGATGGGTACCTTGCTGCTGTGCACTGTTTCATGCTATCGATTTTCCCGCGTGCGTGCGGTGATTCCGGCGGCCTCCGACGGTCGTGGTGGCAGCGCTGGGTTGTCATGAAGGTGGGAAGGTATGCGACTAGGGTTTGGGTTAGGGTTTTGAGAAAATTTCTTCCTCTCTCTTTCTCGAAACACATATAAAAGGGGGCTCGGATTCGGGTTTATGGAAAGGGGGGTTCGTCTTGGCTGAAGCCCAAAGGGGCTCGGCCCGTTGCTAATGGAGCTGATGTGCTCCCGAGCATAGCATGTTAGTTTGTATTTTGTGTTTAGTTGTTGATTTTGACTTTTTCTTTTATTTTGACTTTTTATTTTATTCTTTTCTTTATTACGTAATACATTATACATATGACAATTTATATGTAAACATACATACATACATACATACATACATACATACATACATACATACATACAAACATACATACATACATACATACATACATACATACATACATACATACATACATACATACATATATTTTTATTATATATTTATTTATTATATAAAAATTAACCATTTATACATATTATTTTTATTTAAAATTTCTTTTTTCCTTCCTTATAAATAAATATGATATATATATATATATCATAAAATAAAATAAATACCAAACAATTCTAAAATTATTTCTAAAATTAAAATAAATATTCCGTATCTATATTTATTTAATATATTAAAAGTTTGATAATAAAAACTTATTGAACATATATATATATATATATATATATATATATATATATATATATATATATATATATATATATATATATATATATCTATATCCATAAAATACCTATTTAACTAATAACGTAAAAACACTAACAATAGTAATTTAAATAATATTAAAATAATAAAATCATATAAATGACTATATTAGTCCCTATTGAGGAAAATGGGAGTGACAAGAAGCACGGTCTACTCGTCGCCCCAAAAGTACAACAGTACTTAGTCCTCACTAAAAGCACAAAAAGCATGGGTCCACCCTAATTGGTTTCTTTAAACCGTCTCTTGCAAAGAAGATTGGGATTAAATCATGATTGATATCATATCAGATTGATTTAAATCTTAGACGAGGATCAATTTGACTCCAAATCTAGAATGAAATCCCAAGATTTACTCGGCTATATCCGAGCAAGCAAATCAGCATGCGCCACGTGCCACCTCCTTCGATTATGTTTATAACCACCAGAGATCTCGTTTGAGGAGAATCTTGATGTCCGCCACGTGTCTGCGCAATAGAGGCCCGTACCGTGCAATGACGGTAGATTCTTTCATATCTTAGGAACACTAATGCACATCTTATACGTGCTCGGTTCTCTATAAATAGAAGGAGTTCTTCTTCCACCAAAGCATCGATCGACAAAGGGAAAATTGATCATCGACAATCTTCAAAGGATCAGCAATCTCTATCTACGAAGAGTCGACCACCCTCATCCATCGATCGATCAAATAACCAACCAACCAACCATCTTCAAGGGATCTTCTCCTCCAGACAGCCTCTTGATTGGTGACCCCAGAGTTCCATCAAAGGCGCCAGAGATCCATAGCAAGGTTGATTGGTCGTCAGATCATCAATAGAGTAAAGGAGCCATTGTAGCGCTCGATCTCCACCGTCCTACTTTCCCAGAAACCTCTTCTCCCTGTGCTTAGAATATCCTGCTTATTACTTCCTTCTTTGTACACAGATACCTTATACATACAATAAAGCAAAAAGTTCGTTCAACCTTTTGTTATGTCGAACATGTCTATCCATCCAAACGACTTGATCACAGGTGGCCAAGCATGCATGAGTGTTTAGGATAATATGTTGTTTCAATGTTACGATTTTGTAATGTGTGTTCCATAAATGCCATACCATAAACATGATGTTGGTCCTTTCATCCGTTACCAACGGGATTAGAGGTGATCTAGTTTGGGATATGAACAAGATGTTTATAATCTGATTCGGGGCGTGAACCAGCTATTGATGATCTAGTTTGGGGTGTGAACTAGCTGTTGATGGTCTAGTTTGGGGCGTAAACCATTTGTTGATCATCTGGTTCGGGGATTCTTGAAAGGGAGGCAACATATTATCTATGTCGCATGTGATCTGGTCGCATGGAGCGGTCCAACTGCCTTTGGTTCTGCAAAGTTGATGTACCTCAGGGTATTGTATTGTTGGGACTTGGCATCCTACTAGAGGTCTTCTGGGCCTTTTTGCACTCCGTATGAGGTGGTTTGGTCTTGATTGAGCCTAGGTAATTTTTATGCTTCTACAAGCAGCAGGGACCGTCCCAGCTTCTATTACCTGTAACATAAACTTGCCATCACTGCGGCAAGATAGGTCATCTTGTGAAGGATTGTCGACGCAAATGGGGATTATGCCCTATCAGTGGTTCGAGTGAGAACTCTGTAAACCCCCGACTTTCATTTAATTTTTTTCTTCATATTTTTCTCTTTTATTTCATTTAGATTATTAATTTGCATATATATCGGAATATGGAGAAACCTTACCTTATTTATAAAATTTGGTATCGAATTTCATATGGGATAAACATATTTAGTAATCGATTAAATACATATATAATATAATTTATATAATAAAGTGTTATGCATATATATATAATATGTTATTTGGAGGAATTATTATTTAAAGATTTTTAGAGTAAATTTAGAAGTACTTTGAGTTCAAGGATTTAGAAATTTTGTATATATTATTTTACATGTATTTTCTTAGAATTAATCAAGTCCTATAACATTTTTATCTTTATCTAGCATATATAATTAGTTACAGATAAATAGAAGTTAAATTTGTACAAAATAATTATAAAGTTTTTTTGGCAATTTTCTTAGATTTTAAGAAATTTAGAATTTATAATATATTTTTCCAAAATATTAATGATCAAATAGTCGTTCTTAATGATGTATCAAAGAATAACTTATTCAATAATTATATATAATATATGTTATAGTATTTGTAGAAATATATATATATATATATATATATATATATATATATATATATATATATATATATATATATTTTATATATATATATATATATATATATATATATATATATACTATTTGAGAAATTTTTGTTTTTTTGGGAAGGTTAGTAGGAGTATTAGCTATTAAGTAATATTTGTTTATAAAAAAAAGAAAAAAGAAGAGATTGAATGGGATGAACAGTACTCAAAGGCACTGTTCCTCTTTAACCCCGTGAACTTGAACCCGAGAGTCAGAACAGAACAGGCTCTGTTCTCTTATATCTTTACGACTACATTCTCTAACTCGATAACATCCACAAAATCGAACTTAATCAAATCCTACATAATCCTACACCTGTTCTCTTTAGCCTGATCCAAATCCTTGACAAATCAACATCAAATTCGATTTTAAATCAAATCTAACCAATATATAAAAATAGATATCGGCTTTAGAATTGTTTGCACTCGTACACAATCCTCTTCCCTGGCCTGTGCGTCGCTTCCACGACCGCCCCCAACCTTCTGTGCACCCCCACGAACTCTGTCATTGCCTTCGTCCTCCTGTAATGGCTGGAGAATCGTCGGCGACCCCTGGAACAGAGAAAACACCTCTGTTACACAGAGCCAATTGGAACACAGGTACCCAACTTTGCCCTTATATTTCCTCTCCCTCGCTCGATAAATTCTTGATCTATAAAAATCGTACGTATTGATAACCTAACCATCTATGATACCCTTCAAGTATATTTACTTGATTCGCGATGAACGCGACACAAATTGGTTCGAAAAATCGACGAAAACAGTCCCAAACAGGACAGAAAAGCAAGTCCCAAACCACATATTAGAAGAGAGATTTTGGACAGGATAGTGTGACTTTTAAAAACTATTTGAATAGGTTTATAGACAACCTATAGAAGATCGAAACTCAACTTTTATTCTTATTTTTCATGGATAAAATTGTGGTTAAATCAGTTTCAAAGTTGTAGGAAAAACTAGTTTTAGAACTTAAAAATTTCAATAAAATTTCTCGATACGGTGTGCGCCTCGACAAATCGGACGACGTGGTCGCGCACTATATGCATCGAAAGGTGCGTATGGATGTTACCGACATGTGGGAACTGACGGAACTCGATTTCGTTGCGTGTGCGCGACGAAATCAGTATGTATCCGTCAAGATACCCCCGTATAGACCTTTTACAAACTTGGCCATAACTTCGTGTACATTCATCGTATCGAGAGAAAACTTGCACCAGCAGGACCGTATCAAAAATTATGGTCCTTTGTTCCAAGTTTGGTTTGATTCTTAGAAGGTCGACCGGAACGCCTATTTGGCCGGCCCCAGACCCGATCCAACGGGCGAAATTGCACACAGCCCGCCGGAATCCAACTTTGGACATACGGTTGGGTTTGTCTCCTCAAACCGGATCCGTAGACGTGTCGTTTGACGACTTTAGAGACTATAGATACTGGCACGTGTTTTGGTGCAAAATAGGTCTAACGACGGACATCGTTTAGACCCAAAATTATGATTTTACCCATGTTCCAAAATTAGACTTTTAGACAGGCGTTTCCTAGACATATCTTTTACACCTAGAACGTTCTTGATGTTTGTTTCAGCATCCGGAGCCGTTCATGGATTCTGAGTTTCTTGCTTCGACGATTTGATGGTTCGAGCTACTTGATCCTGCTCTTTTGCACACAACCTCAGGCAAGATACCTTGCCATTAGCTATTTATTTTACTTTAGCTCATATTCATGCATTTATTCATTATTTATTTTCTATAAAATAAACTGTGATATATGGCATAAGTAGATAAAATTCTTACTATTTAGTTATATTTCCTGCTATGTACTATTTTCTTATACAATGAACTTAGAGTTAAGGGACCACCCTTTGTGTATTGCATTCATAAGCCTTGACACATTTTTACCACGGAGTTGCGAGTCGCATATAAAACTCGGACATGCGTGACTGGCTGGCCACCTGTACGTATAAGCCGTGCGATAGGAATAACCGCTAATAAAGGTTGCATGCTTAGTTTGACTTAGCGGTTAATAGAGGTTTTATGTTGTGGATACAACATAGTAGGCATTGGGCGGGGAGGATAGTACCTTAGCGTATAGGCTACTATGTACTTTACCTTTTGTAACCCGTGAGCTCCGCCGGAGACGCGGATGAGATTACCCATGATTATTGACGGCTACTGGCGTTCTACGGAACGTTATGCTCTTATTGATTGGGCCTCCGGTGCCCCAAGGAGGGACCATGCCGATCCTATTTTAGCCAAGGCCCATGCATTGAAGGATGTTCTTAAAACTGCATTCACTTAGATTGGTTAGGCACCCTTATCCGTTAGGTATGAGTACTTTTGGTTTGGGTACTTGTATCTGATCATAGCTTGGAACAATAACTTGTCGTAGACTAGTTTGCCATATCTTGTCCTTGTTTGGTTGTAGGTGTGGCTCATTTCTCCGATGAGAAGGTATTGAACCTTGTTGGGGTCCGGATACCATATTGGATTCGTGACTTGGAAAGATACTTCACCGTAGGTTAGTGTGCCATCTCATGTCCTTCTTTGGTTGGAGGGATGGTACGCTAATCCAAATGGTGAGGTATTGGACCATCTTATCATCCGATCTTACTTATTATTATTGATCAGTTATAATCAGTTTATATGGCATGATATTGTGTATCTTGTTACGTCCCTCTAAGAACCTGGTTATCTCCTCAGGTGTGTGCCATTGTCATTCGCAGGTATTCTAGCCGAGGTCATCATCTTCTCTATTCATTCGGAGATGACGTGTCTTGGGTCTTTCTTTGCTACTCCCTCTAAATCATTTCATTTTCCAAGTATATCTTCCCTTACTTGTTGGTAGTGGATTTGTCTCCGCCCAACATAATGTATAAAGACTTATTATAGTTGATTATATGATATCATTTATTCTTTTATTTTGTGGATGAGATTAGATTACTCTTAGTTGACTGCATTTTCAAGATTATGTATTCATACGTGGTTTCCATATATTAGAGTATACCTCGAATATATACAGCTGGCATGTCTACGTACCTAGTCCTATGTATTTTGGGACTGGAGCATTATATGTTTTTGTAGTAGCCCATAAAGGTCAAGATAAATTATTTGGTTACTTTACCGTACTAAGCAAGCCTGCGAATAGGATTAAAGTCTAGGATCTCATCCGCACACTTAACCTCCTACCTCGATTCTATTTTCGAACTCTCACTTGACTCATTGATTGCATCTTGCTTGATCCCTTCTACTGTAAATCTTATCTTTCCTTCGTGTTTGATAGGAGTTAGAGGAGTGACTGGTAGTCCTCATCGATTCAGTTATACTACTAGTTTAACTCTTATAAGTTGGGTATAATGCCCCATGATCTAGTAATCCCTTTGTCCTTATGACTCATTATAGAGGATACTACTTGGATTACCTAGATTATAAATTCTTAGAGAACCATACCTCTTATTATCGACTAAAGCCTTAGACCAGAAGACTGTAGGACAACTGTATAGGCATAAACCCGGGACAAAACATAGATTCTTAAGGAGCTTGGATTATTTGTATTTTCTTTCATCAATTATCTCGTGTACTCGTATTTTACTATCTTGACCAATACTACTACTATAGCCTAGTTTTACAAGCTTACCTTTTATCGAGCTTGTTTCAAGACATATGTTACTTGGACGCGTCCACTAACATATTGTCTAATCAGAACCGGTGCATGACGGTCTGATCAACCTTGTGCACTTTGGTTCGCTCTTCATATGATTACTCTACGTTGATTGAGATATAGTTAAACTTGTCCTTTAGGGTCTCATCTGCAACGGTCTTGACAAACTTCCTCTTTGAACTATTCAATCGCCCTTGAAATCTATGATTGTAATTCGATCCCATCTCCCTCGAACTCTTATTATTTTTGCCACCTATTTCGAAAAACAAACACTCGTAGACACAAAGTATTTTTCTATAGCCATGAAGGCTATATATACGATTGTTTCCATCTATTCAAAATCGAAGAACCAACTCCTAACTTGATTCATATCTACCGCATCATAATTTCTATTACGTCAGATAATATTCTTTTTATAATCAAGAGTCGTGGTGCAATGTCATGACTTTGAAAATTTTTCTAATCTCATTAATCCTAAACCTTATCTTAGTTTTATAAAGTATAGATTGTAAGCCTCCTGAATTTTAGGATTTTATTAGGACTACCGATTGATTAGGATAAGTTAGTTCCTATTAGGATGATAAATGTAACACCCAATTTCTAAAATGAGGGTAATTTTGAACTTTTGTAATTATAATAATTATTTATTGATATTTATATCATATTATGAATTTTGGTAATTTTTAATCAATTTAAAACTGTTTAAGTCATGGCTTGTGATTTTGATGCTTTATTAGTGTAACCTGAGAGACTGCCTGACCTAAAGCCTGACCATGTCATTAGGATGATTTATTTTTACTTTTGAGCATAAGGGTATTTTGGTTATTTGGCCTCTTTGAATTATTTTATGATTTATTGCATTGGTGATTGTTAATATGACTTTTTGCTAGCTGTGACTTAAGAGACTGTCCTAGACTTTGACCTTGACTTTGGTGACTTAGTTAACATAGTATGGACCCTAATCTAACTTAAGTTGGTCTTGGTTGACTTAAGCTGGCTAAGTTTCATAAAGAGAGTAGGAGGATTTTTGCATTGGACCAAAGGCTAAGGACTTGAGCTAGTTAGCTAGTGCAACTAGGCCCAAAGCCCACTAGACTAAACCCTAACCCTAATTCTTTCCTTTATGACCAGCCACTAGGTCATTTCCCTTCCCTATAAATAATCTTTTCATTAGTTCTTGCCTCTTTTATATCATTTCAACACATAAAAAAGAAAGGTTTGTCCATTCTTCCCCAATCTATAGATTTCTCATTTTAAATCCTTTTTAACTCTAGTTTCTTACATTAGAGCCTTATACCCTTCTATTTACTGTTTATGGAGAGTAATCCCAGATTTTGAGTAATTTAGGGATCCGAGCTAGCAAGGAGGAACACTTCATTTTGGGGCTTTTTCTTACTATTTGCACCTATAGGTAAAACTCCTCAAATTATGCTAATATTTTGTTTTCTTTGCATTTTAGGCTAGATCTAGCTGACCCCTAGCTGTCCCTAGAATTTAGGTAGAATTCGTGTCCGTTTGGTGTCCGTATCGGACACGTGTCATAGTGTATGTGTAGGTGTTTGTTAAAATGCCACTTAGGATTTTATTTTTGATTTTTGTAAAACTAATTGCATGGATTTGTAGATCTAAATATGTATATTAACTTTTGTGAAGATTGATGTGATTTTTGTGTCAATTTCGAGTCAAAATTAGGTGTGGATACGCTGCACGACACGCGTGTGCGCTGTCCTGCTACCCGTGTCCTATTTCTCTCTGGACATAGCGTTTTGACACACAAAACATGGCATGGAGGTTGGGGTAGTGACTGACAAGACACTCCCCAAGTTTTATGATATCTCGTTTCGTGTCAGACACAAAAACGAGGCCGCACTGGTCATACACAGAGACTGTATGCGCGCAGAAACGCGTCTGATACGTGTGTCGTACACGCGACACAATACATGTGGACACAGGGCAGACACCTAGACACGTTGTCCTAGTCCTGGCAAACCTAGGGACACATCCATGTGGCATGAAGTATCACGTATCGTGTCCACGAGGTGACTGCATCGCAGCACGATGCAGTATGTGCATGCGATGTGTCTGTACGTGTTTCGTGACTTGGACACACCGTGTCCAGTCGTAGGGACACGTGGGGACTCGGGTGGACTCTGGACACGTGTACGACTCTACCTAACCTAGTTTGTATGTATTTCATTGCATTTTTTGAATTCAAATTGAGAATCCCCAATTTTATTGATACTAGTTCATAGGTTTGTTAATTCTAAGTTTTAATGTAATTTTTAAATTGTTTTTCCTAATGACTATTGCAATTTTAATTTACCTATATGTGTCTGAATATTAGTCTCATGGTAGTTTTCATATTGGCATGGGGAATTTGGTTTCGAATGGGTTTTTGGATTGTAAGCTGTTAACTGGAAACTTTCATGATTCAAACTATTTTTCTCCTGAGATTAGCCACACCCAATGTCATGTTAATCTAAGAATCATTGTACTCACAAGGCTGAATGATGGAGATTATGTTAGGGTTTTATCTCTTACATGTTAGGTTCATGTTTAAGGGTTTTTCTAATACATGTTTTAAGTGACAAAGTTTCAGTCCCTTGACATGCCTTGTTCAAATATTTCATGTATCAGTCCAATTCTCTAAATTATGTTTAGCCTTCTCATGATCTCTTTGGTTTTATCCCCTAAAAATCTAATTATTTATATCCAGTTAACCTTTTTTCTCATCTGCCAATAGTAGAGACCCTGCATTCATGTCCTGTCCTGAATACTTGGGAAGTGATCTGTCCCTTTTGTTTAGACACTTGTCAAATTCACTATTCAAGTTTCAGTCGATCACTAATGTTCAGTAATTATATCCTAATTGTTCAGATCATTACATTTAGCCAACTGTTCAGATATTCACATCCACATGAGAATCTCTACCTCTTGTTCATGCCTAGGACTTTACAATCCATTCTTACACTAGTTAGCTCATTCTTCCTTTGTGGTGTTGTCCATACATGGGCAGTATCTATTCATTTATTCACTACATTCACAGAACTCACTACATTATTAAATTCTGCCTTAAGGTGTTACATTCCTACGTCACCTATATGAATTCTTCACTGCATATGTTTTTCCTGCATACTGTAATACCCTACATGTCATGCATATTGATCCACTGTTGTCCCTTGATGTTCAGTCCATTTGTTAGGTTCTGTTGCATATATGTGATTGAACACATATATGAGGCCCTAATGTTATATATTATGTTATGATTTGGGTTGAGTTGAGGGCTACCTTAATTCATTTGTTCCCTTGGTGTAACTATATATAGTATATACTTATGTGATGTGGACCATATATTATATAGGATGTATCATACCTTGTATTGTGATACCCTATACTATGTTATGGGTTATGTATGATACCTTAGTATATATGTATATGCTATATATATATATATATAAAATATATATATATATATATATATATATATATATATATATATATATATATATATATATATATATATATATATTATATTGGTTATGTGAGTTGGGGCTAAGGTAGTTTGGGATAAGGTTGGAGATACTTACATCTATATGTGATTAGTATATGGTTAGCTTTGAGTAGGTTATGTATATATGATGGGTTCATGTATGTGAACATTACATATACATGGGTAGAGGTAGTATTGGATAAGAGGGAATGCCTTTGTATGCATATATGTGATACTAGGATATGTAATATGGTTATGGATTAGAGTGAGATAGAGTGGAGGCCATAGTATAATACATTATATCTATGTTATGTGTAATGCTCTATATAGATATATATGTGATTTACATTAGATGTGTGATATGGTATAGGTAGAGTTTGATTAGATAGTTAACCTTTGACCAAGATTTGACCTCATAGTCTAGGTTTGACTAAGTTGACCATGGTTGACCCAAGTTTGACTTTGACCGAGTTTGACCTAGAAATCATGTAGTTTGGATTGTAGCTTTTATTTTCCTTGTATTGAACATGTCATAACCCATATTACTCTATTTAGGATATTATGACTCCTTTGCAGACATCTAATATTATACTACTCTTTTCAGAGTATCAGGCGAGTACATTCTCTGATAGTTCTCTCATTTACTTGTCAATTACTGTACTTCAGTTCTAGTTAGTTGTATGTGATTCTTTGTTACAATACGTAAGATATTTTGGATTCATGTATACGACACACATATCATATTGTCTGGCCTCCATTACTGGTATCATCATGTCTGGCTTCTATTACTGAAATCACCCTAAAATCACTTGCTGGTATCATCTTATTTGGTTGGACTCATCTCGATTCTCGTGTCGTATTCTGGATTCACTTGTACTTGCTGGGAGAGAAAATACTTGTGTAAGACATGTATATATACCCCAATTCTGGAATCACCCCACATGCTGGAATTAAACTGGAATGATAGCCATCTTACACCCGGCCGAGTGTGTGATGTGCCGGATTACCTATAGTCATTTACATGTCGATCTTGGTATTTTAAAATACACTATTAGAATAAAGTCTGGACTCACCCTTGAATCTTTTATCACAGACTGGAATCATCTTATACTGGACTCATCTTGTACTGGAATCACCTGGTATCAGATTCATGTTGTCTGGACTTACTTGGGTTTTATACTTATTACATTTACTGTCTGGACTTATATTATGTTACTTTAGTTCAGCTAGTTTTTATTTACAGTCTTTATTGCCATGATTCTTCTCTTGTTTAGTTACCTTACTTCCTTGTACTTTAACTGTCTCTTTATACCATCACTTGAATGTAAACTGCCATGTTCATCAATACAATTTTCTGTAACTATTTTATAGTTCTCTGTCATTTACTTGGGTTTTCTTGATGTGATGTGCTCGTTCCTGTCCTGACTGAACCTGTTGAAAATTTTACAGATGATTACCCTGAGGACACTTGCCCTACTTACTATGGACCAGGAGATGTTTTAGCTATCTTTGGCCTCGACAATCAGAGTGATCGGAGATTAGCTAGTTGACTTGGTTTAGTTTCATGTTTTAGAACTTGAATTGTAAATAAGTTAAGATATGTTTTGATTGGAGATTGTTTTGAGATTATATTATTTTAGTAGTTGGTTTTATTGTTGTATTTAGTCTTAGTTATAAGCTTCTGTGTTATCATATCGTGCTTAGACTGTGATTGAGATTCTATTATATCTATACTTGTCCTCCGTTCGGAGTTGAGATTTTGACAAGTACATTATATAATTGCGTGAGTTGATTGATTAGATAGTGACCTAGAACAGCGTTCTACCACCGACACTACGAGGTAGGCTGGGCACTGTTACGTACTCGTACCCTCACAGTAGGTGCGGGTCGTGACAATAAATTAGTACTTTATGAGCACTCACTTTCTATTTAGATACTTTGGTGTCCCCGACCATGACGTTGGTATTCGGAGCATGAGACTAGCTATTACCTTCCAACAAATTCCATATACAAGACCTAGACGGGCCCACCTTCATTTAGGCATATCATGTCCCACTCAAACATGTCCCCTTGTACTCTATATTCATGATACGACTTTGCTGTCAAAAAGACTAGCTATAACCCCTACATGATACCACTGTCCTTTCCGACCTCAGTTAGAGATCCAACCTCGACTCAGAACTTTTGACCCAATATATGGTTGTGATTTACTAGAAGCCCCCTACACACATGCTACTAGTGTGCCAATCAATAAGAGGCCCCTTGTGCCACTTAAACACAAAAGTCACGAAAGGTGCACCTCAAGACTTATAGAACCTTCTTAACCAACTCGACGGACAAATAGGCCAACCATTTGAGTTAAAACCTATTCTAGGTCCCCTAACCTAATAGAAATGGTTCAGAGAGATTTTAGGACCTTGCCCGGCCAATCCAAGATTTAAATCGTTCCCTAGATTAGTTCTGACGGGACTAATAAATCATTGGTTTATAACGTTTAGTTCTATCCGTATTATCTTGATACCTCTACCGTGACTTTGATATTTGGAGCACAACACTAGCTATTTCCTTCCAACAAATCTTACACTCATGAACCAGATGGGCCACACTACACACATGACATATGTGTCCCACACCAACCCACTATCTCATGGTCCATTTCGATTACACTACAGGTATGACATATTCCCCTTAGAACAAACCATGAATGCCCATTTCGTCCCAATTGAATTTTTTTACAATGAAATATCAAACCACTCCTTCAAACTAAATGAATACCCATGACTCATGCAAGACCAAGAATACTCTATCTTGTAAAATATAGTGCCAGTCTTTATTCCTTGTATAACTACCTCATCCATCTTTTCGAAAATGGAGTTATGATTGATGTACCTGTCCTCCCTTCATAGTCAACCACATTATATTTTTATCTTTTGTTTTATTATGTTTATTTTAATTTTGAGGACGAAATTTTTATAAGTTGGGTAGGATGTAAACCCCTACTTTCATTTAATATTTTTTTCATATTTTTCTCTTCTATTTCATTTTGAGTATTAATTTGCATATATATCGGAATATCGATAGACCTTACCTTATTTATAAAATTTGGTATAGAATTTACATATGGGATACACATATTTAGTAATCTATTAAATACATGTATAATATAATTTATATAATAAAGTGTTATGCATATATATATATATATAATATGTTATTTGGAGGAATTATTATTTAAAGATTTTTAGAGTAAATTTAGAAGTACTTTGAGTTCAAGGATTTAGAAATTTTGTATATATTATTTTACATCTATTTTCTTACAATTAATCATGGCCTATAATATTTTATCTAGCATATATAATTAGTTACAGATAAATAGAAGGTAAATTTGTACAAAATAATTATTAAAATTATTTTTTGGCAATTTTCTTAAATTTTAAGAAATTTAGAATTTATAATATATTTTTCCATAATATTAATGATTAAATTGTTGTTCTTAATGATGTATCAAAGAGTAACTTATTCACTATTTATATATAATATATGTTATAGTATTTTTAGAAATATATATATATTATTTGAGAATTTTTGGTTTTTTTGGGAAGGTTAGTAGGAGTATTAGCTATTAAGTAATATTTTTTTTCTAAAAAAAAGAAAAAAAGAAAAAAAAAGATTGAATGGGATGAACAGTGCCCGAAGGCACTGTTCCTCTTCAACCCCGTGAACTTGAACCCGAGAGTCAGAACAAAACAGGCTATGTTCTCTTATATCTTTATGACTACATTCTCTAACTCGATAACATCCTCCAAATCAAACTCAATCAAATCCTACATAATCCTACACCTGTTCTCTTTAGCCTGATCCAAATCCTTGACAAATCGAAATCAAATTCGATTTGAAATCAAATCTAACCTATATATGAACAAAACAGGCTCTGTTCTCTTATATCTTTACGACTACATTCTCTAACTCGATAACATCCTCCAAATCAAACTCAATCAAATCCTACATAATCCTACACCTGTTCTCTTTAGCCTGATCCAAATCCTTGACAAATCGAAATCAAATTCGATTTTAAATCAAATCTAACCTATATATATATTATATATATATTATATATTATATATATATATATATATATATATATATATATATATATATATATATATATATATATATATATATATATATATATTGTTGTTTGCACTCGCACGCAATCCTCTTCCCTTGCCTGTGCGCCGCCTCCACGATCGCTCCCAACCTTCTGCGCACCCCTACGAACTCTGTCGTCGCCTTTGTCCTCCTGCAATGTCCGTAGAATCATCGGCGACCCGTGGAACAGAGAAAACACCTCTGTTATACAAAGCCAATCGGAACCCAGGTACCCAACTTTGCCCTCATATTTCCTCTCCCTCGTTTGATAAATTCTTGAACCATAAAATCCTATGTATAGATAACCTAACCATCTATGATACCCTTCAAGTATATTTACTTGATTCCCGATGAACGCGACACAAATCGGTTCCCAAACAGGACAGATAAACAATTGCCAAACTATATATTAGAAGAGTAATTTTGGACAGAATAGTATGAATTTTTGAAAACTATTTAAACAGGGTTATAGACAACCTATAGAAGATCTAAACTCAACTTTTAGTTTTATTTTTCATGGATGAAATTGTGGTAAAATCAGTTTCAAAGTTGTAGGTAAAACTAGTTTTAGAACTTAGAAATTTTAATAAAATTTCCCAATACGGGGTGCGCCCCAACAAATCGAGCGACGTGTCGAGTATTATATGCGTCGAAAGGCGCATATGGATGTTACCAACGTGTGGGAACTGACGGAACTCGATTTCGTTGCGTGTGCGCGACGAAATCAGTGCGTATCCGTCAAGATACCCCCTTATCGACCTTTTACAAACTTAGCCATAACTTCGTGTACGTTCGTCGTATCGAGACGAAACTTGCACCAGTAGGACCGTATCAAAATTATGGTCCTGTGTGCCAAGTTTGGTCCGATTCTGAGAAGGTCGACCGGAACACCTATTTGGCGGGCCTGCGACCCGATCCAACGGGTAAAATTGTACACGGCCCGTCGGAATCCAACTTTGAACATACGGTTGGATTTGTCTCCTCAAACCGGATCCGTAGACATGTAGTTTGACTACTTTAGAGATTGTAGGTACTAGCACGCATTTCGGTGCAAAATGGGTCCAACGACGGACATCATTTTGACCCAAAATTATGATTTTGCCCCTGTTCCAGCATTAAACTTTTGGATAGGCATTTTCTTGACATATCTTTTGTACCGAGAACATTCTTGATGTTTGGTTCAGCATCCGGAGCCGTTCATGGATTCCGAGTTTCTTGCTTCGACGATTTGCTAGTTCGAGCTACTGGATCCTGCTCTTTTACACACAATCTCAGGCAAGATACCTTGCCATTAGCTGTTTATTTTACTTTAGCTCATATTCAAGCATTTATTCATTATTTATTTTTTGCAAAATAAACTGTGATACATCGCATAAGTAGATAAAATTCTTACTGTTTAGTTCTATTTCTTACTATATACTATTTTCTTATACATTGAACTTAGAGTTAAGGGACCACCCTATGTATGTTGCATTCATAGGCCTTGACATATTTTTACAACGGAGTTGCGAGTTGCATGTAGAACTCGGACATGCGTGACTGGCTGGCCATCGGTACATATAAGCCGTGCGATAGGAATAACCGCTAATAGAGGTTGCATGCTTAGTTTGACTTAGCGGTTAATAGAGGTTTTGTGTTGTAGATACAACATAGTAGACATTGGGCGGGGAGCACAATACCTTAGCACATGGGCTACTATGTACTTTACCTTTTGTAACCTATGAACTCCGTCGGAGACACGGGTGAGATTACCCATGATTACTGACGGCCACTGGCGTTCTGCGGAACGTTATGCTCTTATTGATTGGACCTCTGGTACCCCAAGGGGGGACCATGCCGATCCCATTTTAGCCAGGGCATATGCGTTGAAGGATGTTCTTAAAACTGCATTCACTTAGATTGGTTAGGCACCCTTATCCGTTAGGTGTGAGTACTTTTGGTTTGGGTACTTGTATCTTATCGTGGCTTGGAACAATAACTTGTCGCGGACTAGTTTGCCACATCTTGTCCTTGTTTGGTTGTAGGTGTGGCTCACTGCTCCGATGAGAAGGTATTGAACCTTGTTGGGGTTCGGATACCAAATTGGATTCGTGACTTAGAAAGATACCTCACCGTGGGTTAGTGTGCCATCTCCTATCATTATTTGGTTGGGGGGTAGTACGCTAATCCAAATGGTGAGGTATTGGACTATGTTACGATCTGATCTTACTTATTATTATTGAGCAGTTATAATCAGTTTATATAGCATGATATTGTGTATCTTGTTACGTCCCTCTGAGGACCTGGTTATCTCTCCAGGTGCGTGCTATTGTCATTCGCAGGTATTCTAGCCGAGGTCATGATCTTCTCTATTCATTCGAAGATGACGTATCTTGGGTCTTTCTTTGCTACTTCCATCAAATCATTTCAGTTTCCATGTATATCTTCCCTTACTTGTTGGTAGTAGATTTGTCTCCGTCGAATATATTATACAAAAACTTATTATAGTTGATTATATGATATATTTTATTCTTTTATTTTGTGAATGAGATTAGATTACTCTTGGTTTACTGCATGTTACAGCTTATATATTCATGCGAGGTTTCCGTATATTGGAGTATACCTCGTATGTATACAGCTGGCATGTCTGCGTACCTAGTCCTACGTATTTTGGGACTAGGGCGTTACAAACTCATACGAGACTGCCCAAAGAACCAGAAAGTAGCACTGACGACAAAGCCACCTAGGTCAGACTTTCTAGTACCGAGGGTACCTCATGTTGGAGCTAACGTAAATCAACCAGTAGCACAAGGAGGATATCCACGAGGATCGCTTCCCGATCAGGCAACATAATTCGTACAGGCCAGACATCAAGCCCGAGCACAACACGGAAGGGAACCCTTCAACATGACCATTGTAGCACCAAGAGGAGCGACTATAGGTAAAAATTTATAGTTTTATAGTGGGAACATTGCATAGAAAACCATTCAGGATTGATTGTTATTCGAGTTATTAGAAGAGACCGTAATGACCGAGTGTAACCTTTGAACTATTCCTAGTTACATTAGCATGGTTCTTCAATAGTAAACATTATTTTAAATTTTGAGGACAAAATTATTTTATGGTGGGTAGATTGTAAGCCTCTAATTTTTGGGAATTTTTTAATATTTATTTATATGATTTTTTTATATTAACCATATTTTAGTTTTAATTATGGCTATATAGCCATTTGGCCGTAGCTTTGATTTTTAAAGCCAATATTAAAATATTTCTCAAATCTAGTTTCATATTCGTAATCTAGTCGAGTCCACCTTCATTTTGATGTATCATGTCCACCCAAACGTGTTCCCTTGCACTACATATTTCTTGCACAACTTTCGGATCAAATGACCATTTTACCCTTCGCGGTAATTTTAATATATTTTTTCAATTCCGATTTCATGCCCAATCGTGATCCAAACCATTCGACCCAATATATGACTATTGACCCATTTCGAGCCTATTACACACATGCCAAGGATGTCCCACTCTATCGAGTTCCCTTGTGCTATTTATTTTCAAATGTCACACAAGCCCCATTAAATAGCTTTTCGGAGTCAATTTTGATATTGTAACCCCTATAGGCCTAGAACTAGTTTAATTAGCCTTGGTTAAGCCTATAATAGGTTGCCATAATTAATTAGGATAATTAAACATTGATTTTTAATATTTTTGTACAGCCATAAAGGGTTTTGAGCCAACTCACCATTGACTTTCCAGATATGGAAACTCAATATTAACACATAGATTCACCAATGCATAAGTGGATGATTAGTTGTCAAACACTCTCAAATCCTTTCCAAAATCATCCCTAACAAAACCCTAACCATCCTAACATGTAAACCCTATATATACTTGCAACTAGAGGGCGACCACCTTCCCCTAAAATATAGAAACCCGACCCCCTTCCTTTTGAACCTGGGTGCCTCCAAGAACCCTTGCCGCCACCACCACCTCTCCACACCACTTTCAGTTGTAAAACCAATTTATTTGAGACCCCAATACACCCTTGTAACTTCCTACCAAGCCCCCGAAGGTCCATGACAACTTTGTGGGGACTTGCGGATTTTAGAAGTCACCCGAAATTGGGTTCCAATTCTCAATTCGTCCCAGCATATACGCTATTTCGCATCTAGGTTTTTGTATATTTCTCGACATAATCTTCTCATGAAACCAAAACTAATAGAAAGATTACTGTATCTATATTCATGTCCAATTGGCCACTCATGGGGTTCTTTACGGTTTTGGGACTTGGTTGTTATACAATTGCTTGTTATTGTCTCTGTAGCAGATCTCTGATGTTATTTTATTGCTTACAAAAGGTACCATGACTCGGTGCCTTTGGTGTTAGCCTGCTAAGGATCTTGTGAGTGTCAATGGTCTGAACCTCCTATTAGGAACGTGTTCTCACATGCATATCACTTAGACTAGATATAGTAGATGCCCTTAGATCATATTTCCTTTACTATTTCACTGGAAGTATATTATATACCTTCTATGTCCCCTGAAGAACTGGTCCGTTCCCAGGTATAGACGAGGAGGTTTACCCTGAAGTTTATGGTTCTGTAATCGAGACTGGAGACGTACCATCGCAGAAGGACTTCTCTTGATTCATATCGTTCTTTCTTAGACTTTGCTATTTCCATTTTTTTAGTTCTACAAACTGTTAGTTGGATATTTTACTCTATTTCTTTGACGGTAGTGGATTGCCTTTCCCCTTACATTTATTATTTTTATTTACTATTGGATAATTGTCATTATTATTATTTTATTGGACTTGGATATTTTGTGTCTTAACTTTTCTGTGTGGATGAGATTAGCACTACATCCTGTGATCTGTGACTTGTGTTGTGTTGTTGATATGGGTTATTACTATAATTTACAGCTTAAGTACTTTTTAATGGACTTGGTAGGTGGTACAGACATTGGAAATGTGTTGCTAGCATGTATACGTATTCCTAGTCCAACGTATTTTAGGACTAGACATTACATAGGGTCTGTGTGCTGTCTACTATGCACAAAATTTCACATCTGCTACAACTGTAGTGACACCACTCTCCCTTGCATTAGGCACACACACACATATCTGTAGGTTGTAGGGATTGGAAGTGTACCATATCCTCATTCTACGACTGCTGCAGTGCAATCTTCTATAGCCTAACTTCTTCTATCTCCAACTGCTTGCGAGGCAAATGCAAACTGCTGTATATGCAGTTCAACACATTGGTATAGCTCTTCACATACACCAACTCTGAACTATTGCTGAACATACCAAGACACGTCCTACTGAGATCTATATTTCTTCCACTCTACTACACACTAATGCACCCTTCTTTCTTAAATTATTACAAATATTCGTGTAGAAGCCTAAAAAATCTCAGTTGAAGACATCCCTTTGCCAAAGCGCAGAAGATACAGAAGACTGAGGCTCAGTGCTAAAAAGACAAAACAGAAGATATGGAGAGAAGTCCTTTCATTGTCATGTCTATCAAATTCTAGTTCAGACACATCATGACCACACATAAGGGACTAATTATGTTCTTCTACAAAGGATCTAATACAGATTTGGCAGAAGCCTAGAAGGATCTACAAGGGTTGCAATCTTCATCGAAGCGCAACCTTTCTTCTTCTCGATACACACGCTGGAGGATTGACCTCCACCGAAGCATGTTCTGATATTCTAGTGGGCGCAGCCTCTCAGAAGTGTATCAGTAACTCAGCACTTTGAAGAAGCTAGAGCCTTCGAGCCAGAGACGCAGCTACCTGCCTGTGCCAACCTCAGGAACATGATGGATGTAGGGCCCTCGTCCCCTTATTTTATTCCCGAAGCCAGTGTCTGCACTCCAGAGGCACAGTTATCTGCCTACGCCAATCTCAAACGCGCAAGGGTGTCTACCCTTCCTTTCGAAGCCAACGTCTCCACTGTTAAGAGGTGTAGCTATTTACCTACGTCTGTATGAGGCGCATGATAGTGATATGCTCAAACCATCTCCTTTCCCACGGTGCAGTCATCTGCTCCGGATCAGAAGCTTAAGTCACTTCTCTACAAGAGACTTAGGAACTCCTATCACAACCAATACAAGTCAACCTGTCACTCCAAAAGCACAGTAACCTCGCCAACCTGAAGCACAAGCCTACTTGTCGCCTACAACACAGTTACTAGCCCGAAACATAGCTTCGTAAGTTTCTCCATATGCACAGAAGTCTTGTCTTCATTCGAAGCCAAGTCCACTCGTCACCTGAAAGCATAGAGGTTCCGTCGTCTCCAGAAGCACGGTCTACTCGTCGCCACAGAAGCACAGCAACATTTAGTCCTCACCAGAGGCGCAAGAAGCATGGGTCCACCCTAATTGGTTTGTTTAAACTGCCTCTTGTATAGAAGAATGGGATTAAATCATGATTGATATCATATCAGATTGATTAAAATCTTAGACGAGGATCAATTAGACTCCAAATCTAAGATAAAATCCTAAGATTTACTCGGCTGTATCCGAGCAAGCAAATTGACACGCGCCATGTGTCACCTCCTTTGGTTATGCTTATAACCACCAGAGTTCTCGTTTGAGAGGAATCTCCATGTCCGCCACATGTCAGCGCCGCAGAAGTTCGTACCATACAATGACGAAAGATTCTTTCATATATCAGGAACCCTAATGTACATCGCATATGTGCTCGATTCTTTACAAAAAGAAGGAGTTCTTCTTCCATAATAGATCGAAATTGACAGAGGGAACATCGACAATCGGCAATCTTCAAAGGAGCATCGATCTCCATCTACGAAGAGTCGACCACCCTCATCCACCTATCAACCAAAGAACCAACCAACCAACCATCTTCAAGGAATCTTCTCATCCAGACATCCTTTTTATCGATGACCCCAGAGTCCCATCAAAAGCGCCAGAGAGCCACACCAAGGTTGATACGTCGTCAGATCGTCAACGAAGTAAAGGAGCCGCTGCAGTGCTCGATCTCCACCATCACACTTTTTCCGAAACCTCTTATTCCTATACATAGAATACCCAGTTTAGGACTTCCTTCTTTGTACACAGATACCTTATACATTTATTAAAGCAAAAAGTTTGTTCCATTTTTTGTTATGTCGAACAAAATGGTGACTCTGCTGGAGATTACCTTCTCCTTCAAAGAGAAGGCGGTGACGCAATCTGATAATAACTTGCTGGGAGTTTCTCAAGACATGCTGGTCGTACGCTTCGACCAGCAGTCTTTTGAAGATCTCCTCTGTGATAAAATATCGAAGACTTCGAAGAGGTTCATAAAATCGAAGAAGATTCGACGTGTTTAGAGGACTAAGGCGGTTGCAGCCAGCAGTACGACGGCGGGAACTACGACTCAGGACCCCCTCAACGTCAAAGCCACAGAGAAGATCCTGGCTGCTACAGCCTTATCCCCTCACCCGATTCCCGTCCTGGGAAAGCATGGCAAAGAAGATGGTGGTTCCATGCTTGATCTAACGAAGGAGCGTTGTCGAAGGAAGTGTGCACCAGTCCAACCCCTCACGATGGGAGTATTGCCGACAAGGAGATCTATCTTTGACAGAATCGGTTTTCCTTCAGGTAAACCTTCGACAGACTCTTTATACTACTCACCCTCTGGTGGTAGTAGGAAGAGATCCCAGGTGGCTCGTGCTTCGTACAACAAGCGTACGTCACCACCGGCAGACCAGATGCCCGTGTTGACAGTAACATACGCAGTGACGAAAAGTTGTACAAGATTGGCTCTCGCGCTCCTGTGCGTAAGCAAAGTAGGGGGTACGTTCCACGGAGAGGGAGCCAAGCGAGCGGCGTTCCTGCATGACCCACAGGAGGCTTCCTCGCCAGACCAGCTCTGACCGTACTTACATGTAGCTTCCCTGCATGTACAATGGGAGTGCTATGACATAAGAGCCAACCCTCTCCCAAGCGAAAGAAGAATCTGTGGTGCAAGACGAGCCTAAGTCAAGGCACCCTTTTACCCAGATTACCATCAATTGCCGTTGTCGGCAGACGGCGGCGCCATTGCCAAGCAGGCGCTCTATCTTCCAGAAAATCTACTCCACATCGACTCCATATGGGAGTCCTAACAAGGGGTCAGTGAGACATAGAGAAGAATAGCCCTGCATCGTCACATGCTATGCGGCACAGGGTTCCAGAGCTTTCGAGGAGCCCTCCCAGAATCCTTCTATATCGGTTGCTAAACCGAAGAAGAGGTCAGAGAACAGCAAAGCTAAGGTACCCGATATAGGTGTGTTTTAAGGCACTCGTTCCAAATCTGTATTGGGTTCCTTGTCAAAAACTGGGGGTAGCTAGCCTCCTACCATGCACAACAACCCTGTGTTCCAATCTGACAAGGGGCAATACGACACAGATGTCTCTATTGGCACAGCCAGTCACCAGACCGGGGGTAGCAACCATACTGAGTCCGGAGAAGATTACAATCTTACGGTATATCCTCAAGGTAGCAGGACTCAAGCGTCTAAGCCAGAAAGTAAAGGATCCATGGCTCCTTCGAGTCACCCTCACACTCGGTTTATCCTCATGGCCGACGATAATGTGGAAGACAACAACGAAGCTCTCAGGTGTATCGAAGTCCTCGAGACGAAGTTGGATACGCTGACGGACACCATGAAGACCCTATTTTCGGTTATAATCAACCTCAAGAGTAGCATGGCCACTGTTGCCTCTACACTTATATATGATCTTCCAACCCATAACGAATTCGGTAGGTTGCCTACTGCCAATCAAGCAGGCCCATCCTCGTCTACTCCATCGGCTACAGGCTTCGCAATGCTGACTGAGATGCAGCAGGCCATCAAGGAGTTGTATGCTCGTCACGATGCCAACGAGAAGCAAGCAACGCTCCAAAAGATGGGGATCCGGCAGCCGTACCCTGCCGAGTGGGACAACGTCGTCTATCCTCCCAAATACAATCCACAGACGCTTACACCTTATGAAGGAAAGGGGTCTCCCCGACAATACTTGATGTACTTTGCCTCGGCAATGGGGTACCTGTCAAAGAAAAATGCCCACCTGTCCAACATATTCATAGGACCCCTATAGGGGGTAGCCTACGAGTGGTTCTGCAGTCTCTCGGACGACTGCATCTCGTCCTTTGAAGACCTGAAGACTCGGTTCGTGGACCGATTCTATGAAGGAGGCATGGATAAGACCATGTTGACCCTCATAGAAATTATCCAGAGGGAGAAAGAGCCTGTCCGCACATATATCGAGCACTTCTGCCAGGCAGCCCTCAGATTACTACCCGGCATACCCGAGACCATGCTTATGGACTCCTGACGAAAGAACATGCTACCCGCTATAAAATTGTGGCACAGTGCTCCGAGCATGATGTGGACGCCTTTCATTACCGAAGTGAATACCGCACAAAGAAAAGCCCAGGACATGCAGCTCCTAGGGCTACACTTTTCTGCACCCGAAGATAAGGGGAGACGCTCGTACACTAACAACCCTAAAGACGAAAAAGGCAAGAAAGCCATGACCGTCAACGTCTCCAAAGGTTCAACAACTGCGAACCCTAAGTCTGCAGAAGTGCAGAGGTCGAGGGAGACTTACTCTTTCAATGACGAGGATACGCTGGAGCTCTTTGAGATGCTTACGAAGAGTGGCAAACTGTCCATCCCGCCACCCAGGCGTCCTGATGTAATAAGAAAGGTGGACCATCCCAAGTGCTGCCATTATCACCAGTACGTCCATCACTCAATATAGGACTGCTATATATTGAAGGGGAAAATTCAGCACCTCATTAACACCAACGTCATATCATTGGATTACGAAGAAAAGATCGTCACAGCCAACATGGTTACTCTCTAGTTCGGGAGTTTTCCAGCCACAGAGGCACAAGATGGGATCATCTCTACTCCAAAGGCTACGATAGAAGTAGTCAACCTTTCACTAGCATGGGACAACGCTCAAGGGCTCATCCCGTTCTCCATGCCTCGAGACGGAATCATGAGGGTCCATCTATACCAGGCACCCAACATGATGAACCAGTAATTATCATGAATCTCTTGAGAAACATTTCATGACCTCGCTTCTAAAATCTTATCCTAAGATGTGTCTACCATGTACTCTCTACCTCTGAGTAGTCACCTCCTCCATGATAGTTGTAAGCGGTCATAATCCTTAGAAAATATTTTACGTCCATATTACATCTGAAGTGTTATTCTACATCATGTCTACCATGTCCATATTACCTCTGAGTGTCACCCCATTATGTTAACCTCAAAGTTGTCATGACATCCTAAAAAATATTTTACGTCCATATTACCTCTGAAGTGTTATTCTACATCGTGTCTACCATGTCCATATTACCCCTGATTAGTTATCTCGTTATGATAACCCCAAAGTTGTCATGACATCCTAAAAAATATTTTATATCCATATTACCTCTGAAGTGTTATTCTACATCGTGTCTACCATGTCCATATTACCTCTGAGTAGTTACCCTGTTATGATAACCCCAAAGTTGTCATAACTCCCTAAAAAAGATAGTCACGTCCATATTACCTCTGAGCTATTATTCTAGGAAAAAGGATGCTTGCCATGTCCATATAACCTCTGAGCAACTTACCCTTTCCCTGACAATTCCCCACAATTGTCATCTATAGATTCACATCTATATTACCTCTGAGTCGTTCTATACCCCAGAAGAGCCTATCCTTACCATATTTATATTATCTCTGAGTAAGGAAAGTGTATCTACAAAACCTTCCGTGTTTGCCATGTCCATATAACCTCTGAGTAAACACCCCGACCCAAATAAAGTTGTCCCCTCTGAGGAAATTCTTATCTCTGTACAGGATTCACTCCCGAAAGGGAAAAGCTGAAAACTACTACCAGCGTACTCGTCGAGGGCTGGGGTATGTTACACCTATGACCTCCTCAGAAGATTCAGAAGAAGAAGTCATGAGGCACTTACACTCTTCTGACTCCTTAACTTGGGACTCCGATACCAGCATGGGTCAAGTCCTTAAGAAGATGTTGTCTGCTAATATGATCACCAATCCGTTAACCGTCGAAGACAATCAGCGCAGGCGGTTACAAGAGTTAGAAGCGTTGGATGAAAAGTGCTTGCTCGTGCAGCAAAGGATTAAGCTTTACCAAGTTTGCATCTCTGGGGCCTTCAACAAAAACATCCGTGAAAGATTCTACCAGGTGGGCGACCTCGGCTTGGCAGTACGGAGACCGATGGTGATGACCCACAAGACGGCTGGAAAGTTTGAGCCCAAGTGGAAAGAATCGTTCGTCATAGAAACGGTGTACTCCAACGGTGCTTATCGGCCAGCTAAGCCTAATGGGGACTCGCTAATGATGCCCATCAATGGAAAGTTCCTAAAGAAGTATTATGTCTGAAGACAGAACCAGCATAGGCACCCACATCCCCTGAAAAGGGTGTCCATGAGTTCTGGTAAAGGGATCTCTCGCTCTCCCTCCTATATATTCTCTCATGTAGATGAAGCACTTCACATCCACATTACCTCCATATTGATCTTCTACTCCTGGAAGATGCGACTACCATGTCCACATTACCTCTGAGTAGTCGTTCTTCTCGCATCAGTTCTATGATTATCCCGGCGGTTTAGAAAACAATTTACGTCCATATTACCTCTAGATTGTTGTTCTACACCCCGGCCAAGATCAAGCCTACCACGTCCATATTACCTCTCTGGTCAGACAAATCCATTATAAAGATTCCTTTTTTATTCTGGAGGCAAAAGCAAAGGAAACAAGAAGGCTTCTACATATAAAAACATATAGCTACAAAGACCTATTACAGACTCTTCGTAGTTACATACACAGAAGCAAAAAAGCAGACATTGCGGTACGTGCTCTCAATAGCACGGGTGAGACGGTGACAGAGACAATCACTTCCTGGTCAAAAGAAAGCCATCGCCCGAAGCTGCTACTGGCCCGAGCCGGGGATAAAAAACCAGCACAGGACTCCCCTATCTCCCTAGCTGGCCGACGAGAGCAACCACAGCAGCAGGCCTTGCAATTCCTCGGTCAGAATGGCAAGCAATCCTAACCTAGGAAGCAGAGGTTCGAGACACTATTGACACCCACGACATCTAGAACACGGGACGTCTCGAGAACCAGTGGTAGTTCTACTACAGCTTCTTTAGATAAAAAAGATTTGCCACCGACGGCCGTCTCAAGCAAACTCCAGGGTCGTGAAGAGCTGAACATCGGACAAGCAAGGCCATTGTTGAAGCAGTTGAGTCTTCTGTTAAAGGAGGACAGTCCTTTATGTAGGCTATTCGCCTGGCCCAAGCACGAGCCAGTCATCAATAAGAAGGAAGCGTACAAGTTAAGCTAAAGCTCCACTCCATGACAGATGACAGTACTGCGATTGACCGAAGGAACATGACTCTGAACCTCTTCTACTAAAGAGATTCGCGATCCCTATAAAGACGTAAGAGGCTCCAATATCAAGAAGCTATCAGGAGCCCATGCTCTGAAATGATGACTCAGGACCATTAATGCTAAGAGCTAGGCATGACACCAGCCATCATCCAGCTCGTATAGTCCTGACGTGTGTTCTTGCTTCTATTCAAAGTATCCCGAGCTTGACTCCAGTTTCGGATATTTTGAAGGGGGTTATGTAGAAACATGAAAAATCTCAGCTGAAGACATCCCTTCGCCATAGCACAGAAAATGCAGAAGACTAATGCTTAGTGCTTAAAAGACAAAACAGAAGATATGGAGAGAAGTCCCTTCATTGTCATGTCTACCAAAGTCTAGTACAAACACATCAAGACCATACATAAGGGACTAATTCTCTTTTCTACAAAGGATCTAGTACATATTCGATAGAAACCTAAAAGGATCTACAAGGGATACAATCTTCATCGAAGCACAGCCTTCCTTCTTCTCGATACACACACTGGAGGATTGACCTCCACCGAAGCATGTTCTAATATTCTAGTGGGCAGCCTCTCAGAAGTATATTAATAACTTAGCACTTTGAAGAAGCCAGAGCCTTCGAGCCCGAGTCGCAGCCACCTGCCTGCACCAACCACAGGAACACGATGGTGGTAGGGTCCTCCTTCCCTTCTTTTATTCCCGAAGCCAGTGTCTGCACTCCAGAGGTGTAGCTATCTGTCTGTGCCAATCTCAGACACGCAAGGGTGTCATACCCTTCCTTTCGAAGCCAATGTCTCCACTGTTTAGAGGCGCAGCTACTTACCTGTGTTCGCATAAGGCACATGATGGTGATATGCTCTTACCATCTCTATTCCCATGACGTAGTCATCTGCTCCGGATCAGAAGCTTAAGTTACTTCTTTACAAGAGACTTGGGAACTCCCATCACAACTAATGCAAGTCAACCTGTCGCTCGAAAAGCATAGTAACCTCGCCAACCTGAAGCACAAGCCTACTTGTCGTCTACAGCATAATGACTCAGATAGCCTGAAACACAGCTTCGTAAGTTGCTCTATACGCACAAAAGTATCATCATCATTCGAAGACAGGTCCACTCGTCGCCTGAAAGCAGAGAGATCTGTTGTCTCAAGAACCACGGTCTATTCGTCGCCATAGATGTACAGCAGCATTTAGTCCTCACCAGAGGCACAGGAAGCATGGGTCCACCCCAATTGGTTTGTTTAAACAACCTCTTGCAGAGAATATTGGGATTAAATCATAACTGATATCATATCAGATTGACTTAAATCTTAGACGAGGATCAATTAGGCACCAAATCTAAGATAAAAACCCAAGATGTACTCGACTGTATCCGAGTAAGCAAATCGGCATGCACCACGTGTCACCTCCTTCGGTTATGTCTATAACAACCAGAGATCTCGTTTGAAGGAAATCTCGATGTCCGCCATGTGTCAGCACCGTAGACGTCCGCACCGTATAATGACGGTAGATTATTTCATATCTAAGGAACCCTAATGCACATCGCATATGTGCTTGGTTCTTTATAAATAGAAGGAGTTCTTCTTCTTCCATAATAGATCGAAATCGACAGAGGGAACATCGACAATCGACAATATTCAAAGAAGCAGCGATCTCCATCCACGAAGAGTCGACCACCCTCATCCACCTATCAACCAAAGGACCAACCAACCAACCATCTTCTAGGGATCTTCTCATCCAGACAGCCTCTTGATCGGTGACCCCAAAGTCCCATCAAAGGCGCCAGAGAGCTATAGCAAGGTTGATTCGTCGTCAGACCATCAAGAGAGTAATGGAGCTGCTGTAGTGCTCGATCTCCACCTTAAAACTTTCCCAGAAACCTCTTCTTCCTGTACTTAGAATATCATGTTTAGGACTTCCTTCTTTGTACACAGATACCTTATACGTTCAATAAAGCAAAAAGTTCGTTCATCCTTTTGTTACGTTGAACAGTTAGCATCCAAAATGACTGATACTTTTCTACACCAAATAACAAGCCAACTGATACCCGTTTCAACAGAATTTACCAAGTATTCACCCTATAATGACATCGAACCAAGGATTGATTCCTTGCCATTATCTACTGTTGTTATCATAGGGATACCTATATACCAACACAGGATTTTCCTCCGACACATAAAAAATTCTATTAACTCTGTACACTACTCAGATACTCTGGCATATATTAACGATTGTTTTGCAGGAACACACACACATATAGACATGCACCCTCTAATCTGCAGTTTATTAACACTGCTACCTTCCCTATACATATGTTTGGCAGAACCTACTGACACCAATATCTTAGTTGCACACCAACACACAACTGCTGCTAAGTACCCTATTGTGTAGAGGTATCACCTAACCTCTACAGTCCAACTCACTTTGCAAGGGTCATACATAGGACACACCAATCCCTTAATTGCACAAATTAACCCTAAGACTTATGAGGCCACATACATACGTAGGCTGAATCTACATAAACTCGTACATCTAAGATACCCTCAACTATACACGACTGCACCCTCAAATTATTGATACAACTCTAACAATATATATACATATACATATAAATATATATATAAAATATATTTATATATATTAAATATTATTATATATATATATTATATATATATATATATATATATATATATAAAATATATTAGGGTTATAATATAAACCAAGATAACCTGTAGGACCGTTAAGCACCACTAGAGGAGGGGTGAATAGAGTGTGTACGTGTGCACTGGAAATAATTACCACTTAAAAAACAAATTATAAACTATGACAGATAAAAGAGAAAATAAATTAAATGCAGTTATTAAGAGATAGAAGATCAAACTCACTAAACACCGCAATATATACCGATTTTCCTCTGAGAGGACTAATCTAGTCGTGAGTACACTTGTCCGCTGTTAATCTACTATTCATAAGCTAAGTGAGAGCTTGTCGTCCCTTTATAATACCGTGCCTTGATGACGAGCGCACGACCGACTCCAACAAAACTTGAATACAAAAACTGAAAAGTTTTCTGATTGCAACCTTTTTACAACTTTTTAAACCAAAGGCTCTAAATTAAACAAAATGTTACTGGCTTTGGCTAACAGTGATATAGGAAAGATTGGAAAGCTTTAGAACGATGAAAAATACTTAGGAAGAGATAGAGAGAAGAGTGAATGAGTGATTAGAAATATGATAATTCTTCTCTATTTATAGTATTTTTCCTGACCGAACTCGGGCATAATTTGGGCTTAGTTTGGATGCTAGAATATCGCATTCGAACGTTGCATGCAGATTTGGAGGCAACAGAAATTCAAAAACCCTTGACCGAACTCGGACTGAACTCGGTCAGAGTTCTGTCCGAATACTTTTTGATCCAAATTGCATAGGATTTTTGGCTATATGGATATGTAGAATTTTGTAGGATTAGGTAGGCTTTTTGGATTTGTGGACTAAGAAAACCTAGGCCAATAATATCCCGAATGATCTCATATTTTATATTTCTTAGGCTAAATAAAGTAAAAATTACAGAAGAAATATAAAACGACTCGATCTGGATTTCGATGCAATTGCTTTTGGATGATGATGTAATGTTCTTTATAGATACAGGATGTATACGTAGTACATTCTTTGATATTGATTTCAGTAACCTGTAACATCTATAGCAATTTGTATATTTTGTATATCGACTTAAGTTATCATTGATTATCAAAATCAGGTGTGACCTTTTAGCCAACGGGCCAACAATCTTACCACTAAAAATATGTCATGTCCTGATCCCAATATACTGGATCCAGTCGGATCATGCATAGCCTGTACCGTTGTGAGGCGGCACCAGTAAGCTGTATCAAGCAGTTGTAACACAAACAGATAATTCTAACATGCGAGAATAAAAAACATTTATTAATTTTTTTTAATTTAAAGCTAAATGTCTAGATAAAACAAACACACAAGCAAGTAAACATTTAATTATTACAACTATTCTTTGTTACAACTTAAAAATATGAAGGCTAAGCAACGGGCATAACTAGAAATCCCGAGCTCCCTGGTCAGGTACAGCTAACTCTAAAGAACTCAGATCGGGTTCGTAGTAGAAACTAAAGGCAAGCTCCTTGTCTTTACAATCACCTAAAATATTGGTCTCCAGCTAGGCGGAAAGCAGGAACATATATCCATATCCAACATTCTAAATAATAATAAATAATGTAAGGGCAGTTTAAAAGCATTATTATATTTTTAAATAAAAATAAAAAATTAGCAAGGTAGTAAAATCTCAAGAGCTATAATAATAGAATCTACAATGGTTCAATTATGATTTGAGTGTATAGCAGATCTGTGATCGGCTCATAGATTTAATGTGTATACTATTATTTTGGCCAAATGCTAGTATACAATACGGCTCAACCCCTGTGCAATAGGGGTTATCATGAGAGAGGTAATACTAGTAACATGGCTCTGATCACAGTTGCTATATTACTCCCCCAATTCACCAGTCAATGAGTCAATCAAGCAATTAATTTGGGGTCCAAGACGGACCCTGTGAATCAGTATCGATACAATATATACAGTCCTGTTGATGTAGTACATTTAATTATTAATTAAAATACAAACTTGAGTAGTATGAATCTTTCCTCGGTATTTTTGGTGCTGTAGGTGACGACAGGGAAAAATCAGGCTAAGTCCCGGCACTGGACCCTACATTAGCGAAATATGACTTAGTTACCAATCTACGGTTGCAATAATTCTAATAACTTATTAATGACACGATAATCGTCTCGACTCTAAATCACCGATAATTACAAATAAGCAATTGTTTAATTATAAAGTATGTTAGGGAACTCTAAATATAAGAAAAAATATGATTTTAGTAATAAAATAGTAAAACTTATTATTTCATAAACGAGATTATTATTAATATAATTAATAACAAATTTGTGATAATTTAGTAGATATTTTGACTATGAAGATAATTTATGTAAAATACTATTTTAATACTTTCAGCATAATAAACGTAATTAGCTACTACTAAATTAAACGATCTTTGAAATAATTATTTATTTATTTAGTAACATAAAAATTACTATTTAAATTAAAATAAATAAATAAATAAATAGGTTTTTATTTTATAAGTAGAACTTATACAAATGTTCTTTTTGGTAATAAAATCTATTTTGAGAATTGAATAACATTTTATCTACGTAAAACCATAACATATTTAATATTTCTCTAACAACATAATTTTCTACGATAATCATTTATTAAAATCGCTTAATTAACCATTCTACGATAATCATTAAATCTAAAAAATTATTAATTAATCTAACAACTAATACAACGACATAATTATTACAAACAATAATCTAACCGTTAAACATTAATTAATTATTTAATTGTTTAATTATTTTGGTCGGACAGAAAATGGGTTTTCTCTTCAGGAATTAAATACAGAAGATCCAGGGGGCTTACCGGAATGTTGGAGAAGGAGAACTGAGGGGTAGCCTCGGCCTCAGGTCATACAAAACAATGGGATATGGACGAGGCATGCGAACGGATCGACATGTATAGGGGAAGACCGACGCACGTGGTTACACGAGGCTCATAAGGCGTACGTACGGGGGCGCATTGGTTTGCGTGTGGCGTCACGCGCTTCTACGCACGTGGGACGCATGGGTGTGCTCGCAAGGGGCACGCTGCTGTGCACGTGCGAGGCGCATGGGTGTGCGCACGCAGGGTACGCTGCTGTGCACGTACGGGGGCACACTGTTTTGTACGTACGGGGCACGATGTTGCTTGTGGAGGCGTACTGTTGTGTGCCGACGGGGTCCGATGGAAGGCCGGCGGCACTGGATGCCGGCGGTGAGATAGAAGCAAGTAAGGTCACCCTAGTGAGATTGAAGTATTCTACATTAGATTGCCATACCACCTATGTCACGCCCCGATCCCGCAGAGTCCTTTCATCCTCGCTTCGGACTCTTTTGCGACCGTTCGTCCTCGCTAAGGCGTGATGTCGTGCAAGCCTAAGTTGCGCTTGCACAAGGCCAAGACCTGGAACAAGACAAGATAGACAAGGTTGAAAATACGCAGCAGAACGTATCGCAGATAATTGAAGCAGCTGCGGATATATTTTAGAATACAAGCATTAAATACAATAGTAACAAAAAACAATTCTCTTTATTGATTTCATTTGAACAGATTACAAGCTCTCAATTATCTCTGATACAATGTTACAATCTCTTGGAACTTTACAGATTACAATGATCCCGTTCCCATACATTACATCCCTTTATATACAAAACCAAACTCTTGTAACGGATGTCATCTCTTGGTATATCTTCTGATTTCTAGCTCCTGAGGACGAGGCACGGGCTATCGCTTCGGACTATCCTTTTCGATACATAGTGCACCTGCATGCAGACTAATGGTGGGTCAGTATATCAGCATACTGGTGAATTGTGGACAAAGAGCTACATTTGTCTGAAATGATCACTGTTTATTTAGTAAAAAAACGTTTCTTGTGATGTGATCTTGCTACTCTTTACCTATTTTCATTTCATGCATAAAGAGTCAGTTTACATTCTTTTGAAAATATCTTTGAAAAGCCAACATTTGTATCATTTCATTTCAAGCATACATGGGACTAATCAATTCAAGCACTATGACTATTCATTTGTGCAGTGCGTAACGTATTTTATGAGCATAATATTTCTTTTGTTCGAGCAACTGTTAGGGTCAATGACAAGCATGATACATTATCTTTTCTTTAGTGGAACATAGCATTTCATGGATAGATAAATCTCTGCAAGCAATTCATGTCAAGACTTAAGCAGTACATATGTATCACTTTTAACTGATTTTTACCATAGCCGACCGTCCATCCCTGCACAAAACAAGGATTAGCATAAATATGATAAAACCAATATTATTCCCTGTTCATCTCTGTATTGATAGCTCTCAGCAGAACATTCTTAACATATGCAGACTGAATTGGCAGCTGTGACTCTTGGATTCAGCTCATCGCTAACAGGCATAACGTTTTTGAGGTATAGCATTTACCTCATTCAACATTTCCGAGGTGTAGCATTTACCTCTTTCGACAGATCCGAGGTGTAGCATTTACCTCTTTCGATATTTTCGAGGTCTAGTATTTACCTCTTTCAATATTTCCGAGGTCTAGCATTTACCTCTTTCAACTCTTCCTGAGGTCTAGTATTTACCTCAGGGTACCGTTTTATTTTCTTTGTAACATGTTTCAGTCCGACTGTACGTGACCAGCATTCAGAACATCTTTGACGGGCAAGCAATCATTCATTTCCTCGGACCATAACAACAGTTCTATACAGACAGAGCATATCATTTTACCTTTGAAAGTATACTAGTTCGAGGCAATAAGTAATCTTTTTTCTTTTTTTATTAGTATGGCAATAGTTCATTGATTTAAGGCAACATCTCTACTAGCATATAGGCATCAGTTCGTTTCTTATTAGCAGGCAACGATTCTTCTTAGCATACATGTTATCTCTTTTCTTGTTCTTAGCATGGCAACATGTGGATTCTTTTAGAAGCATACTCAATGATTTACTGTCTTATTATTAACAATAGCATTCAATCAAAAACTCATATTCTTAAGGCGTAAGCGAATCAGCAAATGAGACTTCGCCCACTCATCCAGATCAATCATCTTCTGTTGCAAAGCCAGCAATCCGATCTTTCTGTCTATCTAGTGCCTTCGCAGAGCGGGGCACTACAACCTATGATTATGATATTGCATATACACAAGTATAGTTAGTCATCGACCAAACTGATGAACATGTCTTTGACTTACTCGACCTACCCTTAAATCTAGATCTTTATTCGTGACCATCTAATTGTTTGAAACTTAGAAATGATTAGAATCATTCCCCTGACCAAACCCTTATCTCTGAGACTATTTTCTCTCTAAAAACTGTGTCTCTAACTTATCTTAACTTGATCTATGAGATTTCCTAAATTTTCTTTATTCGTGCTTTAACCTTTATTTTTGTGCATTAATTAGTATCTTATGAAAACCCACTTTCTATTTTTGATCATTTGGCGTTCCATATCGTGACTTTGATATTTGGAGCACAACACAAGACTTTTTATTCCAACCAATTTTACATGCAAGACATAGTCGAGCTCACCTTTATGTAGGTATATTATGTCTCACTAAAACACGTCCCCTTGTACTCTATTTTTATGATACGACTTTCGGGTCATAAAGACTAAACTATAATCCTTACCATGGTACCGATATACTTTTGATTATATATATGGACTCAACCTCGACTCAAATTTTTTGACCCCATATATGATCGCGATCTACCAAATCCCTTAAATGCTTAACCTTGCGTTTTATCCTGACTGCTTAACCCTTGTCATTTTTTTTATGTCTCGATTCACTTAGACGCATAACATCTTTTTGCAATATTAGCAACCCTTACTCCTCTCCCTTCCAATTAAATTACTTCACTCATATTCACTATGTTTCTTCCGTGGTTATGCAACCATGTTCCTTGTGTGATTTCCTTGTACGAATATAAAATTTGATCATGACACCTTTCTGTTATCAAGGAACCATATTAGAAAATCCCATAGAAGAGATTAACGACATAATGGTTAAAATAGTTGTGCGATAAATCCAAATAGATGAAGTAAGGAATGTTATATTGTGTTTTGATAAAACACTCAAGGGTAAATACTTCTCGAATTTCACAATTTGTTTTGAGGTAACTAAATATCGAGTGAAGAATCTTCTAAAGTATTGGTGGTTTAAGAACAAAATTTATATATTAAATTTATGGATGCAAATTTTTGATAAAGACAATGTTGACTTTGCCTTCGATTACATATAGTGTTAAGATGATATTTTTTCAAATTGTTGAAGAGAGAAACCTTTACATTTTGATGCCTGGAGAATTAAGATGATTATGAATATGAAGTTAAGATGAGTTTTCATTTCTACCATCACAAAAATAAGATTGTTGAATTCAAATTTTCGAGAGAGAGAAATAAATATTTTAGGAATTTTTCAATTATAAAAGATTGAGTTATGAAGGGATACTGTTAGTTTTCGAGATTTATCAAACATTGAAGACGAACTTTTATTTTGGTACCTATGGATGCACTGTACATTGACCAATAAATACAAATTTGTAGAAAGAAGATTTTAACTTTTACTTGGGCCAAATTGGTTGAAGGTTTTGGAATTTTAATTTTAGAAGAAATTATAACTTGGAAAGATATATATAAAAGTGAGCTAGTATAATGGAGATTATGGAATTCAAATTTTGAGACTATTGGAAATTCTATGACGAGATAGAGGAAGCTAGAGTACATATTGGTTTTCGTTAAATTTTTAAGGGGACGTGGTACGAAAATAATTTTGGAAGGAACGATTTATGATAAGAGAGATTATATGAATAGTGATGATATCAACGGATTAAGGAGTTGATTACCTGCTTATGAGGTTGCCCCTTTTTAAGGTTAATGTTAGGGTTGATCGAGCTTAGACATTGATTGATTGTCATATACATGATCGTAATATAAACTGAAACCATCGAATTTTTCTGTTCTAGTCGATCAAATGACATATTGCCATTGAAATGTCACTCACCTCCTCGTCGAATATTTTGTTTGCATTATCGTCCCAAGAAGATCTCGTAAATCTATTCGAATAAACTCTTTCCATCCCCTTCGCCCTACCTACCCTAATTACTCCTAAATTTCGAGGTCGAAATTCTTTTAAATTGGGTAGGATGTAAACCCCCTAAATTTCTACTACAATTTTTTAAATATTTTTATTATTTATTTTGTACTTTGTATCTACACGTCGCATACGAGTACGCATTTTGTATTTGTATAGCATGCGAGATTTGCGATCGTATTTGCTCGACGAGTGCGAATATGTGTCGAGGTACATATTTTAGAAAAACATTTTTATTATAAATTTTATTTTATATAGGAAAGTATATGTTCAAACAAATGTGATAAATATTTTTATTTTGTAAGTAGTAAATTGGAAATTTTGTTTATATGAAATGTATTCCAAATATTTTGCGAAATTTAGAATTAGTTTATTAATACCTTTTGTTATTTATAAAAAGCTATTTTAATATTTAATATTTAAGTAATTATCTTGATTTTTGAAATTAATTAATATTATTATTTTATTATTTGAAAAGGATATTTTAAATGTTTAATTGATTAAGATAATTTAAATTTAAAATTTGATTGTGTTGATATAATAGAAATAGTTTTTGAATTACTAATAAGATTACTTAGTTTTATATTTTGAGAGATATTATTGAATGGAATTTAAAGAGATTTAAAATTAGAAAGGGATTTATCCATAGAGATTTAAAACATCCCAAATCCTTATCCAAATAAGGTTCCACCTCCTATATAAGGAGAACCCCCATTGCTCCCTTTTTCTATATTTTTCCACACAACAAATTCTCCATCAATATATCCCAGAATTCGTGCATCGTGTCTGTGTCTGTACCTCCCATCCACTATAATTCTATTTGTACAAATACAATATCGTCTCCGTGTTCGACATGCCGGACACCACTTTGTCTCCGTGTCGCACAGGATACAATGCCAAACCCAACCGACATCACCCAAAACCTGGTTACCCGTCTCCTGGCCCTGCTTGACGCCACCACCACCAGGAAATGCCACCACCCTCATCATCCTCAACACCACCACCGTCGCCATCATCATCAACCACCTTTGCCACCTTCAACCGAAAATCCTTACCATCTTCATCAGCATCATCGCCACCAACAACAGAGCAATCACCACCACAACCACCTTCTCCTCCCCATCGTCCTTCCTATTCCCTAACCTCAATATTGCACCTGTCCTCGACCACAACCACCAATCCCTGAGCCACAAACACACCCCAACACCCAAGCCAACTCGCTGTCGACTCAGACCCGTCCCCTTTCCCTGTTTTGACTAAACAACCTCTTCGTCGATTCTCGACTTTGAACACAGCCCCACCTCGTCAACAACCCATTCACCACGGCTTCAAGAGCGACCACCCTGTGCCGACGAACTACCAAAACCAACACAAACCCCTAGCAATTCTCCTCCTAGTCGCCTAATTGGCCGGTCATTTGCCGAGTGTCGTATCCACTCCACCACTGAACCCTTGCATCGCGCTGAAGATCTCCACCGATCCTGGTGCGCCCCAACAGCCACGACCGCCGCTTGGAGAAAATGGATCCACCCAGATCCAGGGAACCGACCACTCTACCATACGGCTGCGCCGAAGCCGTAGCCTCTTGGGCAACTGAGCTCATCGGTGCTCCCCCCAAGCACTGGCAAGGCCAACCGGATCCCGAGCGCCACCGCGCTCGAGGACCCCGTCGCCATCTCGTTCTCTCTACCTCCGTCCTGTCCGCATAGGCAAGCGTTCCTCAGAGAGCCTGTACCAGCGCCGGCCTACTTCTTCTCCACGAGCCGAACCCGGACCGACACTCCTCCGTCCTAGCGCTGCCATCGAAACCCTAGGTAACTCCGCTCCTCAATTACTCATTCTCTCTCTCCACTCCTTTTTCTCTTTCTTCTTTAAAGGACAGCAACTATTGTTGTCATATTTATTATTTTTATTATTATTATTATTATTGTTGTTATTAGTATTATTATTATTATTATTATTATTAAAATTATTATTATATTATTATTACTGTTAATTATTATTATTATTACTGTTAATTATTATTACTGTTATTATTATATCATTAGTATTATTTTAATACTTTTGTTATGATTATGGTTTTTATTATTAGAATTATTAGCGTATTATTCTGTTTATTAAATAAATTTGATAAATAATTTTATCCAAAATACATTTTGACAAAATTAGGGTTTAACCCTAAACTGTTTTTATTTATTTTCAAAGTACTTTTTTAAAATATTTTGACTGCCAAAAATTTAGTTTACCTAGTAAATTCTATATTGACAACCTAGAGTTTTGCCTAAAAAGATTTATTATTTTTAAGCATTTTTCTGGACTAATAAAAATGTATTTTACAAATTACATATATAAAATATTTTCAAGTATTTACGTAGAATTAATTTTCAAGTATATTATGAAATATTTTCTAAAAATAGGACACATGTCTCTTCGTTCAAACCCTCTTCGAATTATCCCCATTACTCATAGCTAATCGTGCTTCCCTATTTCCTTGCAACTTCGGACCATGACACATCGAACATGACTACCGGACCTTCAGGACTTGTCGGATCACCGCACCACACCAGGAGTAACACCAGGCAAGATACCTTGCCATTATACTATTTATATTCAGTCTACATTTTATTACATATCACTGTTCATTATTTCCAGTTATTGTAACTCTTGATTTACTACATATTCTGTGATTATTAGTTACTTTGTTACTATCCTTTGATTGCATATGAACCTAGAGTTAGGGGACTACTGTTTGTAGTGTATTGTATATGCCTCGACACAGTTGTACCACGAGGATGTGTGAGACGAGTAGCATATAGAGATCCTTGCGTATGGGCTGATCCCCCATGTGCATGCGTTAGGGCTAACTGCTAATAGAGGCATATTAGAAGACTTAGCAGTTAGTAGAGGTATTGAGACATGGATGTGACTCTATTAGGCATTGGATGGGAAGAACAGTTCCTTAACGTATGGGTCCTTTATGCACTTTTCTATTACTGATCCTGCTGGCCTCTGACATTCGAGGAATGTTATACTTTGAGGTCCCTAGTATCCTGATGGGACCATACCTGAGATTACTGCTCTTGAGCCAGATGCCCATGCTTTGGAGGTTTGTTCTTAACTGCATGAACACAGTAGTACGGTTAGATTACCTTATTGTTGTCTTGTCACTTATATTTTTTGTGGCATATTTTGTATTCAGTATTTATGACATCTTCTTCCTGTATCTTGTTACGTCTCTCTAAGGACCTGGTTATCTCTCCAAGTGTGTGCTTCTGTGATATTACTGGTGTTCTAGCCAAGGCCGTGATCTTCTCCATAAATTTTGAAGACGATTGTGCTTGGTTTGTCTTGATATCTTATCGATCACTTCTTGTATATTTTATTTGAGATAGTTGGTAGTGGACTTTGTCTCTGCCCAACTTTTGTACAAATTACAATCCAGCATTGATATCTATTTTATATTGATTCTTATATTGTGGATGAGATTAGCATTATGGTTTTTACTGTATTTTACAGCTTATGTATACATACGAGTTTCCTTATATTGGAGTAGACTTCGTATGTATGCAGCTGGCATGGATACGTACCTAGTCCTACGTGTTCCATATATACCAATTGCGACGGTATATCCCGGATCCGAGTCATGTCCTTGATCATTCGGAATTGGTTGTTAGTACCAACGTTTCGTATGAGGAAAGATTTGTATCCATATTGGACCGGAGAGAGAAGATACTCAAGAAACATGACTATTAGTTTAGTCCATGTTGCTTGGGGTCATCACTCTTTGGGTGAGTCAACGTGGCAACGTGAGGATGATATCCGATCGTGATATCCACACCTATTTGACTCATAAGGTATAATGTCATCCTTATGCCTTATGCTTTTACTTTCTTGCTTGCATGCATGTATAATTGCTTGGTTGACATCTAGTCATAGATTGCCAATATTGGTATAGCTTGCCCCGATACCTCTAGTCTCTTGATTAAATTCTGAGGACATAATTCTTTTAAGGTGGGTAGAGTTGTCACTCCCATTTCCCATTATACTTATTTTTCAGGATACATATACGAATTTCTGACCATTGTCAGGTGGCTCGTGTTTTGACTTATCTTGCTTAGCTTAGCCTTGGTTTAATCTTGACTTGGTTGGTTCAACATGGCTTGACTTGGCTTGGCTTGGCTTCGCTTGGTTTGGTTTATTTTGGGTCGAGATGAGAGGGGTTGCTATATAAGTCAACTCCTTCTCTCTCTTCCATTATTTATATTTACTTCTTCATTTACTTCTTCTTCTCCCTTACTCCTCCTACCTACCAAGCCCTAGACAAGTGCAACTTGCTTCATGATGGATCTCCTATTTTATTTTTCCATTCTCTTCTCCACTTGATTATAAGCCTCTTTAGAACTTTGGCATTTTCAGTTTTGATGGATGGATCTTTATAGATCTAAGTTTTGATATTTTCTTACTTTTCTTGGTTTTGATCTATTAAAGCTTGATATTTCCTAAAACTAAGGCATTTTAGTTCCAGGCTGTAGAAAATCTCGTTCTATACAGTTTAGACCCTTGGAAGTCTCAATTCGAACATGTTTTGAGCAAGTTATGGCCATTTTAGTTCATGGGTTCAACTAAGGCATTTTTATAATGGTTGGAGAAGAAGAACAGTGTGCGCGTGCGCAACTTGGCGACGTGCCATTCAGTTGTGCGTGTTATTTAGCGCGGCACAACCTGACCCAGTGCGCGTTCTTTAGCGTGATGCAACCTGACCCAGCGTGCGCTCCTTAGCACTACGCAACCTGAGTCACGTGCAACCTGAGTCAGGCAAAACTTGACCTGGCGCAACCTGATATGGCGTACCCCAGCCTAGCGTAACCCAACTTAGGTGCCCCCTTGTGCCCCTTGGAGCCACCTGTCATTTCCTTGGCGCCACTTGACCAGCGCTACTTGTGGCCATGATACTTCTTGTCCTTTGCCCCATGCATGTTCTCCTAGTTTTAGTTGTATTTGCCTGTGATCGTGCATGTGACATGTGCTTGACCTATCTTGTGACGACCCGACTCGGTCACTCGTTGAGCATAACATGACTTGCCAGTATTGATCTTGACACGAACACGGTATGATAATCTTGATAGTGGCCCATCGAGGCGCACTCCTGACAAGTAATCTTGACAAGTAACAAGTAACCCGACTGTAAAACTCCTAAATTTCTACTATTTTTTTTATAAATTTGGTACTGATTTTTTTACTTTGTATTTGTACGTCGCGTAATTACATTGTAAGTCGTGCGCAAAATTTTGTTTTTGTTTTTTGTAATTGCTCGACGAGTGCGAATATGTGCGAGCGTACATATTTTTAGAAAATATTTTTCTATTTTTATAGTTTCAAGATAATATATATAATAATTATTCTTGCTATTGTACCAAAATTTTCTAAGTTTGCTGTTTTAATTATAAAAGCATGTTCGTTTATAACGGTTATTAAAAATAAATAATATTCTTCGTGCATACATATATATATTTCATAAATATTATATTAGTTTATTTTTAAATAATAATGTAATTTTCGAAATTATTATTATTAGTATCTTTGGAAAATATATTTTGAAATTATTGTGGCAATTTAAATCTTAATTTGATTTTATGGATTGATTTAAATAGTTAAATTAATATCTATATTTGAAATTTGATTTATCTTATTTGATTTTAAACTAAAAAAAGGAATTTAATTAGATTTAAATTGGATTTGGATTTGATTGGTTTTAAATTTATTGAAATTAGTAGCAAATTATCTATTAAGGATTTAAATTTTCCTACATCCTATCAAACTAGGAGATCTACCTCCTATATAAGGAGAGCCTCCATAAGTTTTTCCTCCATAATTATCCCACAGATCAAGTTCTCTACAATGTTAGTGCATTGTGTCCGTGACCAACATCGTATTCCATATTTATATGTACATGGTACATGGCATCTCCTTCGTGTCGGACATACCCCGACACCAGCAAATCCCTAACCTAGCCCTAACCCTAACCCCGTCCCCGCCTGCTGCTCGAACCCGGCTGCATCTCCTTCGCCGTACCCAACCTCAGCCTTCGCAACCCGTCACCACCACGACAGCCCCCTGTCCCCTACCTAGACAGCACCAAACCACCATCCTGACATCCCTCCAGCCAACTTTCCACCACCGCAGCCACCTTGCCACTCCGGTGAACCAACCCCGCCAACCTGACACGTCTCCCTAACCGCCACGACCACTCCCCTCGGACGCCACCGTCACTCCGGCCACCTTGGCCGAGCGCCACCACCACCTCCACGGACTTCTGGCCAAAACCCCAACCCCAGATCTACCACCACCATCACCACCACCGCGGCTACCGCCGCGGCAGCTCGTCCTCCGACTCCACAAGTTCGTCACCACCACCACCACCATTACCAAGAAGAAGTGGGTAAAATAAAACCCTAAACCTAAACTCACCTCCGGTTCGTCGGCAACCCTCTCCGCGCGCGCCACTTTCTCCTTCAATGCACATCCGCCGCCTCCTTTCCCGCTTTTGTCTCCATCCTTCTCGCCTTCACCTCTCTGCCGTCCATGTCCCGCGTGACCACTGACCGTGCCTCCCATTTCCTCTCCGCCTACCGCCCCTCACTTCTCCTCCGCCACCACCACCACGAGCACGTGCGTGCCGACCCAGCGCCCTCCACCCGTCCGAGCCCTCTCTTTCCACCTACGACTCTTCTCCCTGTGAGCACCCTGAATTTTGGGTTGATTTTTTTTTCTGGTTGATTTAATTTCAATAAATAATTTATTCTGTTTATTTATCCTTAAGTGTACTTTCCCGTGCCTTTGATAATTGGAGTGTCAGGGATGTTCAACTCTGGAAATTTTTTTCACGAGTTTTGGTGTGGACAGGATTACCTTCATGATGCTATATAGTGTCCCACTCAAACTTGTTCCCTTGTGCTCTTTTTGCTTCGTAGAACTTCGGGTCGAATTAGACCATTTGATCATTAAATAATTTTCCCACTCTTTTCCTTGATCATTATTAGCACGTTACCGTGACTTTTAATTTGGGAGCGCAAGACCAGTCATTCTCTTGAAACCAACTTCTTATGCATGATATACTCGAGACGCTCGTCACCCATGACCTTCGTGTCCCACTCAGACACGCCATTTTGTGCTCCATTTGCTTCGCACAACTTTTCTGACACGTGACCCGATTTTATTTTATCCCACGGTGTCACATTCATTTTCCAACTTGATTTGTGGGTACCCTGTCGACCAAAACTTGTCAGCCCCAGTTATGGACATAGCCCACATTGAGCCTACTATCCGAATGCCATTTGTGTTCCATTTATTGGAATCCCCATGTGCTACTTATTTGTCCGTGATTATCAACACCTATTTTTAATTTATTTATTTCGCCAAGTCCGGTTTTGATCCAACCCGGCTTGACTGAACCCAACCCAGCTCTATGTTACCCTCCATCATGACACCCTCACTTTCCTCATCCAAAAATAATATTAAATACCCTGTTTACCTATTTCAATATTTATTGGAATTTCTATTTATTTAAATCCCCATAGGAATGGCCATTTCCCTCTAGTTAATTCTAGCCATTGATCCTTCTAATAAATCCTATCCATTAATCTTCCTACATGGAAACTTTTCCCACACTCTCATAAACTTTTTCTCCACAGCCGGCCCTAACCCCAAGATTTCACACTTTTCTCTCTCTCACTCATTTATTATTATCATCTTCTCTCTTTTCCTTTCTATTTTTTTCCTACACTCCCTTCACCACACAACAGCAGCTCCAACACAGTCCCCATCCCCGAGCACTCCCATGGCCGAGCTTGGCTCCGGCCACCCCCCCTGGCCGGCCTCCGCTGTGGTCGGCCGTCGACCACTCCACGCACCACCTCTCCTCCTTCTTCCTCCTCCTCTTCAATATCACCACAACCACCACCTCAAAACACCCGACCACCATCCACCTTAGCCGCCACCGGCCTCCGCCGCCGCACCTTCGCAGGATGCGTAGCCTCCCGTCATCGCCGGCCAGGTCGCGCGCCACCAGCGTCGCAGCCAGCAGCAGTAGCTGCAAAGGCAGCACAGCGCGCGCCCCTTGCCGCACGCGCACGAGCGGTGCAGCACCGCTGCCGGCCACGTGCCGACGTGGCCGTGCCCTCCCCCACGGCGGACGAACTCCAGCGACCCCCCTGGGTCTGCCGCCTCACTCTCCTGCGCGACGTATAGGCGATTCGTGCATTTTGCACGAATTCCGGCCATGACGCGCGCGAAACAAAGTCCATTTTGGCGCTCCGTCGCAGCGACTTCGCACGCATTTTTTCAAAAATTCGACCATCGGATCGGTAATTTCTTTGCTCCGTCACAATCTCGGTATATCCACCTTCACTCATGTCAATTTTCATCCGTTGATTTTATCGTTTGATACATCAAAACCGGCCACCAAGTTGACCGTTTAAATTGTATTAATTTTGGACAGTTTCGTGGGGTCAACTTCGTCAGCTTGTACCTCCTCCACCGCAGCTCCGTTGGGCGTGCTACCTGTTCCTGTGCGAAGCTGGTATAACCCTCTTGCTACCCCTCCAGTTTCGTTTCATTGTGAGCTTGTTTGATTGGTTGAATTCGACGCCAAAGTTGGCCGTCCGAATTCGTAATTTCCAACTTGTAAAATTCCATTTTTGAACACGGGACTCCAGATTTCATTTCTGACACCACCATTAGACTCATGGCAACGTTCTGGCATGTTTTCATATAAAATTTGTTAGACTTGGAGGACGTGGGCCCTGGCACGTTTTTCGGTGCAATGTGGGTCCCACAGTCCGGGTCAACGGGACTTTTTGACGCCGGCTCATCGGAATCCAATTTCGGATATACCATTGAGTTCGTATCGTCATTCTGGACTTGTTGACATATAATTTGCTAGGTTTTGATGGACATTGAATCTGGCACGCATTTCGGTGCAAGTCGGATACTAATATCCGGGTCAACAGGTCATTTTGAGATCGGCTCATCGAAATCCAATTTCGGATATACCGTTGAGTTCGTATCGTCATTCTGGACTCGTTGACATGAAGTTTGCTGAGTTTTGAGAACATTGACTCCGGCATGCATTTCCGTGCAAACCGGAATTTCAAGTTCTGGTCAACGGACCAAATTGAGATCGGGTCAATGGAATCCAATTCTGGAGATACCGTTGGGTTCGTATCGTCATTCTAGTTTCGTGGATATATAATTTGTTATATTTTATAGACTTGTTTTTTGGCACGTTTTTCGGCACAAAACGGCTCCGACACGGATACCGTTTTGACCCAAAATTACCTTTTTGCCCTTGTGTCCAAATTGGACCGATGGGGAGGCTATCCTAGCTAATTTGACCATTCTGGACACGTTGGCGATGTTTATTTCATCGTCCGACAATGTTTGTTGATAATTTCTCTGAGTCTAACCTTTTTATAATTAATTAATAATTAATTCTTATAATGTTCGTATTTCAGGATTAGTACAACGAAACTAAGATCAGTCAATTCCAGTGATCTCACATCGCTGAAATTGACAAGATGAACACGTGGATCACTATAATAAGATTATCAACCTTACCATTGATCTTCTTATCTCGATTTGCGTGTCGTAAGTTTCGACGTACGAATAACGAAGTACACTTTATATCTTTAATAATTAGACTAGAATTGACCATGTTTGACCAGTTGACCCAAAGTCAACTGTAAGTCAATACTTGACCTAGTTTGACTAGATTATTGACCGAAGTTGACCTAGAATTGTTTTGACTTAGAAGAACCTAGAATAATATAGATTGCTTGTAGAGTTTCATTTATTACAACTTGAACATCTTATAACCTGTGTTGCTTTAAATAGGACTCTGTGGCTTCAGTTGGACCCCCTATACTTATCAGCTGTTCAGGTTATCAGGCGAGTACATTCTCTGATCATTTCATATCATGTTTAGGATTATATTTCCTGCTTTAGACTACCTTACTTGATGCTGACACGTTGGTAACACGGATTGGTACTATATGGATCCCTTCATGAGATGTTATCCCTCTCGGGCGCATCAGATACTTTTGTCATGTGTGTTTCACTTACATCACGTATCATATGCTTCTATCATCATGAATCTTCGAAAATCAGCTAGTGACTTATGTACCCTCATGATCACCGAGCCTTCACGAATCAATTCATGAATCACCCTATACGGGTAGTAGTTTAGTCACGAATCTTAACGTAACTTGACTGGATCCTTGTGTATTGATTGGGGTACGGGAGAGTATGAATGGTCATGTGAATAAATATCCAAAGTAGTGTAGTCATGAATCACTCTTAGTGTAGTCATGAATCAGTCCTAAGCCATTCACATGTTCGTCTGTACTCTAAATCACTAGCACTGTCTCTCTTTATATATATCATAGATATTTACTTACAGTCTCTCTTTTACATTATGCTATTTCTTCAGATCCTGTATTATATTCTCTAGCATGATTACATTTCCTTTCCCGCTATGACTTGTTGAGATGTATTGTGCTCGCTCCTATCCTGACTGGACCTATTGATAAATTTTACAGATAGCTTGGAGGTTGCCTGCTAGCCTAGAGGAGACACATTAGAGGTTGTTTAGATAGTTATTTCAGTTGTCTGGAGTTGTATTTATTTTACGGATTACTGTATTTGAGCTTTGAGATGTATTTCTGGATTTGTGTATCTTAGACACTAAGGCTTCTATCTGCTGTATCCCTTTTAGATTTCATGTTTTATCTATCTTCCATTATGCTCTACCTTAGATGTGTTTGAGTCTGTATCTGCTATGTCACCCCCATTCGGGGAGTATAAACTGCTTAGCATATTATTGTTAGATGTTGTGACCTAGGACAGTGTTCTACCGCCGACACTGTGGCGTAGGCTGGGCGTCGTTAAGTTCTCGTACCTAACAGTGGGTGCGGGTCGTGACACGTTTTTAGTGGTGGCCCATGCAGGTCGAGTTTATGTAGTGGTATTCGAACTAGATTACCACTACAGCCTGCAGTAGGATTAGGATATATTTTAAAGATACTCAATCACAGTTAGGATCCCTTGAGAGATTCCTAGGACGACCCTTGAGAATCTTATTTAACTTCAATTTTAAAACTCTCTTTTCCTTGATTTGATTTATCTTTATTTTCTGTTGTTGAATTTGATTTTGATGGATTATTGTTGAATTTGAGTTTGTATTTATTGATTTTGATGGAAGATTGTTGAATTTTGAATCTTGACGTTAGCTGTAGCATCCGAGTTTGTATTTATATGATTTGAAGGATTTTTGTTCATTTTTGAATCTTGATGTTCGTTGATAAAATTTGATTTTTGGGTATTCATTGTGATTTAATTTAATTTTTGTCAAGATGAAATTATATGAGCTAGGTCATCTAAGTTATGGAATCTAGTCTTCTATAGTCACATTAGCCAGCATGGTGAGGACATATAGTCTGATTTTGGATATATTTCTCGGGTGTGGGAATTTAAGGTTTTCACAGCCAAGCTAGCGGCATCGCAAAAATGTTAAATACCATGATTCTAGAGGTATGTGCCTAAGTCGAGGACTCTGTGATTATCATAGCCTTGCTTACTAGTATGACAAGGATTTAGAGTACCATGATTGTGGATAGACGCATTTGATTATCAGATTATACCTTAAATATTTTCGAACATGTTTTCTCTACTTTTGTTTTAGTCCTTCAAAAAAAAGAGGAATTATTACTTGTTGTTTTGTTTCGCTTATGAATAGGTAGCTATTTTTATAAACCTTTGTGTAACTTCTTTCTATGAATTTCTTCTTAATACAATGAATCAATGATTTTGCTAGACTTATTTTGGATTTGATATTTCAGCTCTGGGTTTCAAAATGGTTCCTTCTTTTAAACAGATAAGCAAAATAGATTTTATCGTTATTTCTTTCTTGCTATTATTCTTGTATTAAATAATAGTAATAAAACTGTCTTGATTACATCAATCGCCTACTTTGCAGTTTTGTTAGGAATCTAAATATTGGTCTTGATGTAGAATTTAATTTTTATATTGGGACATGAGAATATATATATAGTGGACACAGACTCTTTGCCTGACACGTATGCATGCTACACTTGATTTGCCACATGCCTAAATACATATTAATATGTTATTGATGTTTAAATTGTCAAAATCCCAATATTTCTAGTTTTCTGTTTCTCCAGTTTAAATTCGTAATTCAAATATAGATTTCATGTTATTAGTTATGTTTACATCACTGCACATGTATGTTATACGTAGGATTTCAATTCAAAAAAAGTTTAGTTGAGTTTTGTGTTTGAATTTGTCAAATCTAAGACTGTGTGCATATTAACCATTAATGTTGGATTTTAAATATTAGTTCAAATTGTTGTTTTAAATGTAATATTTTGAGCTATATACATTGTGGTATGTAGGGATATAAATTTAGGTTTCGTATTCTTACATGTTAGGTTGTAATAAACATTGAGTTGGTTTTGATGTTCAAATTTCTCCAAAATCCTGAAAACTGAATACATGTTAACATTTTATATTGATTTCAATTGTTTAGTTCAATTTCAGAGTTAATATGTAATATTGAACTGTATGCGTAAATAAATATATGGATAGTATGTTAGGGTTTCATTTATATCATGTTAGGATGTATTGGGAGCGTTGAGATTGGTTGTGATGTTTCAAAACCCTAAAATCTGAGACTGCATTATGTTAATATTACACTGCTTTAAATGTTAGCTTATTTTTAGATTTTGTATATAAATGCTGAACTAAAACTGGATTCAACCTTTCAATACTAAGCTATACCCTGTACAAGGACACACACACCCTAACTTAGTATACGCTGCCATATAAGCCTAACATTTCCTCCTCTATGTTATGTTCATATACCTGTATAGATATATATAGAGTTTATGCATACATATTATAATGTATATAGATACATAACTAAATCTCTACTTCTTTACATATATATATGTATATGGTTAGCCATGCATGTTATGAGTAAATAGGTTGTGTATTGTAGATTGTTTAACCAATATGCCATGAGTAGTGTAACTTGATAGCCGTTGTTTTGAAACCCAAATCCTCCTATACTCTTCATGTATATTTCACATACACCAGTGCCTACTATCTAACCATATGAACATGTCTCCATACACATAATGCTAGCTTTTTTCTCTCTAACGCTCTCTATATTATATATTGTGATTGGATTTCAATGTAATCGACTTTCGTTAATTAGACTTGTGATTCTGATTTTCTTGGGATAGTACCCCTTTTAGATGATTGGTAGTTACCTTTCTTTATTTTTTTGATGAGTACCAGTTTTCACATAGGATGGTAGACTGTCTTACAGTTTTCATGATTTATTATTTCTGTAACTTTTCTAGTTTAGCACCCTAGATTGCTTGTGTGTTTTGATACCCGATGACCGTTTTGGTTAGTATGACTAGTATAACTAGATGAGACTTTCACTACCACAGTATGCCATGACCCTGTATGTCGTCCTTTTAATCACATGATTTGTTTGAGTTTTGGGACTTTGATTGTGGTGGTTTGACCTAGAAGGAGTATGAACAATTTTAATTTCGAGGACGAAATTTTTATAAGGTTGGTAGGATGTGAGCACCCTAAATTTCGGGTTAGTTTTTTTTTATTTTTATTTTATTTTCTGGTTGATTTAATTTCAATAAATAATTTATTCTGTTTATTTATCCTTAAGTGTACTTTCCCGTGCCTTTGATAATTGGAGTGTCAGCGATGTTCAACTCTGGAAATCTTTTTCACTAGTTTTAGAGTGGACAAGATTACCTTCATGATAGTATATAGTGTCCCACTCAAACTTGTTCCCTTGTGCTCTTTTTGCTTCGCAGAACTTCGGGTCGAATTAGACGATTTGATCATTAAATAATTTTCCCACTCTTTTCCTTGATCATTATTAGCATGTTACCGTGACTTTTAATTTGGGAGCACAAGACCAGCCATTCTCTTGAAACCAACTTCTCATGCATGATCTACTCGAGATGCTCGTCACCCATGACCTTCGTGTCCCACTCAGACACGCCATTTTGTGCTCCATTTGCTTCGTACAACTTTCCTGACACGTGATCCGATTTTATTTTACCCCACGGTGTCACATTCATTTTCCAACTTGATTTGTGGGTACCCTATCGACCAAAACCTGTCAGCCCCAATTATGGACATGGCCCATATTGAGCCTACTGTGCACATGCCACTTGTGTCCCATTTATTGGAATCCCCATGTACTACTTATTTGCCCGTGATTATCAACACCTATTTTTAATTCATTTATTTCGCCAAGTCCAGTTTTGATCCAACCCGGCTTGACTGAACCCAACCCAGCTCTATGTTACCCTCCATCATGACACCCAAACTTTTCTCGTCCAAAAATAATATTAAATACCCTGTTTACCTATTTCAATATTTATTGGAATTTCTATTTATTTAAATCCCCATAGGAATGGCCATTTCCCTCTAATTAATTCTAGTCATTGATCCTTCTAATAAATCTTATCCATTAATCTTCCTACAAGGCAAACTTTTCCCACACTCTCACAAACTTTTTCCCCACAGCCGGCCCTAACCCCAAGATTTTACACTTTTCTCTCTCTCTCACTCATTTATTATTATCATATTCTCTCTTTTTCTTTCTATTTTTTTTCCACACTCCCTTCAGCACACAACAGCAGCTCCAATACAGTCCCCATCCCCGAGCACTCCTATGGCCGAGCTTGGCTCCGGCCACCCCCCTGGCCGGCCTCCGCCGTGGTCAGCCGTCGCCACTCCACGCACCACCTCTCCTCCTTCTTCCTTCTCCTCTTCAATATCACCACAACCACCACCTCAAAACACCCGACCACCATCCACCTTAGCCGCCACCGGCCTCCGCCACCTTGCCATCGCAGGCCGTGCAGCCCCCCGCCATCGCCGGCTAGGCCGCGCGCCACCAGCGTCGCAGCCAGCAGCAGTAGCTGCAACGGCAGCACAGCGCGCGCCCCTTGCCGCGTGCGCACGAGCGGTGCAGTGCCGCCGTCGGCCACGCGCCGACATGGCCGTGCCCCCCCCCGCTGTGGACGAACTCCGACGACCCCCCTGGGTCTGTCGCCTCACTTTCCGGCACGACGTATAGGCGATTCGTGCATTTTGTACGGATTCCCGCCTTGACGCGCGCGAAACCAAGTCCATTTTGGCGCTCCTTCGCAGCGACTTCGCGCACATTTTTCTGAAAATCCGACCGTCGGATCGGCGATTTCTTCGCTCTGTCACAATCTCGGTATATCCACCTTCACTCCTATCAATTTTCATCCGTTGATTTTATCGTTTGATACATCAAAACTGGCCACCAAGTTGACCGTTTAAATTGTACTAATTTTGGACAGTTTTGCGGGGTCAACTTCGTCAGCTTGTACCTCCTCCACCGCAGCTCTATCTGGCATGCTACCAGTTCTTGTGTGAAACTGGTATAACCCTTTTGCTACCCCTCCAGTTTCGTTTCATTGTGAGCTTGTTTGATTAGTTGAATTCGACGCCAAAGTTGGCCGTCCGAATTCATAATTTTCAACTTGTAAAATTCCATTTTTGAACATGGGACTCCAGATTTCATTTCTAACACCACCATTAGACTCGTGGCATCGTTCTGGCATGTTTTCATATAAAAATTGTTAGATTTGGAGGACGTGGGCCCTGGCACGTTTTTCGATGCAAAGTGGGTCCCACAGTTCGGGTCAACGGGACTTTTTGACGTCGGCTCATCGAAATCCAATTCCGGATATACCGTTGAGTTCGTATCGTCATTTTGGACTCGTTGACATATAATTTGTTAGGTTTTGGTGGACATTGGATCCGACACGCATTTCGGTGCAAGTCGGATACTAATATCCGGGTCAACAGGTCATTTTGAGATCGGCTCATCGGAATCCAATTTCGGATATACCGTTGAGTTCGTATCATCATTCTGGACTCGTTGACATGTAGTTTGCTGAGTTTTGAGAACATTGACTTTGGCACGCATTTCCGTGCAAACCAGAATTTCAAGTTCTAGTCAACGGGCCAAATTGAGATCGGGTCAACGGAATCCAATTCTGGAGATACTGTTGGGTTCGTATCGTCATTCTGGTTTCGTGGACATATAATTTGTTATATTTTATAGACTTGTTTTTTGGCACATTTTTCGGTACAAAACGGCTCCGACACGGATACCGTTTTGACCCGAAATTACCTTTTTGCCCTTGTGTCCAAATTGGACCGATGGAGAGGCTATCCTAGCTAATTTGACCATTCTGGACACGTTGGTGATGTTTATTTCATCGTCCGACAATATTTGTTGATAATTTCTCTGAGTCTAACCTTTTTATAATTAATTAATAATTAATTCTTATAATGTTCGTATTTCGGGATTAGTACAACGAAACTGAGATCAGTCAATTCCAGTGATCTCACATCGCTGAAATTAAGATGAACATGTGGATCACTATAATAAGATTATCAACCTTACCATTGATCTTCTTATCACGATTTACGTGTCGTAAGTTTCGACGTACGAATAACGAAGTACACTTTATATCTTTAATAATTAGACTAGAATTGACCATGTTTGACCAGTTGACCCAAAGTCAACTGTAAGTCAATACTTGACCTAGTTTGACTAGATTGTTGACCGGAGTTAATCTAGAATTGTTTTGACTTAGAAGAACCTAGAATAATATAGATTGCTTGTAGAGTTTCATTTATTACAACTTGAACACCTTATAACCTGTGTTGCTTTAAATAGGACTCTGTGGCTTCAGTTGGACCCCCTATACTTAGCAGCTGTTCAGGTTATCAGGCGAGTACATTCTCTGATCATTTCATATCATGTTTAGGATTATATTTTCTGCTTTAGACTATCTTACTTGATGCTGACACGATGGTAACACGGATTGGTACTATATGGATCCCTTCATGAGATGTTATCCCTCTCGGGAGCATCAGATACTTTTGTCATGTGTATTTCACTTACATCACGTATCATATGCTTCAATCATCATGAATCTTCGCGAATCAGCTAGTGACTCATGTACCCTCATGATCACCCAGCCTTCACGAATCAATTCATGAATCACCCTATACGGGTAGTAGTTTAGTCACGAATCTTAACGTAATTTGACTGGATCCTTGTGTATTGATTGGGGTACGGGGGAGTATGAATGGTCATATGAATAAATATCCAAAGTAGTGTAGTCATGAATCACTCTTAGTGTATTTATGAATCAGTCCTAAGCCATTCACATGTTCGTCTGTACTCTAAATCACTAGCACTGTCTCTCTTTATATATATCATAGATATTTACTTACAGTCTCTCTTTTATATTATGCTATTTCTTCATATCCTGTATTTTATTCTCTAGCAAGATTACATTTCCTTTTCTGCTATGACTTGTTGAGATGTTTTGTGCTCGCTCTTGTCCTGACTGGACATGTTGATAAATTTTACAGATAGCTTGGAGATTGCCTGCTAGCCTAGAGGAGACACATTAGAGGTTGTTTAGATAGTTATTTCAGTTGTCTAGAGTTGTATTTATTTTATGGATTACTGTATTTGAGCTTTGAGATGTATTTCTGGGTTTGTGTATCTTAGACACTTAGGCTTCTATCTACTGTATCCCTTTTGGATTTCATGTTTTATCTATCTTCCATTATGCTCTACCTTAGATGTGATTGAGTCTGTATCTACTATGTCACCCCCATTCGGGGAGTATAATCTGCTTAGCATATTATTGCTAGATGTTGTGACCTAGGACAGCGTTCTACCGCCGACACTGTGGCGTGGGCTGGGCGTTGTTACGTTCTCGTACCTAACAGTGTGTGCGGGTCGTGACACTCCCGCTCGCAGCTCCCCGATCGTCTCCCGAGCGCCGCCCTTCCTCTCTCCTCCACTTCTCTCGATTCCCTAGCTCTCGCTCACACTCTTCTCTCTCTCTCCCTTTCGCTTCCATCTCTCTCTTTCCTCCCAACTGTTACTTTTGAAGGGGATGAGAACAGCTATTCTCATTCTGTTCTTATTTGATACTTTAATATATTATATTTTGTTTTATTTCTTTTTCATCTTTATTTTACAAGTGCAAGCATTAGTAAGATTTTTCCTAAAAAATTTATCTGATGTTATTAAATATGTTATTATTATTATTATTATTATTATTATTATTATTATTATTATTATTATAAAAATCAAGTTAGCTTAGAGTATATAAATTAGGATATATTACCCCTTTGAAAAATTAGGATGTGTATATGTATTATTAGCATTAGTATTAATAAAATTTTTATTTAATGTCTATTTTTCTAGAAAGTATCTTGTAGCAAAATATGAATATAGTCTGGCCTAGGCCTTATACGTAGTTTCAAAATCTAGTTAGAACCCTAAAATATGTGATTTCTATGATATTTGATAGGTTATAATAATTTCGTATATTTATCTAAAAGTATTTTTCACTATTAAAAATATAGTTTTCTACCAATTCTATTTTCGACGAACTTAGAGTTTTTAGCCAAAAATGATTTCTTCTTGACTTTAAGTATTTTTCAATAATTATTTAGACTCAAACTAGTTTTCGAATATTATAAATAGTTTTTCTAAATTTATATATATTATTTACTTCGACTATCCTTCTGTCCAAGACTAATCCTATTTTTTCTATTCTCTCGCCATTCTAGACTACCTTATGTCGAACCTAACTAATTTGACCCTTTTGGACCCAATGGAACTGTTCGTGCCATCATCAGAGGTTACTTGCATAGTTGTTGTACCGAAGTCGCAGTTCGTGCTACCTTGATTATTGTAACACCACCTCAGGCATCAATCAGGCAAGACACCTTGTCATTTGCTGTTTATTTATTTTAGCTCATATTTAAAGCATTATTTATTATTTTTTTATGAAAAATAAACTGTAATACATGGCATAACCTGTTAGAACTTACTGTTAAGTTATAATTTTTGCTATGCATTATTTTTTTGCACATTAAACCTAGATTTAAGGGACCACCTTGTGTGTTGCATTCATTGGCCTTGACACGTTGTACCACGAAGTTGTGTTTAGTATGTAGAACACGGACGTGCGTGATTGGCCGGCCACTAGTACGTATAAGTCGTGCAATAGGATTAACCGCTAATAGAATTTCATGCTAGTTTGACTTAGCGGTTATAGAGGTTTTCTGTTGTGGATACAACATAGTAGGGCATTGGGCGGGGAGGACAATTCCTTAGCGTATGGGCTACTATGCTCTTTTCTTTGTGACCTGGATGCTCCGCTGGAGATACGGGGTTGATGACCCATTGATTAATGACGGCCACTGGCGTTCTGCGTAGCGTTATGCTCTTATTGATTGGGCCTCTGGTGCTCCAAGGGGGGACCATGTTGATCCCATTTTAGCCAGGGCCCTTGCGCAGGAAGGATTGTTCTTAACTACATTTTACTTAGAACAGTTAGGCACCTTTATCCGTTAGGTATGACTACTTTTGGTTTCGGTACTTGTATCTGACTGTGGCATGGAACAATAACTTGTCGTGAACTAGTTTGCCACATCTTGTACTTGTTTGGTTATAGGTGTGGCTTACTACTCCGATGAGAAGGTATTGAACCTTGTTGGGGTCCAGATACCATATTGGATTCATAGCATGGAAAGATACGTCATCGTGAATTAGTTTACCATCTCCTGTCCTTATTTGGTTGGGGGGATGGTACGCTAATTCAATGGTGTGTATTGGACCATGTTATAATTCAATTGACTTATTTATTTGAGCAAATTATATTCAGTTATATTGGCATGATATTATGTGTCTTGTTATATCCCTCTGAGGACCTGGTTATCTCTCCAGGTGTGTGTTCATGTCTTCCGCAGGTATTCTAGTCGAGGTCGTGGTCTTCTCCATTTATTCGAATATGACGTGCCATGGATCTATCTTGCTACCTTCGTCAAATTATTTTATATATCATGTACTTTTTTTCTTTTATTTGGTTGGTAGTGGATGTGTCTTCAACTAACATATTGTATCAAGACAATTTATTATCATTATATAATATCTTTTATTTATTTATTTTGTGTGGATGAGATTAGTCATGGTTCTACTGTATTTTATAGCTTACGTATATTTATTATACGTCTGGCATATCTACGTTCCTAGTCCTACGTATTTTGGGACTGGGGCATTACATGTTTTTGTGTTGGCCCATGCAGGTTGAGATAAATTGTTTGGTTACTTTATCGTACAAAGGAAGCCTGCGAATAGGATTAGAAGTCTAGGATCTCATCCACATACTTGACCTCTTTTCTCGATTTCATATTCAAACTACCGTTCGACTCATCGATTGCATCTTACTTGATTCCTTCCATCACTATTCTTATCTTCCCTTCGTGCTTGCTAGAGGTTAGAAAGGTGATCCCTACTAGATAGACGTATTTCCATTGCCCCAATACCATAAGTTTAATTCTTTTATGTTGGATAGAATGCCTTATGACCTAGCAATCCCTTTGTCTTTGTGACCTATATTCACAAGTTTACCTAGATTCTAGAATTTAGAGGACCCTAACCCATCTAGTCAACCAAAGACTTGGACAAGAAGACTGTAGGACGACTGTATGTAGACCAACACAGGATATGCTTTAAAGACTCAAGGAGTTGAACTAATTCTGCTTTCTTTCAACCTAAAACCTCATGTGCATATGTTTTAACCATCTTGACTAATGATGCTAATAAAACCTAGTATTTGCAAGCTAATTCTTTATCGAGCTTGACCAAGGAATATGCTTTTGAGCGGTCGCTCACTAACATATTGTCTAATCAGAACCGGTGCATGATGATCTGATCAACCGAGTTCACTTTGGTTCGCTTTTGTCTATTATTCTACGTGGATGGAACATAATTAAACTTGGCCTTTAGAATCCCATCCACGACGGCCTTGACAATTCCTTTGAAATTATTCGGTCGTCTTTGAACCACGTATTCGTATTCGATAATATAGTCTTTGAACTCCTTATTGCTTTCGCCTTCACCTATTTTAGAAGGACGAAGGCGTTGCACTTGAACTTCCTCTAGCCTTCCCATCGATTATGACCATTATCACTCGATGTTGCTATATCTTCATCCTAAACTACTCGTCCTTTTCTCGGCCCTATATTTACTATCATGACCTTCTAATCGCTTAATTTAGGAGTAAATCTAATTCGTTCTCTTAATCGTGCCCTCAACCTACTCTCAAGAAATTATATCTATAAGGTCTCTAATTTATTTTCTCTTGTTACCATAATATTCTTTATTGCCTGTTATCTTGTTCTAACTTTAGCCCTTACTCATTTTCCTTCTTATACTAACCCATGATTATCCTCGCCATTATTGAATTCGCGATTTCCTAAAGCATGTTTTATGATTATTCCTCACCAATACCCCCTTGTGCCGTCTCACCCCTTCTAATTCTTAATTTCGAGGACGAAATTCTTTTAAGTTGGGTAGAATGTAAAACCCCTAAGTTTCTACTATTTTTTTATAAATTTGGTACTGATTTTTTTACTTTGTATTTGTACGTCGCGTAGTTGCATTGTACGTCGCGCGCGAATTTTTTTTTTTTTTTTGTAATTGCTCGACAAGTACGAATATGTACGAGCGTACATATTTTTAGAAAAATATTTTTCTATTTTTATAGTTTCAAGATAATATATATAATAATTATTCTTGCTATCGTACCAAAATTTTCTAAGTTTGCTATTTTAATTATAAAAGCCTTTTCGTTTATAACGGTTATTAATAATAAATAATATTCTTCGTGCATACATATATATTTCATAAATACTATATTAGTTTATTTTTAAATATTAATGTAATTTTTGAAATTATTATTATTAGTATTTTTGGAAAATATATTTTAAAAATATTGTGACAATTTAAATCTTGATTTGATTTTATGGATTGATTTAAATAGTTAAATTAATATCTATATTTAAATTTTGATTTATCTTATTTGATTTTAAACTAAAAAAGAAATTTAATTAGATTTAAATTCGATTTGGATTTGAATTTGATTGGTTTTAAATTTATTGAAATTAGTAGCAAATTATCTATTAAGTATTTAAATTTTACTACATCCTATCAAACTAGGAGATCCACCTCCTATATAAGGAGAGCCTCCATAAGTTTTTTCTCCACAATTATCCCACAGATCAATTTCTCCATAATGTGAGCGCATCGTTGTAACACCCAGTTTTCCATATGAGGGTATTTATGTCATTTTTGGGGTAATTTAAATTTATTAGAATTTATTTGAATTTATGGAAATTTTTAGGAATTATTTTGGAATTGTTTGGACTAGGTTGACTTTGACTAGTGTTGACCCTTGTAGACCAACCTAGGAGCTAATCCTAGTTAGTATGGACTTGGTTAGGTTATATGACTCTAGTCTAGCCTAAGCTAATCCTTGGTTTGGTCATTAGACTCTAGTTAGCATTAGGAATTAGATAAGTCATAAGTCATGACTTATGGTTTGAACCAATTAATAAAACAACTTAGCCATAGCCTATGTAACTTGGCCCAAAGCCCAAAAATTAGCAAAACCTAATCCCTAGATCCACTTGGATGGCCACCCCAATCCTCATTGGGATTCCCCCACTATAAAATCTCTCCTAAAATCTAGGGTTGCCTCTTTCTTAGGAAAAGCTCTAAGTTCAAGGAGGTTAGTTTCTATTGTATTTTAATTCCTAGAACTCCTTTCCTCTTCCTTTTTCTTTCTAATTTATTCCATTAGGTCCTAATATAACTATTCTTGCTGTTGCTAGGGTCTCATCTCAGTTTGATGTGATTTGAGTGGTTTGGGACATCAAGACAAGAGCTATTGATTGGGGATTTTTCTTGAAAGTTCAACAATAGGTAACTTTCTCGTTTCTCCATGAAATTTCGTTTTGTCTTCATAATTAGGAAGCCCTAGGGGTCCCCTAAGTGCCTGCATTGGTGTCGTGTCGGGTTTCGTAAGTTTTGTGTCCATTTGGACACGTATCAGGACTGTAGCCTAAGTGTTTGTCGAAATACCACTGAGGGCATTTCGGGTTAATTTCTAGAAAGTAATTGATTGGAAAATATTGTTTTTATATTGCTTACATGTTTCCAGTGGTCTGATGTGGATTAGGTGTCGCGTCGTGTCGAATCGGACACGTGCACATGCGGTGCTCATACGCGCGCGCGCTATAGTCTTCCCCTGCTACTCGGGGGCTGTAGCGGACACGACACGTATTGTATTGACACGAAACTCGACAACGTAGCATAGGGCCATGACTGACACCCCGTGTGTCAAGTCCCACGTGTCCCCGTGTCGTGTCGAGGGTGGAAATCGATAGTGCACGTGTCGTGCACTGTGTGTTTCCAGTATTCACACGTGTGTTCCTGTGTAAACTATTTTAAATTCTTTAAATAATGATTTTAATTGTTAAATAGTTCCTAAATATTATGTATATTATGTGTTAGAATCAGTTTCCATGCTAGCTTAGATTTTGTTTAGGATTTTGGTCTCGAGCATGGATTTTTGGGTTTTCACTGATACACATTGATACTGTTTCTTTCAGTTTTTCTAATGACCAAATTACCTATTGCACTATGTTCTTCACTGTAAATTTTTCCTCCCCACATGTTTGTTAATGCATATGTGGTTTAGTTTTACAATTAAATTGGTTTTATGGCATGTGGATGTAGTTTGAGCTTTTGACTTGGTTCAAATGAATAGGGACTGTTGAACCCCTTCCTTTTGAACTATAGACCCTGTGGTTTTTCATAACCTGGGTTTTGTTGCAACCCTGAGTTTCCCTCCTAAACCTGAGAACTGAGAATAAGTCCCTGTCTTCCTATTTTATGTTACACTTCACTGTCCTTTTAAATGTTGAACTGATTTTGTTGGTGTAGGATTCAAATATGTAGATATATATATGCACAAGTGTTGAACATGGTCACATGTGTCGATTTCCTATTCCTATGTTTATAGAAAACCTGAGATGAGCTGACCATGAAATCTGAGAACTACATTGGTATTTAACTAATTGATGAAAACCTTAGAACAAATCACTATGGCCCTATTCCTGAGTATTAGTTCCTATTTCAGTTGCACAGTCACATGTACATAATGCCTACATTCCTGTCATGTTAGATATCTGAGATTGTGTAGGTGTAATATTGATTTCTTTTTCCTTTACCTGATAACTTTATTAGTAATTGACTGTTGGGATGATGCTGAAATCTAAGTTTTGATATAGACTCAAACCTGGGTTTTCAAGTGGTGTTTGGAAACTGATTTTAAACTCAGGTTTAAGTCTTGAAATATTTTTTTTTCCTTTCCCCTGTTTCCTTAAATGCAATAAGTGATTCCTTAAACTGAAATCTGAAATAGGTTTGAAACCTGGGAAATGATTCCCTTCCTTTCTTTTCCTTCATAGTTAATTTAAATCTGAGAATGATTGGACTGTTTTAAATGGATACTTAGATACTTAAAACTGAGTTGTATGATATTAGGAAAACCTGGGATTCATGAATTCATTCCCTGTTTCAAAAAACTGAGAACATGGGTTTCTAAAACTGATTTTGCCTATTGCTAAAATCTGAGCCTATCACTCACTGTTAACACCCACACCTATTTTCTTGGACACATTGCTACACCCTGTCACTTAATCTCCCTGAACACTGTTAAATTCCTGATATTAAGATTCATGTATACACACACACAATTTCATATACAAGCACAACCACAGGCCACCTATTCTAATTTCCTATCACATGTTGCATACACACACACACACACACATGTACTCTCTCCCCCTAGTACACACCTCACTCTTCACTCTTTCATTCTACACACACACACACACACAGTTACACATGTCCCTCTATATGCCTATCTAATGTAAGTATATATATATATAATGTATACTCTAATATATGTATCTATATATATAATGCAATTTGTACTTTATATATATATGAGTTAATAGTGTATTGTGATATATAGGAATATCTATTTGTGCGTGGTATACATATGGGTAGCCATGTGTATATACGTATATTACTATGTGATTCCATATGTAGGCCTATATGCAACTAGGTTGTGTGATGTTTGGTTTGACTTGTGTTGTATAGACTTAGTATACTAGCATAGGCTAGTTTAGCCTTATTAGACTAGTGTAGACTAATGTAGTCTAGTGTAGACTAGTTTGACCTAATTTAGACTTGGGTGACCTAGTTTGACCATAGTTGACTTAGGTTGACTTCTTGGTTGACCAGAGTTGACCAAGAGTTGACTTTGGCCTAGATTGACCTAGATTCATGTAGAATGCATGGTAGAACTTCATTTTGCCATTTTAGACTTGTTGTGACTTGTGCTGTTCTGATTAGGAGCCAGACACCACTCCTCAGATAGTATATTCATATTGGACACTCAGATACCAGCCGAGTACATTCTCTGATCATTTTATATCCTGCTTAGAATTATTTCCTGCAGTAGATTACTTTACTTGTACTGTCACGTTGGTCACACGGATTGGTACTATACAGATCCCTTCTTGAGATGTTATCCTTAGGGAGCATCGGGTACTACATGTTCTGTGCGTTTCACTTAGATGTCGTATCACTATGCTTCACAGGTTCTTCGATCACTTGTGACATATACTCTTATGATCACAGAGTCTCCTAGAATCTCTTATCCCATTCACGGGGTATCCTAGAATCTCCTAGAATCCCCATTTTTGGGACTTCCATGTACCACCCTTCGGGGGCTTTGCGTGGAATCATAACATAACTTGGTTGGATCCTTGTGTACTGATTGGGGGTACGGGAGAGTAGAAATAGACATTTGAATACTATCCAAGTAGTGTAGTATCAGAATCTCTTCCATAGTGTAGCATCAGAATCTCCTATGCCATTTACATGTCTATATTGTACTCTGACTCACTAGCCACATGTTAGTTCTCTATTTATAGTAGATATTTCTATTACAGCTATCTCTCTATGTTTACATACTGCACTTCTTTTAGTACTTGTATCTTACTTTACTGCATGATTATATCTTCTAACCTGCTATGAACTGTTAAGATGTACTGTACTCGCTCCTGTCCTGACTGGACCTGTTGAAAATATTACAGAGGACGAGGAGGAGGCTTGCCTGGATACCTACTACGGGGCAGCCTTAGATGACACCTGCGAGCTGGACCCTCAGGAGGACCCAACTCTAGCTGAGGATATCACCCCGATTGCCTAGATTAGATTAGTTAGGCTTATCTTACTTTATGCAGTCTTGAGACATGTTTTAGCTAGACTTTATTTGGAGTTCAGAGTTGTATATATTCTTTCATTCTGTATCTGAGACTATGTGCTTCTGGATATTGCTGGGATTATCTTAGACTACTTTTCATCTATTTATTTCCTTGAGTTCTATTTCATATCATGCTATCTCTTCCTTAGTTGTGATTGAGTTTTACTGCTATGTCACCCCATTCGGGGAGTATAAACTGTTTAGATATATATTGTTAGATGTATGTTGACCTAGGACAGCGTTCTACCGTCGACACTGTGGCGTAGGCTGGACGTACCCACGTCTCGTGCCCTTACTCTAGGGTGCGGGTCGTGACACATTTTTAGTGGTGGCCCATGCAGGTCAAGTTTATGTAGTGGTATTCGAACTAGAGTATCACTACAGCCTGCAGTAGGATTAGGATATTTTTGGAGGTACTCAATCACATTAGGAAAAACTCTTAATCCGATTCCTTTTGTCTAAAATTGTCGCTTATTGACTTCCCTTGAATATAAACTGTTCTTCTTTGAATTTTCGCTTCATTCTCAGAAATTGCTTCTTATTTTGATCTGTTTTCATGATGGTTATGAAGACACGATCTCATCGTTTCGGTTCGGGGGATACTATCGAGAGGCTGGCCACCTCTCGTCCTGTTCATCAGGGCCTCGAGACCGTAGCTTCTGTTGTGCCGACTCAAGTTGGCGTTTCTGCTATATTGGAGGTGCACCTCCGTCTATACAGAGACTTTTCCCTTCATTTCCGGTTTTTTTCAGCAGCAGCGATTCATGCAGCATCAGCAGCTGAGATTTGTGTAGTATCAGCATCAGGCTGGAGGAAACCAGCAGGGCGAGCTATCGTCAGGACAGTCGAGGATGCACAGACCGTTGGAGATCTTGCTGCAAGTTCCGTTCTTCTCAATTCCATTCCCGCAATTATCTTTTATAATTACCTTGAAATCCGATTCCATCTGTTCCTTGTTGATTGATTAATTTTGTCATGTTACTCTTTTGTTGTGTTTGTTTTTCTTCTGAGAAAATCATATGGGCTAGGTCGCCTAAATCATGGGATCTAGAATCTTCGATGGTCGTGTTAGTTGACATAGTGAGGACATGTAGTCAAATTTTGGATGTATTTCTCGGGTATGGGAATTTAAGGTTTTTGCCGTCGCATGCGGTAATGTGAAAAATTTAAATACCATGAACCTAAGGGTACGTACCTTAGTCAAGGACTCTGTGATTATCGTAGCATTACTCACTAGCATGATGAGGACTCTGGGCAACATGATTTTGGACAGACGCATATGATTAACAGATTGTATTTTGAGAAGGTCTTAAACATCATACCCTTCTGTTGTTATGAATAACTTAGGAGTAGGAGTATGAGTAGGAGTAGCTTAGTTGTTATTATAACCTTGTGTAACTTCTTGCTATAAAATTCTTCCTAAAACAATGAATCAGTGATTTTGCTAGACCTTGACTTAGATTTGATATTATAACTCTGGTATCAAATGGTTCCTTCTTTTAAACAGATAAGCAGAACAGATTTTATCATTATTTTCTTCTTGTCATTAATTTTTGTATTATCTTAGTATATATAATACAGTGGACACAGATGCTTGTCTGACACGTATGCATGTTACACTTGATCACCAACCTATCTAAATACATATTAATATGTTGATGTTAATTTTTCAAAATCCTAATGATTCTAATATAGGACAGTATCAGTGACTAGTTCTCTGTTTTCCAGATTAAATTCGTAAATTAAATTCAATTTTATATTATTAGTTGTTGTTTATATTACTGCACATGTATGTTACATGCAGGATTTCAAGTCTTAAAGAAAATTGGTTGAGTTTTGTGTTAAATTTGTCAAACCTGAGACTGTGTACATATTAACCCTTTAAGCCTGAATTCTAAGTGTTTAGTTCAATTTGCAGTTTTAAATTGTACTATTTAGAGCCGAATACATTATTGTATGTAAGGATATAATGTTAGGTTTCATACTCTTACATGTTAGGTGGTTGTTGTGATAAACCTTGAGTTGGTTTTGATGTTCGAATTTCTCCAAAATTTTAAAAACTGAATACATGTTAACATTTTTACATTGATTTCAAATGTGTAGTTCAATTTCAGATCTAATATGTAAAGTTGAGCTAAACTGAATGATTGAACCCTTTATTTCAAGTTTTAACCCATGTACACTTGACACTCTACACTAATATTCACAACTACCATGAAAACCTAACCCTTCATCTCTATGTTATGTTCATATAGCTATATGGATATATATACATAGTTATGTATACATGTTATAATGTATATAGATACAATTAAAGTCTCTACCTCTCTATACATATAAATATACGTATATATATATATATATATATATGGTTAGCTATGCATGTTATGAGTAAATAGCTTGTGCCTTGTAGACTGCTTAACCAATATGCTATGAATAGTGTAACTTGATAGCTATAGTTGAGACACAGATCCTCTTATGCACTTTTATGTATAATTCACACAAACCACATAACCTTTACATAATGTTAGCTTTTCCCTCTCTAATGCTATATATATAAATATATTGTGATTGGATATAAATGCAATTGACTTTCATTCTTTAACTTCGTTTTTTTTTAATTTTCTTGAATAGTATTCCTTAATAGATAATTGGTGGTTACCTTTATTTTATTTTTATAATAAGTACCAGTTTTCTGATAGGATGGTAGACTGCCTTACAGCCTTGATGATTGTTGTTTTCTTTTTCCTTTCCAGTATGGCACCCATGACCCGAGCCCGTCGCCTGAGAGCAGCTGCAACTACTGAGAGTGTGCTTCCACCTCCTACTGTTCAGGAGGTAGTGATCCCTCTATCTGATCAGGGGGTGGTGGCACCTCCTCCCTTTGAGGAGATGGTGGTAGCCTCGCTAGAGAGTCTTTCTTCATCTCCTGTCGTTCAGGAGAGAGCTGCAGATTTGCCCGAGGCCGAGAGCCTTTCCCTACCCCTTGGGATGGTACTCCCTACTGTACCACCCGGAGGTTTGTTACTTGACGCAGCCCAGGTGTTTGGATATTTTCAAGAGAGGCTGTTAGAGTCACAGAGAGTTCATGAGGAGGCCATAAGGGAGAAAATCCAGTGGTTGCTACGTCTGCGGGACTCTATGCTTCCAGGAGGAGAGCCTAGCTCCAAGAGGGCGAGGAGCAGTACCCAGTCCTATCTAGTGTTTGAGGAGTACCCATTTATCCAGCCGATATCATCATACCCAGCCCAGTCTCCTGTCCAGCAGAGGCCAGCTGAGCCAGAGCCTATCTGTGACTACTGTAGGAAGTCTGGGCACAAGTGGAGCAACTGTAGAAAGAGACTAGGATTGTGCCTATTCTGTGGGTCAGCTGCGTACTGGGTGCAGCATTGTCTTGATGCACCAACCAACCAGGGCCCTGCTTTCAGTTGGGAGTTCTAGTTCTCAGACCCAGCTAGAGGTGAGTTTTGACCTAACCTTAGTATCCCTTTTTGTGAATATTTGATGCATCCCTTATTGTATATTTTGACACCTTGTGATTGCCTAGTACTGTAGCATGTTGGTATAACTAGATAAGACCCCAGACTGATATTGCATGCCATGACCCTGTATGCCGTCCTCTTAAATTGAATGATTGATTAGGTTCTGAGACTATGATTACTGGGGGCTTAACCTAGAAGGAGTGCGATCACCTTTAATTTCGAGGACAAAATTTTTATAAGGTGGGTAGGATTGTAACATCCAGTTTTCCATATGAGGGTATTTTTGTCATTTTTGGGGTAATTTAAATTTATTAGAATTTATTTGAATTTATGGAAATTTTTAGGAATTATTTTGGAATTGTTTGGACTAGGTTGACTTTGACTAGTGTTGACCCTTGTAGACCAACCTAGGAGCTAACCCTAGTTAGTATGGACTTGGTTAGGTTATATGACTCTAGTCTAGCCTAAGCTAATCCTTGGTTTGGTCATCAGACTCTAGTTAGCATTAGGAATTAGATAAGTCATAAGTCATGACTTATGGTTTGAACCAATTAATAAAACTACTTAGCCATAGCCTATGTAACTTGGCCCAAAGCCCATAGCAAACCCTAATCCCAAGACCCACTTGGCCGGCCACCCCTATCCTCATTGGGATTCCCCCACTATAAAATCTCTCCTAAAATCTAGGGTTGCCTCTTTCTTAGGAAAAGCTCTAAGTTCAAGGAGGTTAGTTTCTATTGTATTTTAATTCCTAGAACTCCTTTCCTCTTCCTTTTTCTTTCTAATCTATTCCATTAGTTCCTAATATGACTATTCTTGCTGTTGCTAGGGTCTCATCTCAGTTTGATGTGATTTGAGTGGTTTGGGACATCAAGACAAGAGCTATTGATTGGAGATTTTTCTTGAAATTTCAACAATAGGTAACTTTCTCGTTTCTCCATGAAATTTTGTTTTGTCTTCATGATTAGGAAGCCCTAGGGGTCCCCTAAGTTCCTGCATTGGTGTCGTGTCGGGTTTCGTAAGTTTCGTGTCCATTTGGACACGTATCAGGACTGTAGCCTAGGTGTTTGTCGAAATTCCACTGAGGGCATTTCGGGTTCATTTCTAGAAAGTAATTGATTGGAAAATATTGTTTTTATGTTGCTTACATGTTTCCAGTGGTCTTATGTGGATTAGGTGTCGCGTCGTGTTGAATCGGACACGTGCACACACGGTGCTCACACGCGCGCGCGCTACAGTCTTCCCCTGCTACTCGGGGGCTGTAGCGGACACGACACGTATTGTATTAACACGAAACTCGACACGTAGCATAGGGCCATGACTGACACCCCGTGTGTCAAGTCCTACGTGTCCCCGTGTCGTGTCGAGGGTGGAAATCGATAGTGCACGTGTCGTGCACTGTGTGTTTCCAGTGTTCACGTGTGTGTTCCTGTGTAAACTATTTTAAATGCTTTAAATAATGATTTTAATTGTTAAATAGTTCCTAAATATTATGTATATTATGTGTTAGAATCAGTTTCCATGCTAGCTTAGGTTTTGTTTAGGATTTTGGTCTCGAGCATGGATTTTTGGGTTTTCACTGATACACATCGATACAGTTTCTCTCAGTTTTTCTAATAACCAAATTACCTATTGCACTATGTTCTTTACTGTAAACTTCCCCCCCCCACATGTTTGTCAATGCATAAATGGTTTAGTTTTACAATTAAATTGGTTTTATGGCATGTGGATGTAGTTTGAGCTTTTGACTTGGTTCAAATGAATATGGACTGTTGAACCCCTTCCTTTTGAACTATAGACCCTGTGGTTTTCCATAACCTGGCTTTTTTGCAACCCTGAGTTTCCCTCCTAAACCTGAGAACTGAGAATAAGTCTCTGTCTTCCTATTTTATGTTACACTTCACTGTCCTTTTAAATGTTGAACTGATTTTGTTGGTGTAGGATTCGAATATGTAGATATATATATACACAAGTGTTGAACATGGTCACATGTGTCGATTTCCTATTCCTATGTATATAAAAAACCTGAGATAAGCTGACCATGAAATCTGAGAACTACATTGGTATTTAACTAATTGATGCAAACCTTAGAACAAATCACTATGGCCCTATTCCTGAGTATTAGTTCCCATTTCAGTTGCACAGTCACATGTACACAATGCCTACATTCCTGTCATGTTAGATATCTGAGATTGTGTAGGTGTAATGTTGATTTCTTTTTCCTTTACTTGATAACTTCATTAGTAATTGATTGTTGGGATGATGATAAAATCTGAGTTTTGATATAGACTCAAACCTAGGTTTTCAAGTGGTATTTGGAAACTGATTTTAAACTCAGGTTTGAGTCTTGAAATGTTTTTTTTTCCTTTCCCCTGTTTTCTTAAATGCAATAAGTGATTCCTTAAACTGAAATCTGAAATAGGTTTGAAACCTGGGAAATGATTCCCTTCCTTTCTTTTTTTTCTTAGTTAATTTAAATCTGAGAATGATTGGACTGTTTTAAATGGATACTTAGATACTTAAAACTGAGTTGTATGATATTAGGAAAACCTGGGATTCATGAATTCATTCCCTGTTTCAAAAACCTGAGAACATGGGTTTCTAAAACTGATTTTGCCTATTGCTAAAATCTGAGCCTATCACTCACTGTTAACACCCACACCTATTTTCCTGCACACATTGCTACACCCTGTCTCTTAATCTCCCTGAACACTATTAAATTCCTGATATTAAGATTCATGTATACACACACACAATTTCATATACAAGCACAACCACAGGCCACCTATTCTAATTTCCTATCACATGTTGCACACACACACACACATGTACTCTCTCCCCCTAGCACACACCTCACTCTTCACTCTTTCATTCTACACACACACACACACACACACAGTTACACATGTCCCTCTATATGCCTATCTAATGTAAGTATATATATATATATAATGTATACTCTAATATATGTATCTATATATATAATACAATTTTTACTTTATATATATGAGTTAATAATGTATTGTGATATATAGGAATATCTATTTGTGTGTGGTATACATATGGGTAGACATGTGTATATACGTATATTACTATGTGATTCCATATGTAGGCCTAGATGCAACTAGGTTGTGTGATGTTTGGTTTGACTTGTGTTGTATAGACTTAGTATACTAGCATAGGCTAGTTTAGCCTTGTTAGACTAGTGTAGACTAATGTAGTCTAGTGTAGACTAGTTTGACCTAATTTAGACTTGGGTGACCTAGTTTGACCATAGTTGACTTAGGTTGACTTCTTGGTTGACCAGAGTTGACCAAGAGTTGACTTTGGCCTAGATTGACCTAGATTCATGTAGAATGCATAGTAGAACTTCATTTTGCCATTTTAGACTTGTTGTGACTTATGCTGTTCTGATTAGGAGCCAGATACCACTCCTCGGATAGTATATTCATATTGGACACTCAGATACCAGGCGAGTACATTCTCTGATCATTTCATATCCTGCTTAGAATTATTTCCTGCAGTAGATTACTTTACTTGTACTATCACGTTGGTCACACGGATTGGTACTATATGGATCCCTTCTTGAGATGTTATCCTTAGGAAGCATCGGGTACTACATGTTCTGTGCGTTTCACTTACATATCGTATCACTATGCTTCACAAGTTCTTCGATCACTTGTGACATATACTCTTATGATCACAGAGTCTCCTAGAATCTCTTATCCCATTCACTGGGTATCCTAGAATCTTCTAGAATCCCCATTTTTGGAACTTCCGTGTACCACCCTTCGGGGGCTTTGCGTGGAATCATAACATAACTTGGTTGGATCCTTGTGTACTGATTGGGGGTACGGGGGAGTAGAAATAGTCATGTGAATACTATCCAAGTAGTGTAGTATCAGAATCTCTTCCATAGTGTAGCATCAGAATCTCCTATGCTATTTACATGTCTATATTGTACTCTGACTCACTAGCCACATGTTAGTTCTCTATTTATAGTAGATATTTCTATTACAACTATCTCTCTCTGTTTACATACTGTACTTCTTTCAGTACTTGTATCTTACTTTACTGTATGATTATATCTTCTAACCTGCTATGAACTGTTAAGATGTACTATACTCGCTCCTGTCCTGACTGGACCTGTTAAAAATATTACAGAGGACGAGGAGGAGGCTTGCCTGGATACCTACTACGGGGCAGCCTTAGATGACACTTGCGAGCTGGACCCTCAGGAGGACCCAGCTCTAGCTGAGGATATCACCCCGATTGCCTAGATTAGATTAGTTAGGCTTATCTTACTTTATGCAGTCTTGAGACATGTTTTAGCTAGACTTTATTTGGAGTTCAGAGTTGTATATATTCTTTCATTCTGTATCTGAGACCATGTGCTTCTGGATATTGCTGGGATTATCTTAGACTACTTTTCATCTATTTATTTCTTTGAGATCTATTTCATATCGTGCTATCTCTTCCTTAGTTGTGATTGAGTTTTACTGCTATGTCACCCCCATTCGAGGAGTATAAACTGTTTAGATATATATTGTTAGATGTATGTTGACCTAGGACAGCGTTCTACCGCCGACACTGTGGCGTAGGCTGGATGTACCCACGCCTCGTGCCCTTACTCTAGGGTACGGGTCGTGACAATCGCGTCCGTGACTAACATCTTATTCCTTATTTACATGTACATGGTACATGGCATCTCCTTCGTGTTGGACATACCCCGACACTAGCAAATCCCTAACCTAGCTCTAACCGTAACCCTGTCCCCGCCTGCTGCTCGAACCCGGTTGCATCTCCTTCGCCGTACCCAACCTCAGCCTTCGCAACCCGTCACCCCCACGACAGCCCCTGTCCCCGACCTAGAGAGTACCACACCACCATCCCGACATCCCTCCGGCCAATTTTCTACCACCGCAGCCACCTCACCACTCCGGTGAACCAACCCCGCCAACCTGACACGTCTCCCTAACTGCCACGACCACTCCCCTCGGACGCCACCGTCACTCCGGCCACCTCGACCGAGGGCCACCACCACCTCCACGGACTCTGGCCAAAACCCTAACCCCAGATCTACCACCACCATCACCACCACCGTGGCTACCGCCGCAGGAGCTCCGCCTCCGACTCCACCAGTTCGTCACTACCACCACCATCACCAAGAAGAAGAGGGGAAAATAAAACCCTTAACCTAAACTCACCTCCGGCTTGCCGGCCTCTCTCACCGCGCGTGCCCCCTTCTCCTTCAGTGCACATCTGCCACATCCTTTCCAGCTTCCGTCTCCGTCCTCCTTGCCTTCACCTCTCCGCCGTCCCCGTCTCGCGTGACCACCGACCGCGGCTCCCCTTTCCTCTCCGCCTGCCGCCCCTCACTTCTTCTACACCACCGCCACCACGAGCACGTGCGCGTCGACCCAGCGCCTTCCACCTGTCCGAGCCCTCTCTTCCCTCCTTCGACTCTCCTCCCGCTCGCAGCTCCCCGATCGTCTCCCGAACGCCGCCCTTCCTCTCTCCTCCGCCACCGCCACCTCGAGCACGTGCGCATCGACCCAGCGCCCTCCTCTTTCCTCTCTGCCTACTGTCCCTCACTTCTCCTCCCTAAATCTCGCTCACACTCTTTTCTCTTCCTTTCGCTTCCATCTCTCTCTTTCCTTCCAACTGTTAATTTTGAAGGGGATGAGAACAGCTGTTCTCATTATGTTCTCATTTGATACTTTAATATATTATATTTTGTTTTATTTCTTTCTTATCTTCATTTTACAAGTGTAAGCATTAGTACTATTTTTCCTAGAAAATTTATCTAATGTTATTAAATATGTTATTATTATTATTATTATTTTTTTATTATTATAATTATTATCTTTTTTTGTAAAAATCAAGTTAGCTTAGAGTATATAAATTAGGATATATTACCCCTTTGAAAAATTAGAATGTGTATATGTATTATTAGCATTAGTATTAATTATATTTTTATTTAATGTCAATTTTTCTAGAAAGTATCTTGTAGCAAAATATATATATATATATAGTCTGGCCTAGGCCTTATACATAGTTTCAAAATCTAGTTAGAACCCTAAAATATGTGATTTCTATGATATTTGATAGGTTATAATAATTTCGTATATTTATCTAAAAGTATTTTTCACTATTAAAAATATAGTTTTCTACCAATTCTATTTTCGACGAACATAGAGTTTTTAGCCAAAAATGATTTCTTCTTGACTTTAAGTATTTTTCAATAATTATTTAGACTCAAACTAATTTTCGAATATTATAAATAGTTTTTCTAAATTTCTATATATATTATTTACTTCGACTATCCTTCCGTCCATGACTAATCCCATTTTTCCTATTCTTTTGCCAATTCTCGACTACCTTATGTCGAACCTAACTAATTTGACCCTTCTGGACCCAATGGAACTGTCCTTGCCACCATCAGAGGTCACCTTGCATAGTTGTTGCACCGAAGTCACAGTTCGTGGCACCTTGATTATTGCAGCACCACCTCAAGCGTCAATCAGGCAAGACACCTTGTCATTTGCTGTTTATTTATTTTAGCTCATATTTCATGCATTATTCATTATTTTCTTTATGCAAAATAAACTGTAACACATGGCATAACTTGCTAGAACTTATTTTTCAGTTATAATTCCAGCTATGTATTATTTTCTTACATATTAAACCTATATTTAAGGGACCACCTTGTGTGTTGCATTCATTGGCCTTGACACGTTGTACCACGAAGTTGTGTGTCGCATGTAGAATACGGACGTGCGTGATTGGCTGGCCACTAGTACGTATAAGCCGTGCGATAGGATTAACCGCTAATAGAATTGTATGCTAGTTTGACTTAGCGGTTATAGAGGTTTTCTGTTGTGGATACAACATAGTAGGCATTGGGCGGGAAGAACAATTCCTTAGCGTATGGGCTACTATGCACTTTCTCTTGTGACCCGGATGCTCCGCTGGAGATACGAGATTGATGACCCGTTGATTACTGATGTCTACTGGCATTCTGCGAAACGTTATGCTCTTATTGATTGGGCCTCTGGTGCCCCAAGGGGGGACCATGCCGATCCCATTTTAGTCAGGGCCCATGCGTAGGAAGGATTGTTCTTAACTACATTTCACTTAGAACGGTTAGGCACCTTTATCCGTTAGTTATAAGTACTTTTGGTTTGGGTACTTGTATCTGACCGTGGCTTGGAACAATAACTTGTCACGGATTAGTTTGCCATATCTTGTCCTTGTTTGGTTGTAGGTGTGGCTTACTACTCCGATGAGAAGGTATTGAACCTTGTTGGGGTCCGAATACCATATTGGATTCATAGCAAGGAAAGATATGTCATCGTGAATTAGTTTACCATCTCCTGTCCGTGTTTGGTTGGGGGATGGTACGCTAGTTCAATATTGTGTATTGGACCATGTTATAATTCAATTGACTTATTTATTTGAGCAAATTATATTCAGTTATATTGGCATGATATTATGTGTCTTGTTACGTCCCTCTGAGGACCTGGTTATCTCTCCAGTTGTGTGTTCCTGTCTTCCGCTTGTATTCTAGCCGAGGTCGTGGTCTTCTCCATTTATTCGAAGATGACGTGCCTTGGATCTATCTTGCTACCATCGTCAAATCATTTTATATATCATGTACTTCTTTCCTTTTATTTGGTTGGTAGTGGATGTGTCTCCACCAAACATATCGTATCAAGATAATTCATTACAATTATATGATATCTTTTATTTATTTATTTTGTATGGATGAGATTAGTCATGGTTCTACTGTATTTTACAGCTTACGTATATTTCTAATACGGCCGGCATGTCTACATTCCTAGTACTACGTATTTTAGGACTGGGTGTTACACCGACATGACATGACAATCGTGAAAGGCTGTTACGACAGCTACCCTGATTTGTTAAGTAACTCTTATCTTGACACCGTGGATGATTGTGCCTGTACAAGCTACATGTTTTGTCTTGCATCATGACTAGGACATGGATTCCTAATTACCACGGTCAGGGATTCATACTAAATCTGACTAGGATAATGACTCGATTGATTAAGTAGCTCATAAAAAGATTTCTTAATCACAGGCAATCCTATTATCTAAGCGCCTTAAGGGGACTTGTTGCCTGCCATCGAGTAGGGCGCATTTCTAGCACACTGTCATGTGTTGCACCTCCAAGTCACCTAATCAACTCTCTCAACCTGCGTCAGGGTAACATGGATAGTCTGCAGGACTTGTGACTGTTGGAACATCTTGTGAGACTCGTCTCACAGTATCGGTATTTATATACTAATACGTACTTTTGTACTGTATTTCGTATTTTATTAGTTTTTGGAACATTTAAAATTTTCCCAACTTATAGATTTTTTCATTGACCGACATATCGCCAGTGTAACATTGTACGCCGACAGCATGCTTGTCACTCCCGTTTTCTGATATACGTATTTTTAGTGTACGTATACGAAATTCTGGCCTTTGTCAGGTGACCCGTATTTTGACTTGTCTTTCTTAGCCTTGCTTTGGTTTAATTTTGACTTGGTTTAATTTGGTTTGGTTCAACTTGGTTTGGTTTGGTTTGGTTTGGTTTAGTTGGTTTGAGATGAGACGGTTTTGTATAAATCCTAAACTTCCCTCTCTCCTCCATTATTTTATTTCTCTTCATCTTCTTCCTTTTCATTTTCTCCTCCAACTTAAGGCAAGTACATCTTGCCAAATGTTGGACAAATGTTATTTTGTTTGTTATAAACTCTTCCTTACATGATTATAAACCTCTTTAGAACTTGGAGTTTTTAATTTTCATGGGTGGATTCTTGTAGATCTAAGTTTGTAATATTTTTAGTTTTTCTTGGTTTTGATCTATCAAACTTACTTGTTTTTTGAAAACTAATTGTTCCATGTGGTAGAGAATTTGATTCTACACAATTTTGACCTTTGAAAAGTTAGATTTTGACTTGTTTTGAGGAAGTTATGGCCAAATTAGATTTGGACAACTTCTATGTTCATCTGACCTGGTTCTGGCAGGGACGATGAATAGTGCCAGTCTGCATAGATTCATAGTGCCTGGCCGTATAGTGCCAGTCCGTATAGATGTACTGTACCTAGTCGCATAGTGCCAGTCCGCATAGATGTACAGTGACTGGTCGCATAGTGCCAGTCCGCATAGATGCATAGTGCCTGGCCGCATAGTGTCAGTCCGTATAGAAGCATAGTGCCTGGCCATATAGTGCCTGTCCACATAGATGCATAGTACCTGGCTACATAGTGCCAGTCCACATAGATGCATAGTGCATGGCTGCATAGTGTCAGTCCGTATAGATTCATAGTATCTGGTCGTATAGTGCCAGTCCGTATAGATGCATAGTACCTGGCCGTATAGTACCAGTCCACATAGATGCATAGTGCCTGGCCGTATACTGCCAGTCCGCATAGATGCATAGTGCCGCATAGTGCATATTTTGGCTATTTTTGGCTATTTTATGTCCTATTTGGCTTATTTGTGGCCAGAATTTCTCCTAACTCTCAATATAAAAGTTGTAGATCTTTGTATTGGCTTCAAAAATCTTCTAGTTTCACTTTAATTGTAGTTCATATGCGATTGATAACTTTAATCTTAGTTTTGATCTTTTGGCATATTTTCTGTATTTGACGTTTTTGAGGTTTCCTTCGACTGAATAAATTCTTATCATGATTACATAATTTTGTACAGTTAGAGAATAATTGTACCTCCTTATATTCTTAACACTAGCACAGATTCAATTATTGTTTTATGTCAAGTAGTACTTTTTATTTATTCTTTCTCCCATGCCATGATACGTCTTTTATCTAATTCTTTCTACATGCAATCCTTATTGTCATGTTTGCTTATGCTTAGATAGTGGCCCGTCGGGGTGCACTCATGATTTATGTCTCTTCTTTGCATAATCTAGATAGTGGTCCGTCGTGGTGTACTCATGCTATACGTCTCTTCTCTGCTTAATTCTAGATAGTGATCCATTGTGGTGCACTCATGTTACTTGTTACTTCTTTGCTTTACATGATAGTGACTCGTCGAGGCGCACTCTTGACAAGTACTCTTTACATGACAAGTAAATCTAACATGACATGCATAATCAAGATGTTGTTGCAACGGCTATTTTCCCTTGCTAATGTAACTCTTTTGGACACCGTGGTTAAATTCTTTGTGTATGCGTGCACAAGCTACATGTCTCGTCTTGCATCATGTCTAGAACATGGATTCCTGATTACCACGGTCAAGGATTCATACTGAATCTGACAAGGTTAAAGACTAGATTGATCAAGTAGTTCATATAGAGAGAATTCCTAGTCACAGGCGATCCCGTTATCTGGGCACTTTAATTGGACTTGTAGCCTGCCGTCGAGTTGGGTGCATTTCTAGCACATTGTCATGTGTTGCACCCCCAAGTCACTTAATCCAACTCTCTCAACTTGCAACTGGATAACCTGGATAGCTGCAGGACTTGTGACTGTAGGAATATCTCGTTGCATCTTATTAGTAACTAGGCTTGTGATAACCCTAGTTGGTTAAAGTAGCAAGCCGTACTCATTTCTTGGCCGTAAATGATGTATGGAGTCAGTCCAGTCCAGTCTAGTTTTATCTAGGCAGTGGCCTTATGTTTATTTCAGTACATTATTGTTTATGCTTTACTTTTGTCGATAAATGATTAAGGGCTAAGTTCTGTTCAGGAGAAGGGTTACAACCCCGGTCCTTGTTTGGTTTACGGGTTGTAACATGGGTTCCAGAATGGTTTCTTAGTCATCTTGTCATTTGTCGTATATTTAGAACTCACGCGCCATACATGATCTTTATGCTAAATATTGATTAAAGATTAAGTTCTTTTCAGTAGAAGGGTTACAACCCCGGTCCTTGTTTGATTTACGGGTTGTAACTGGACTTCTGAAATAGTTTCCAAGTCATCTTATCAGTGTCGTTCTATATAATTATCACAGGCTCTCATGCCCCAGTTACATAACATGGTCACAAGTCTCAGTTATTTACATGGTCACAAGTCTCAGTTATCTATATGGTCACAAGTCTCAGTTATCTGACATGCTCACATGTTCAACTTACCGTACATGTTTGCATGTACCATTTCTCTTACATGGTTTAGCTACGTCACAAGTTCTCTGTTTAATTCACAAGTCCACAGTTTACATTATGTCACATGTTAGTTACTTATGCTCCAAGCGGCTTACTTATTGTCTTTTCTATTCTCGGGATGAGTGCATTGGTATGCACGAGTCTCGATCCGCATTACTTATTGCTTTCTCTAACCATTGCTAAGTCACTACACCAAAATCAGCAATTTTTGACTCTTTAGACTCCGCAAATAACGACGGACCACCATAGTAGCATTATTTTCGACAGACAAAAACCGTCGATTTCTATTAAAACCTACCAAAATATTATAATAAAGGATTCGACGGACCTCTTTTCCCTAATTTTTTTTGCGGTATGGTGTTGGAGCATAAACGAACCATTTTTCATCTCTCATGTCAAATTTTTGCCTGGTGTTGGAGCTATGAAGAAGAAGCCCTAGTTTCTGCCTAGGTTCTATTTTCATCTCTCCCTCTTCACTAATTTTTTGCGCCTGGTGAAGAACCCTAGTTTCTGCCTATGACCGGAGCTGTGATGAAGATCCTAGTTTTATTTTCATCTCCCTCTAACGCAGTGGTGTAGTCGTATCCATGCCCTAGGTATGTTCTTCTTCTTTTACTTTTTTAATCTGCACTTAGGTTTTAAATATAAAAGGGTGTTTTGCCTCATCCATCTTTCTGCTCTTACCTTTTGTAAGATCGTAGGCTTTTTTGCAACCAATGCCCGGCAACTGCATAATCTCGTTATATGGGAGACTGCAAGAGCCTCTCCGCCCATTCCCAATAGAAGAAGGAACACGAAATTTCGTCGACAATTTTGCATCTCCGGTTTTGCATCTCCAGTCTCAGTCGAGGCCTCTTCGTTCAGTCGTGGCCCTTTCTTCGAAGCCTCTCCAGAGTCGTCGGCCACTCCAATCGACGACCTCTTCACTTAAGGTTCGACTTATCCCCACAAATCTAGGGTTTTCTTCTGAGTTTATTTTGTCTCCAATCCCTTTTTGATTTTTAGACTAGGATATCGGTTTGATTTTAGTTTGTTGAAGATGTTGGATGCATTTGTTAAAGATACCTGTTAATTTTTAGTCGACGACATATGTTTTCTTCCAATTTGCACAATGCATTCCCAAGTAATAATTATAGCTTTAAGATCATTCTTTTTTTTCCAATTTGCACAATGTATTCTCAATTTGCATCCATTTCCTCCTGAAATAAACATTTCGATAAGCCCCAATGGTGCAAACAGAACATTCTGAGCACAATTTTTATCTTTTCTTATCTTTTCTTTTTCCTTCAACACTCTTATATATTTGATCAATTCTCTATTTAATGTAACATGACAGTAGAAATAGATCGAGGTTTGGAGAAGATTGTGTGTCCAAGGTGATTAGAGTACCAATGGCAAGAGAAGGTGATTCTACTTGAGATCTTAGAATGCCTCAGTATTGAGCACTTTGCATATTTTGCTGCCCTCATGATTGAAACATGCTAAATAGTTTCTTATTATTATTCCATTATCAGATATATTATCTTACTTGTTCCATTATCGATATGAATATCACCATGGATGTTTATTGGTACATCCATTCATATGCTAAAACTCATGCAGCTATAAGACCGAACTACTATGTTCTTATGAAGCTGGCTCTTTGAGAACACAGATTAACATGACTGAATTTTATCTAAATATTAGTTTCCTTTCTACAAAGTATTCAGAAGTCATGTAATTTTACATGGATTAGATACTCCTTTATAGAAAAGAAAGATGTGATATGACTAGAATTTGAGCTAGCATCAATAAATTTGGGTACAAATTGCAGCTTGGTCACTGATACACCTCATCTATCTACACAATATTTGCAATGTCTTAGAAAATGTACAATTGAAACTACTTTCTGATTGACTACTAGAACATGTCACTATCATGTTTTCCCTATATCAGAGGACTTTCCAATAGTTTTTTGATCGTCTTACCCTAATTAAATGACTTCCAACACCCTTATGTGACTTCCAATACCCTTAAGTTATGTTGCAGATATACGAATACGACACATGGACACCATTACAAGTATTGTGCATGTGTTGTTATATTGGTGTATGCATCAAGTCAAATACATATCCCACATGGATACCTGACATGTTTCATAGTACCCGGTGCATCCTAGACTTAAAGCCTATTTTTGGACAGTTTCATATTGGTTCTTGTGCTCCAAAAACCTAGCTTCAATCAACTTTGACATTGGACTATGCTAAGATGTCATATCAATGTCCAATAAATGGAAGTTTTATCGAACTTCTATCAGTTAATCTATATGTGTTGGAAGAGTTTCTTTGGTTATTTAGTATGAAACTTATTTGAGGCTTCAATTGTTGAAGTTCTGTGAGATTATTCGTGCCTTAAAGAAGTTTGAGTAGTCACCGAATGGTTTAAGTTATGTTTTGTATATGGTTAAGCTATTGTTTTTCTTTTATGAAGAGGAATGCAGATAATAGAAAGAGGAATGCAGATAATTGAAAGATAGACTTTATCAACTTTATGAGAACTAATTATTTTATTAACGACATTGTACAGGGTAATATGTCTTCTATAAGCATCCTTATTTTATGATCTATATATTTGCAGCAGGACATGGTACATGATATTAGGATGGCCAAAGATGCTAGGCTGCCAAAATCAAGTTACAACAATAGGAGCACATTTGATGAAGATTTCTGGAGGAAGAAAAACACAAAGTTCAGTTTCTCATGCATGTCTCCATATGATTATACGAATAAAGTTGAAGATTATGATGACTTGGAAGAAAGATTCCTTACCTTCACATAGGGTCAGAAAGAGCAACAACAGATTATTTTTGGCATGCCTATTGTGTGATACTTATTTTATTCTCAAATCTAGGAACGAACTAATAACTGCATTCATCAAATGTCCGCAGCTGCATTTGGCGTCTTAGAGGCTAACTTGCTTGTACGATGCAACGTGGAAGAATAGTACACTTCATAGTGATGGTTTTTCTGCTTTCAACTCCAAGGCTAGAAAATATGACACATATGACAATAGCATCAGATAACCTCTTTCACCAAGCTGCTGGTTCCTTCTTGATTAACAATTTACCATTCCCGTAAATTTTGCTACTGGACAGTGCCATGAATTTACTTTTAGCAAGAATCTTTTGACCTGGTAGTTTGATGATTATTGCTTTCACCTTAATTAGGACTTTTATTAGAGCAGGGAAGAGTAATATATCATGTGCTGACATTCATCTAGCATATTACTATATTCTAGTTGCATTTGTTACCATCTATATTATTTATGTCGATTTATGTCATGTTTTGCAGATGTTTCAATTTCCATATAAGATATGTCATCATGTACGCACCCACCTCATTGATACTCTTCATCTTGGTGTGTGTGAATTGGGGGAAGTGGCATGCCCCCAAAAGCAAAATGTATTCAAGTCCCAAGAAAATCATGTAAGCAACTCGGTCATCAACTCATATGATATGAAATGTATGTTTAAAATCATATAAGTCACTTTCTTGACACTTCATTTGAAATATATGTTTAAACTTGGGTTGCCTAACAGTAACTGCTGTTGTGTCTGGAAACACTTAGGAAACCCCTACTTGACACTGATACACCTCTAACTACACACACAAAGTTGACACACGGTTAAACTACACTAATATATACCCCTACTTGACACTGGTACACCTCTAACTACACACACAACACACGGTTAAACTACACTGATATATATATATATATATATATATATATATATATATATATATATATATATATATATATATATATGGATGCACAAACTGCAGTAATTCTGCTATGATTGCTTTGTCCGGATTGTATAAACTGTAGTAATCATGATTGTATGTTTAAACTTTGAAGTATCACTGCAATAATTCTTGGAAGCACAAACTGCAATCATCCTGATTGTATCATAACTCTACAGGTTAAAGGGGGTTGATGGTATCATACCTACAGTAATTCATGGATGCACAAAATACACAAACTGCAGTATTCTATAATCTCTTCTAATAGGTATATCTTTAACAAATAGAATTTGGAGAAACCTGGTAGTTGATTCAGTTGATATAGAGGAAGAACTAGTGGAAGAGCATGAAATTAGAAGAAAAAAATCCTGTGTTTAACAAATTCTTATATCAGGTCAAGAAATTATGATTTATCAAGTCGGTCGAAAGACTGATTGACCTGAATAGTATCAACATGAGAAATTAGTATTGATAAATGTAACTGCTTGGGAGGAATCATCTTCCCATGACACTTGTCAACAACAGTCACATTCTAGAAAGGAATGTCATTATATAAGATTCTCCTAAAGTTAGAAGTTATCCATATTACTTCTAAAAGGTAATGCTTGGAGCCTAAGTTGCACTGATATTCATCCAGAGTTATGATACATCTGAAAATAATTTGTGCAGCCTAAGTTGGACAAAAGTTTTTCCTAAATTTATAGGACTGTGCTACTGCATAGCACCCTACAGATGGTTGCAGAGTACTGCTCGAGCTGCTGCAACTGCTCTTCACTACTGCTGCAGTTCTGGACTACAAAACCCCAATGCAGATAACGGCTACTACTGCATTGTTCTACAGATATTGCTGCATTTCTCTGCAGATATTGTTGTAATGTACTGCAGCTAGCGCTGCCTCAAGCTACTGTATATGCAGTGAGCAGTTCCTATAGTTCCTGCTATATGTCGAATTATGCCAGATCTCCATCCTTCTCTGGTATATTGGGTCGAGCACCCAACTCTTCTCGAATAAATGATTTAAGTATCTGCATGTTCATCCCAAGATACATTGTCCTTGTACCTAATCTCTACTGAGATTAGCTTGTTGACTATTAAAGATTAGAAGCTAATTAGAAAGGTCACTATTTCTAATGAGAAAAGTATATATAACATACTGTCTTACTTTCTGGAAGAAATATGGAACCTCAGAGATCAAGTGTAAAAGAGTGCAGTTATAAAATCATGAACATCAAGTACATGAAAGAACTAAAGCAATAACAAGTAAGCTAGTTTAGCTCATCAACTAAAATTATACCTGTAAGACTGTGTTTACTAACTTTCTATAAATTACAGTATTTAATATCATTGCATCTTTGTGTTTCAATGGTTGTAGGTACTGGAACAATCTAACTTCCAAAGACATGTTTTCTAAAGGACTTCAAATGAAAAAATATTGCATTTGGACGCTTAAATTCTGATACACCGCCAAAGGAAGATGTTCACAGTATCATCGTCAATAAAAAATTTGACCGCAATGCATATTTGTTTGAAGGGGATGGAAAGTTTGAAGATATTGTGCTTGGTGATTTGATCAATTGGCCAAAAGAGTCTGTTCAAGTTATTAGAATTTGAATATTTGCTTTTAGTTTTATTTTTTGGAGTAAACTTCGTATATATTCTGGAATACTCTTTTCTTCAGTTTGGATGTTATGTATGAGAACAATTGCAAGTATTTAGATACTACGAAGACAATGTCTAATTAGTGATATTTTAATATCAATTGAGTTTTTTGAATGATTGGTGGTTAATTGAATTGAGTGTATTCATTTTCAATTGAGATTCTTGAATAATTGGTGATTATAATCATTGTGAATTGATCAATTTTTGAATTGTATTCAGATTCAGTAAGTGTGTACTAAAAAAAATTATTTTAATTAATTAAAAATAATTATTGTGAATATTTTACAGAATGTTGACGGATATTGCCTGTAAAAAACAGCCATTATTAGTTCAGCGAGAAATTCGACGGATGACGTCAGCCGTTTATAATATGATGGACGGAATCTGTCGTTTTCTTCAACTACTTATCGACGGTAGAAAATCGTCGTTTATAATAAACTACACTTTATTTTTGACGGACCATGTGACGGACCAAAACCGTCGGAATATGCAGTTTTCGACGATTTTAGTCCGTCCAGAACCACGAATTCTGGAGTAGTGAGTTAGCTATTGCTGGTTTTAGTACATAAATTTTCCTTCCTTTGTGGTACTTGTTATTTGGGGTCTGACCCCACTGGTTTTGTTTGGCCAGATCTGATAGAGGAGCCCAAGGGATCTTCCACACCAACTACTCGACGGTGACCATCCGAAGCACCAAAGTACCTGAGTGGGTTTCTTATCATTCTCCCACTTGATAAGTACATTATTTTTTTTTGGCATTTAGCCTCCGAGCACGTGTTTAGCTCGTGTTTTTGTTCTTGACATTTAGCCTATGGGCCAAAACAGGATGTGCGTATTCTAGACTATAGCTAGAGCTTATCATGTATGACTATTACTCTTGCTAGTTCTCTATTTTGGTATGACTAGCTTCATGATCATCCATGTATAAATGGTTTGGGATTCTTTACTATTGTATGTCTGATGATCATACTTCTTGTACTTTGTATAATTGCCTGTGATTGAGATACCTAGGATTGTTTAACCGAGGATCAACTGTTGGCTTGTAGGAGTAATCCCTATGTCTTGACAGCTTATACGTAATTTTAGAGTACTGGTGTACTTTGGAATTGTGAAGCTGGCCTTGTCCGTCCCCACTTGCCAGTATTCTTCTGGGTCATGACACATCTCATTGCATCTTGCTAGTTAATAGGCTTGTGACAACCCTAGTTTGTTAATGTATCAAGCCATACGCATTGCTTGGTCGTGAATTATGAATAGAATCTAGACTAGTCTTATCTTGACAATGCCAGTTGCGATTACTTTAGTACATTACTGTTTATTCTTTACTATTGTCGATAAATGGTTAGAGTCTAAGCTCTATTCAGGTGAAGGGTGACAATTTCGGTCCTTATTTGGTTTACGGGTTGTAACTTGGTTACCGGAATAGTTTCTTAGTTATCTTATCGTTTATCCCCCTATTTTCCTAACTCCAGTTTTTTGTTATTATTTATGTCTTGTGATCTAATATGCTAGTTTAGTTTCTAAGTGAAGCCTCCCTTGTGGCACTTGCTCTTATGGGTTCTAACCCAGCTGGTTTTGTATGGCCAGATTTCGTAGTAGCACCCGAGGATCTAGCTGCCTTACAGCCATATGGTGAACAACAGACGTAATCTTGGCAACGAGTAGGTTTCTTCTTTTGCTCTCCTATTTTATTGTAAATTATTCTTTTGAGGCGTTTAGCCGCCGAGCAAGTGTTAGCTCATGTTGAATTTACATTCCTGTCTGTCTAAGGGATGTAACATGATTGACAAATCCTAGGGTTGATCATGTATAACTTTAACTCTTGCTAGTCTTCGTATTTTGTATGACTAGGTTCATGATCATCTGAATATGTAATATATGGGATGCCTTACTTTGTATGTTTGATGATCTACCATCTTGTTACTGTAGAAGCATGGAATTTCAGAACCAGAAAGCCCATGCGCCAGACTACATGCGCCAGAGCTTGGACAAAGTACTTCACAAACAGCAAAAATAGGCATTGATAGAAGACTTTTTATTACATATAAAAGTCTATTACATGTTTAAGAAAAGATTGTACAAAGAAGAATTTCTACAAAGAAAAGATCCTAAGTCTATAGCCAGCAGCCATCATGCGCCCTCAAATAGGCGCAGCAATTACCATGCTCCCTCAGCAGGGCGCATCCTTTTCAGCAGCTCAGTTATGCGCATCCTTTTCAGCTGCTCAGTTATGTACATCCCAGTTATGTGCATCCCTTCAGCAGTCCAGTTATGTGCCGCTCTTCCAGCCACGCTCACCGCCGTCGAAATGCTTCGACTAATGAAGCATTTATTGAGCAGAACGAGGGTGGCAATTAACCCTCTAGCCGAGGAAGAGAAGAGCACCGCAAGCCAACCTGTGGCCAAGGGAGGCTTCGAAAGAGCCTCCAAAGGCCAAGGAAGACCGTAATCGAAACTGCGGCTAAAGGAGCAGCTTTCAACACAACCAGAGTGGGCAACGCCCACTTTGAAGGAAGAAAGAGCCCCCAAAGCTGCAGCACCGCCATTCCGATCTACGGCTCTTCCTGTACAACGAAGACGAGGCTCGAGCATCCCTATCTTTGGATGCAACAGGCACCTTCCGCCTGCCTCAGAAGCCCTCGACTCCGACTTTTGGATATAATAGTCACCTTCAAGTGCATCAATGAAGACATGGCGTCGCATCTTCACCCTCGAGAGCATCTCGTCAACAGAATACATCCGAGTAAACAAGTTCATGTTGGAAGAACGTGAGAGAACGAGAAACAAACTCTCTCCACGCCACTATTTATAGGCTGGGCAAATCAAACCCATGTGCCAAATGGATGGCTCTCCGAATTCCGTACAATGAATTTGCATTAAATGGATGAACTGGACGCTTCAAATTCAGCCAACCCATACGTCCCCCATACGCCTAGTGGAACGCCAATCGATGCGCCCACTCAACTGTCCATCGAATGTCGAAAACATTAAATGCCGAACTGGCAGAGATGGCAGCACGACTCCCGAAGTCTGAACAATTGATAGCTTTTTCAGAAGACGAAGCATCGCCAGCATCAGCATCATCATTACTTTCCTCTGATGGTTACTGCCACGTGGCCACCCAACCACTCGTATGCGCCTCTGCAGCCATGCGCCCAAATCTGCATGCGCCTCAAAAGCCATGCGCCTCAGACTTTTCACTGATCCCTAAAGACAGAAGAAAAGTCACCATTAAAGCCTCGCATGCGCCTCAAAAGCCATGTACCCAGAATGGTTCGTGACTCCTAAAGGTTACGAGCCAAAGTCTCCTCATGCGCCCAATCCTAGGCGCATCCTACCAGATCATTCTTCTATCAAATCCGAGATCTCCGAGCCATGGGTCGACGGTACGTGTCCTTTGACACAACTCACGCAAGATCTCAGCAACAGAAAGATCTTCTTCTCTGCTACGTGCCGGTTCACAACAGCAACGTGAAGTAGTCAACCCCTCGATCAGGGCGCATCATTCATGCGCCTCCATCAGCAATCAACACGTGGCATCCCCGCGTACAGACGCATCCTACATGCGCGCATGAGCAGCCAGCCTGTAAAACTATAAATAGAGGGATCATTTCCTTCACACATACGGACAGAAGACACAACGAACGAACATACCACCAGAGAGGCAGATATAGACACTCAACGTCTTCCTCTTCTCAGCAAGCTCCAGCACCCAGAGCAATCCAAGTCTTTAGAGAACCGATAACCGTCGTCAGATCGTCAACGGAGTCAACGTATTACCACTCACTCCATCGGCACAAGGGACCCAGATAAACAAAAGTGTACTCCTAAGACTACATCTAAGAACTATATTGTAACACTGTTCTGTTTGTATTAAAATTTGCAATAAAAGAATTTTAATGGCAAACAAGCTGGCGACTCTGCTGGGGACCTCTTTCTCCTCCACCGAGAAAGCTGTGTCGCAATACGACGACGTGAAGGTGGGCTCTTCCCACAAGACGCTGGTCGTACGCCTCAATCAACAGGCGTATGAGGAGTTCATCTCTGAAGGCAGTGCGAGTCCTTCGAAGCGGCTGTCGAAGCCAAAGAAGACCCGCCGAGTCTGGGTACGCAAGGTCGACGCCTCGGGCACCACCACCGAAGGGGATGTGCCGATCTAGCCTTTCCTTCCTGCTGACGTCCTCAGTAACCAAGATGCGCCCGCTGGTGCAGTGCATCTCTCGGGGAAAAGTGCGGCTAACCACATTCCCCAGCCATCTCCCTCTCAGGCGAGGAAGATGCGTCGACGGAGCAGGGGCGCAGCCAATGTCCCGCACATCACCTCTGATGCGCCACACAAGATCTTTGTCTTTGACAGACTCATTCGCTATAATGGTAAGGAGAATTTGGATTCTGAGTACTATGCGCCCCAGCGGACGGGTACGAAGAAATCTAAGGCAGCACGGGCGATGCGCCCCAAACGTGCTATGCCAGCAGCAAGCCAGAAGCATGCGCTCACAATCATGTGCGCTGCTGATGGTAAGCTGTACAAGGTCGACTCGAGTGCTGCGGTGCCAGAAATGAGCCGACCTTCAAAGTCCTTGTCTCACTTGGGCGCATCTATTGTATGCACAACCAAGTCGAGTAAGGCAAATCCAGTGGTCTTGAACTCCCGCGCCTCCTCTGGTTGTACGTTTGAGGTCCGTTCAAGTCACTTCAAATGTTGTGGTTCCCCCACTAATGATCGGGATGCCTGTTTGGTATTAGATCAGGGGGCGCAGCACTCACTTGACCACTCCGGCACTTGGCCTTGCCATGCGCCTGAAGGGGGTGTGAAGGTGGCACTCTCCTCCAACGATCTGCGTAACGTGATCACTCACAAGCGCCGATCAGGAGAGTCGACTGACAAGCACGATGCGCCTCTCACGGGGCATACTTGTGCTGTGGTCACCATCAACTGTTGTTGCAAAGCGACAGTCCTACCAAGGTAGTCGGTGTTCCAGCGGCTGCAATCATCGACACCCCTCCGACAACGCCTCGGGAAAAAGGTGTCAACAGAAGAAGAGCCAAGGGTTGCTTCATGCAACGTGATCTTCAACTCCTCGTCTGTCCGAAAGGTGACTGGCAGTTCCTCTTCCTCGTCCAAAAGCCAGCCGAGGAAAACCAAGACAGCTGTCGCGTCCTCCGGAGTGTTCGAAGGCACTCGGGGGAGGAAGAAGATCTTGGAAGAAGCTGGGGTAGTCAGACCCTTGCCGAGTCCGAAGACGAGGGTGTCCAAAGCACATCTGGGGCGGATCCTGTCAGCCTTCCAGAAGATGAGGATATCCCCCAGAACATAGCTGGGGGTAGTCTAGCATCTGCGGACCCGAGTTCCGGAGACCCAGAGGCCCTTCAAGACGGAGCTGAGGGTAATCGGGCCCTTGCAGATGCGCCCGTGGTGAATGTTCTCCCGAACATAGCTGGGGGTAGCCAAGACGAGGCTCTAGGAGGGGCAACTCCCCTACAAGAGAGTGAGGCCGAGAGTGAAGCCTCAACCCATCCATCCACTCCCGGCCGCGTCATGACAGTAAACGTGACTGGGGCTGATATCGAGTCTAATGCGCCGCCAACAGACCTCGTCCAGTGCATGGATACCCTGGAGGGAGGACTCAAAACCCTCTCTGCCTCCATGCAAACACTGACCCAAGCAGTGTTTGAGATACGGTCAGCTTTGGCCAGGATACCTTCTGCCGGTCCTGACCCAGGGGCCAATGGAGAATCGAGTGTACCCCTTTAACGGGTATCCTCGGACATAGATCGCCGCAAAGCACCTCGGACGTCGGAGCCCTCAAATGCTCAACTCCCGGTGGTACCACCTTTCCCGACTCCCAGCTCCACAGAAGACGTGGTCGAGATGATCAGGGACTTGCGCGAGCGCTTTGAGTCCAAGACAAGACAAGAGGAGCGCCAAAAGATGGGCATCCCCCAAGCTTATCCCCTCGAATGGAATAAGGTGGTTTATCCTCCTAAGTATAAACCACAAACACTGACGCCATACGACGGGAAGGACTCTCCGCGTCGCTATCTGACGTATTTCCAGTCTCAGACGGGACATATTCCGAAGAAGGACGCACTACTTACCCGCATATTTGTTGGGGCACTGAAAGGAGTGGCGTATGACTGGTACTGCAGCCTCCCCGACAATTCAATATCTTCCTTCGACGACCTGACGCATCTTTTTTTCGACCGTTTCTACGACGGCGGAAAGGACATGACAATGGCGTCCCTTATAGAGATACGCCAGAAGGAGAAGGAAACAGTTCGAGTGTTCATCGAACGCTTCCGACAGGCCTGCTTCAGACTGCCCCCGGGCATGCCAGAACATGCGCTTCTCTCCTCCTGCAGCATGAATATGCTGACTGCAGTCAAACTCTGGCTTAACTCTACTCCTCCTCCCGACTGGAGCTCCTTGATCATTGAAGCAGAAGCCGCAGAGAAGAAGGCGGCCAATGCTCGTCTTATGGGAGTCAATTTCCCTGCCTTTGAGGACAAGGGAAAACGGCCTGCAGCCAACAACCCCGAACGAGAAACAGAGGGGAAACATGCATTGACTGTCAATGCCTCAAAAGGTGCGTCAGCACCTGCTCAGAAACCTCCACTTGCACCAAGGCCGAAGGAGGTTTATTCGTTCAACGACGAAGACACCCTGCAACTCTTTGAGATACTGAAGCAGGGTGACAAGATCAAGCTTCCGGACCCGAAGCGTCTCGATGAGGTTGGGAAAGTGGACAACCCGAGGTACTGTTACTACCATCGGTTTATCGGACACCCAACCAAGGACTGCTATATCCTCAAGAATTATATCCAGCGCATGATCAATGCGGATGTAATCTCCGTCGACTACGAAGAGAAGATGGTGTCAGCCAACGTGGTGTCACTCCAGTTTGGCACCTTGCCACCAACTACAACATAGGATGGCATCGTCCCCATCCTTAAGGCGATAATGGAGGTGGTTAACTTACCACCTACCCGTGATAACGTGAGTGGACTCATCCCACTCACCACATCTCGGAGAGAGATCCTACGGGTTTACCCCAATCTCGTCTCCGAGGTGAGTCAACCGGAGGTACGCCCTACCTCCATATCCAAAGGCAGGAAGATCAAGTCTTGCCGCACGGTCTCTTCTTCAGCGGAAGAGGCACTTCCTGTACAGATGCATTCACAACAAAAAGTCTAACCCGACGAAGCAGCCGTCGAGGTGGTGCCTCCTGGCACTGTCCCTACTGTCCAGGACGAGGGCCCGTCTAATCCCCCAGCAGCCAATAAGCATAAGCAGATAGAGGCCCGCTTCGACAGGCCCCTACGAAAGGAGAATGCTTCGGTGCTAGCCAAGCCCCACAACTTCGACATACTGGCACAACTGGCCAGTACTCCTGTCCGCCTATCTCTGTTCGAGCTCCTTCGTCTTTCCAAAGACTCCCGAGAAGCTCTCTGTGAAGCTCTGAAGGATGCTGAATCCTTTTTCAGTCAGGTCAAGCAGCCTGAAGATCTTCCGACTGTATGTACGCACTAGCATTGTGCGGATGAGGTTATCACCAATATAACCTTCACCCAACAAGACATGCTGCTCAAACACAACCGACACAACAGGCCGCTGTACTATACAGGGTATATCGGTTCAGTCAAGGTGAAGCGGATTCAGATCGATCTGGGGTCTTCCCTCAGTATCATCCCGAAGACGCTACTTTCAATACTGGGGATCCCAATGTACCGACTGGCGCCCTCCAACACAACAATCAGTGGCTTCAACGCTAGAAAAAGCGAACCACTGGGCAAAATACGACTAAAGTGCCACATCGGTAACCTCAGAACCGAGGTCACTTGTTATGTCGTGGACGCTGAAGTCAACTGCAACCTTCTGTTGGGTCGCCCATGGCTGCATAAGTACATAGTGGTGCCATCCATGCTCCACCAATGTATGAAGTACGTGTCCACCAACAACGTCATTCGTACGGAGTTCGCGGACATCGACCCTTTCAAAGGGATTGAAGCCTACTTCACCGATGCTGACTTATACAAATCACTTGACGATGAGAAAGCCAATGATGCTGACGACGAAGCAGAAACGGCAGCAGAGCTGGACATGGAGCCTGAGATCACCCCGACGCTCCTTTGAAGATCCGACTCAAAGGCAAACCGCCTCAGAAGTTGCCTCCCATGAGCATTAAGCTACCCGGGAAAGCACCAACTGCTCCTGAAGCTCCCCTGAAGATACGGCTCAAGGGAAAGCCACCTCAAACATCGACCCCCCTCGTGGCAAAACTACAGGGGAAGGCGTCAATCATCGGAGGCACAGCAGAGGCACCTCTAAAGGTGCGTCTTAAGGGAAAGCCGCCACCATCCCAGCTGCCAGAGAAGGCCCACGTAGTCCTCTCGGACTCCAAAACCAACGCTGTGGTGGACTCTCTCGATCCTACTCCTGTGCTTACAGATGAAGAGTTGGGGGAATATATCTCGGCTGATGTAGATGCCCCTACTCTGGACAATATAATCCCGCGGGATAAAATCTTATATTTCATCAATAACAGAGTGTCTTTTAATTATTCTAGTCTTCCACATTGGAATGCCATGTATACATTAGATAACGCTCTACGGTCGTTGCAAATACAAATAACGACCGTCCATCATATAAATCGAGTAGTCCCGTCCCAAGGGGTCTGTTACATAGTCCCACCACGGAGTCGAGACGAAGAATCCATCATCTTCGGCAAGGTTGAGCGTCATCAAGACCTCCCGCCACTCGAGCCAGAACCAGATGCCGGCAGAATGCAACTCTATCGGTACACGGACAAGGCAAAGTACCGCATCCAAAAGATGGGTTACGACCTAAAAAACAACAAAGGCCTGAACTACGGCAAAGGTCGACGTCTCCCTCTCCGGCTTCCAACACCTAAAGGAAAGTCGCAGGACTATTACAATCGAACTCGACGGGGGGTAGGCTATGTCACGCCGCCGTCAACTCCAGAGAGCTCAGACGCGGAAGAAGTAGAACATTCTCACTCGTCTGAAGCATCAACGTGGGACTCCGATACTAGTATCGGCTCAGTCTTTAAGAGGGTGCTGTCAGCCAACATGACGTCTGCACAATCTCAAGAAGAAGAAGGTAAAGACCAAGCGCCAGAATTCTTCAAAGAAGAACCCTGGGCTCAACGCCTAGGACAACAATGGGAGTCTCGTTTTGAATTACGTGAACCTCCTACCGAAGACAAAGTCGAGCAGATCGACCTTAGGGATGGATCTTCTTCCAAACCCATCTTCATCAGCAAAAGCCTAAAAGGACAAGACCGAGAATCTTTAATCCAGATGGCTAAAGAGTATATCGACGTCTTCGTCTGGAGCTACGAAGATATGCCGAAACTTGATCCCCAGATCGCGATGCATAGGCTGAACATCTTACCTGATGCCAGGCCTATCAAACAACAACAGCGGCACTTCCGTCCGGACATCATGAACGCCATCGATCAGGAGGTAGACAAACTCTTGACCAGTGGCTTCATCCGTGAAGAGCAACACCCAGATTGGGTAGCCAACGTCGTCCCCATCACCAAGAAGAATGGAAAGATACGAGTCTGTATCGACTTCAGGGACCTCAACTCTGCTTGTCCAAAGGACGAATTCCCGCTTCCAATCACCGATGTGATGATCGACAACATATGTGGCTTCGAACGCATGTCTTTCATGGACGGGTATTCGGGCTACAACCAGATCAAGATATTCCCTGATAACGTAAAACACACGTCATTCAGGACTCCAAAGGACGTTTTCTGCTACACAGTGATGCCCTTCGGCTTAAAGAACGCTGGTGCGACATACCAACGAGCTATGAGCACCATTTTCCGTCAACACCTTCGTAAGACAGTCGAATGCTATGTTGACGACATTGCAGTCAAGAGCCGTCTCAAAGGAGATCACCTGCAAGGCCTCAAGACAGTCTTCGATCTCATGCGGGCGCATCAACTCAAGATGAACCCCGCTAAATCCTTCCTAGGGGTTTCTAGCGGAAAGTTCTTGGGCTTCATCATCACGGCGAAAGGCATTCATGTCGATCCCGAGAAGACCAAAGCCATCCTTGATATGAACCCTCCGAAGAACCTTCAAGAACTTCGAGGCCTACAGGGGCGTCTGGCATAAATCCGGAGGTTCATAGCAAACCTTTCCGACAAATGTCGACCCTTCACTCAGCTCATGAAGAAGGGAGTCTCTTACGTCATGACAGAGGAATGCCAAAAAGCTTTCGATGACATCAAAGCTTACTTGACGAGCCCGCCAGTCCTGGTGGCACCAGTCACGGACAAACCATTCCTCCTCTACGTCCGTGCCATGGATCATTCCCTCGGCGCCCTGCTAGCTCAGAATAGCGACACAGGCTATGAGCAAGCTATCTACTACCTCAGTCGAACTCTGATCGGAGCCGAACACCGGTACAACCCCGTTGAAAAGGAGTGCTTAGCTTTGGTATTTGCCATCCAAAAGACTCGACATTATGTCTCGGGACAGACAATTCATGTCGTTTCCCGAGTCAATCCGCTCAGGGTCCTCACGACGAAGCCAGGATCATTGAACTCCCGGTAGCCACATGGGCGATCTTGCTAACACCATACAACATGGTGTTCGTTCCGCAAAAAGCTGTTAAGGGTCAAGATCTGGCCGACTTTTTAGCTGCACACCCCATCCCAGAGTCCTCAAGACTCTATGAAGACATCCCGGATGAGGTCCAAGAATCAAACGTTACCGAAGAAGGCCCCGTCTGGCGGATGTTTTTCGACGGCGCTTCAAGAACAGGCCCCAAAGGCCGAATTGTCGCAGGAGTGGACGTGGTATTAGTCTTCCCCGATCAGCTGGTCATCCAGCGAGCTTACTCCCTTTTAAAGCCGTGCTCTAACAATGTTGCTGAGTACAACGCGCTCATTATGGGACTCCAGCTGGCGCAACAGCTGGGGGTGAATCATCTGGAAACCTACGGCGACTCAAAACTCGTCATAAACCAGATCAGAGGGCAATACGAGGTTCGCCACAAAGATCTGATCCCTTGCCATGAAGTTGTATTGAACATTATTTCAACCTTCACCGGGTTCTTCGTCGAACACGTACCTTATCTACAAAATCTAGAGGCTGATGCTCTGGCCGGCCTCGCAGCCTCATTAGCGGTACCCCTCGGAACTCAATACTACGTCACGGTAGTAGGTCGAGACCTGGTCTGCCCTAAAAATAACCTGTGCTGACAAGTGGCCCATGCTATGTCAACGAGTGCTGGTGTTAATGTCCGAGACTGGAGATTCCCATTCATCGACTTCACTGTCTAGGGAATTCTCCCAGAGGACCTGAAAGAAGCCGTCTCAATCAGGAGACGCTCTCTTCGATTCTACTACGATACGACTACTAAAATGCTGTACCGACGCTCCTACGGTGGACTTCTCCTTCGATGTTTGTCCAACAAAGAAGCAGTCGAAGCCCTCCGAGAAGCTCACGATGGAACCTGCGGGGCCCATCAACCTGGTCCTAAGTTGCAGGACCGACTGCGACGCATGGGCTACTACTGGCCAACCATAGCCACTGACGCTGTCGAATATGCTAAGAAGTGCCATGCGTGCCAGCTTCACGCAGACTTCATTCATACACCGTCAGAACCACTACATCCTACAGTCGCCTCCTGGCCCTTCGAAGCTTGGGGCATGGACATTGTGGGACCGATCACCCCTCCTTCATCGAGAGGACGCCGCTTCATCCTAGCAATCACCGACTACTTCTCCAAATGGGCAGAAGCAGTTCCGCTGGCAGAAGTGAAAAGCTCCAGGGTGATCAGCTTCATCAAGCACCACGTCATCTACCGTTTTGGAGTACCCCGGAGGATCATCCACGACAATGGTCCTCAGTTCATTAGCCATGTTTTCAACAGATTCTGTGACAAGAATCGCATTCAAAACGTGGCATCAACCGCCTACAATCCGGCAGCAAACGGATTGGCCGAGGCGTTCAACAAAACTATCGTCAGGATACTCAAAAAGGTTGTGTCATCTAACAAACACGACTGGGACAAAAAGCTCGGCGAATGCCTTTGGGCCTACCGCACAACGGTACGGACCCCGATAGGCAACACACCATTCTCCTTGGTCTACGGGAGCGAAGCGGTACTGCCTCTCGAGATCCAGATACCCTCACTCCGCGTAGAAATCACAAACCAACTCACAAAAGAGGACAATCAACGTCGTCGTCTGCGGGAACTGGAGGCACTTGACGAAAAGCGTCTCATAGCTCAACAACGCATCGAACTCTACCAAGCCCGCATATCACAGGCATTCAACAAGAAGGTCAAGCAGAGGACTTTCCAAGTTGGCGACCTGGTTCTGGCAGTCAGGAGGCCGTTGGTGTTGACTCACAAGACACCAGGAAAGTTCGATCCCAAATAGGAAGGACCTTTCATCATAGAGACGGTATACTCAAACGGTGCTTACCGCCTCGCCAAATCCAATGGAGACTTGTTCATGATGCCCATCAACGGCAAGTTCCTAAATAAGTACTACTCTTGACATCTTTCAGACATGTACTTCCACCCGAGGATCTGTGGACCTAATCATCAGGACTCACAGACAATTCTCTTTCACAAAATCATACGCTTCCGGAACCCAGCTGTTCTGTAGCATCCTCCAGTAGAAGGACAACCACGTCCACATCACCTCTGAGCTGTCCCCCTACACCCTACAAAGCGGAATCTTACATCCCATAAGACTACGCTACCCACCATGTTTACCACGTCCACATTACCTCTGAGTAAACATCCCGTACAGGCAACCCTTGCGTTGTAGTACATTGATCGCAGAACTTCCACGTCCACATTACCTCTGAGTAGTTCCGCGTATTCCCCAGGATCATTCCTACCACGTCCATAACACCTATGAGTAGGGAGATTCTACCACTTGAATCCCATATTTGCCATGTCCACATCACCTCTGAACAAACATGAGGGTTCTCTCAAACTTATTATCTGTACCTAAAAACTAAGATGCACAAAAGATAATAGGTCCACACAAATCATCAAGTTCATGACAGCAAAAATGAACATACCACAAAAAACTTTATATTCTTTATTTTTAAATAGAGAGTAAAAGTTTACATCCCCAGCAAGAGTTGCAAAAATACAAAAAGAAGAGACTTCAATCCCTAAACATCCCCAGGGTTGGCTGAAAGCTCTTCAATCCGACGCCTCAAGTCTGTCGCTCGAGTCTCCACAGTCGCCAGGACTCGACGTTCAGCTTCTTGACGCATCGCTTCAATAGCCTCAGGAGAAGTATCGTTCTTATGCTTCTCATCCAGCTGCTGCCGCTGCTGAGCCAGGGTAAGAGCCCGGTGAGTGAAAGCTGCTTCCTCCTTCTTGAATGCTACGTGTTCAGCCTGGACACGTTCGGCGTCTAATAGGAGTCGGGCCCGCTGGTCCTCAAGGCGACGGATCTGGGCGTCAATCTCCATGATATTAGCGTCCAACGCAGCTCGTGCCTCCACTGTCTTCCGTCTAGACTGAGACAACCGCTCTACTGTAGCTTCAGTCTCAGCCACTTCACATTCCCAGACACTCACAGTGGCCTGGTAAGAAGACTCAATCTCGGCAATCAGCTTTTCCTTCTTCATATCTATCAGGACGAAGAGGTCATTTCGCTGGATGCGCTGTAATTCAGAAAGCCGCTGGTCCAGCTCAGCCACCGAGGCTTCCAGAATGATGGCCATATGATCGTGGCCCTGGTAAAGACGGATCAGGTTGATATGAGGCAGTGCCAGAGTTCTTGCCGTCGTAAAGCTCCCGTTGGCGTCCATCACTGCCGATACCCCCCTCTGCAGCATTTTATACACTGCCTCGACGATGAATTTCACATATTCATCTGCATCCGCCAGCACCTGCGGCGTCATGGCAGGAGTCGGAGTAGCTGCTCTAGTTAGCGGACCGGAAGAAGACCCGCCGACCTCAACCTGCGAGGCTGGAACCTCGGCATCAACAGGCTCTTCATCAACAGGGGCTTGACTAGTAGCCCGAGGAGCCACAGGAATAGAAGAGGCCGAGACAGGCGTCGAGATAGTACCCCAAGTGGAAGGAGCAACAAAGGGTTCCATCAAACCCTTACCCTTCCCAAACTCGGAAGAACCACCGACGTCAGTGGCCACCTCTTCAGCCCCCAACGTCCTATCAGCAGCCAGTACCTACCCTGGCAGAACAGGGAGATCAACACTTGTCTCCTGACCCGCCCCAGGAGTTAGGACCGGCAGACGAGTCTCAGCCTCTTCATCAAATCCCTCTATAGGGACAGGATCTGTCGCTACCTCCTGATCGGCAGCTACCACAGCTTTCGTTGATGAGTCCGGGGTAGGGCTCGGCAATGTTATAGCCGACTTCCCTTTATCATGACAAGGAGGGGAATCAACCCTCTCCTCTGTTCCAACCATATTTGTTGCCCCCGCAACAGGCTCTTACAACCCTGGAGCGACGTCATCTGAAGACGACGAACTCCACCTCACTTTATCACTAGGAAGCCTCGTGTCTGCTGGACCATCGGCATCCAAGGCCCCCGCTGCGGCCTTTATCATCTCGGAAGCTGCTGCATCCTCAGCTTCCCTTCTGACATAATCTGGGGATGCTGGAATCTCCACGACAACAACATCCTCTGGATTCTCCTCCATGGGAGACATAATAATCGGCGGGATGCGCACTTCAGACGAGCCCGCCATCTTCTTTGACCTGCTTCCGCCAGATTTTGGAGTACGGGGCCTCCTTTTTAGCGGCTCCTACAAAAAAGGAAGCATTGGTTACATGAAATGTTGAATCTAAACCAGATTATGTGGGACATCCTTACCTCTGCAGATGCTGAATCCGACGACACAGTCGGTGACGACGTCTTCTTCTGCCTCTTTGATGCAGAAGAGCCAACCTCTGTACCCGTACGTCGTTTCGATTGATCAACCGAAGGTTCGGCCTGACCCTCTGGGGATGCGGCAGGGGCACCTTGATGACCTACCTCTGGTGGACGGTGCGATCGAGCCCTAGCCGATACATGCCCGGTCACCGCTAACGGGGTGCCTGCAATAAGACTTGTCTCCCTATCATACCCGGGAGGCGCGGCAGCCGTAACACAGTAAAACTTGGCGGCCGAATAAAGAATGGGCGGCCGCGGATTTTGGACGGGCAGCGTAAAGCGAGCTCCGGTACATCCAGCATTGTAGTAATGCCAAGCTCGTGTACCAACCAACAAACTTTCAGCATACCCCAGGGTGATACTGGGATTATCCAACATCAGCTGCACATAACCAAATTGCCATACAAAGCGACTCGGTAAATACGGTTCCAGATAGCACTGATTCCTATTTCGGTATACCAGATGGGATGGACGAATACTTTGCAAACAGCGGAATCCTCATGGAGACAGAGTGGTGGCGTCTTCACCCGAATCCGTCAAATCCTCATCGACCTCAAAACCCGAGAAGACAGGTACTACTTTGGTGATCTCCCACCCCTGAAGGCGAGATAAAACCTTCCTGCAAACAGGGACTCCAGAATGTAACCAGCTCCTCTGGTAGAAACGACGAAGGAATGCATCTCCGGCCCTATGGTCTTCTTTCGAACCCGGACTTATTACATTTGGATGGTATAAAATCAACCACCCCATTAGATAGTGAAATGGCAGTTCGGAACGTGGGAAGTTGTCATTCCTACCGCGATCATGAACCACCTTTCCCGCAAACTCCCGTAAACTCATAGCAGGTTACACACCATCGTGGGGAGAAGAGCCAAACGTCGGCCGAAAACCAACTTCACTGCTGGCAGGATTAAGTTCCGGGTTACCCTCTCTACGGAGCCTGACCCGCCCGAGAAAACGTAATCTCGAAGCCAAACCATCAGATATGCAGCTAATACTGCTTTCGACGACATCCGATGAGTTTGGTGCCAGAAACAGCTGTAGGAACGTTCATCCGATTGCTGGTCCTCGTTATCCCGGGGATTCTTCTCACCTAACCTGCTTATTTCGGAAAGCACTTCGCTAAGGAAAAGCGCTGGCGGAGTGGTAAATTGAGAGGGATCCTCCTTGTCTTGCTTGAAGACGTAATCCCTCCAGGCGGTCACATGAGGCTGCGATCCGCTCTTATCCCTCTTCTGCATATAGTAATGATGACTCGCCACTTCCTTGAAGATGGCCATCATTTCCTCAGCTTTGTCCCCCAGGACTTGGAACTCCTTGTTCGTCGGGAAGTACTCCTCATAGGGTTCTGATCCCCAAGGGAGCTTTGATACCTCGTGTATTTCATGAATTGCAAGGCCTAGCTCCTCCGGCCACCGGAGTGAAGAAGGTCCCGGTATGGGTATCAAACATCTCCAGGAGCACGAGGAACATATGTCGGTTGATGTCAACACCTGCCTGAGTAGTATGGATCGTGGCAGTCAGCCCCATCTCTTAGAGTTCGGTTTAAAATCGTGACAGCATCCAGAGTGTCAGCTTATCCCATTTGGCAACATAATGATACCAACCCTCTACCCGAAATTTACCTTTCGGGTACGATCGCTCCATCAACAGCATGCGATTGGCAAAAGTCAAAGCGCCAAAGGCAAATGTATTGACGGGAACGTCACTATAAATGCTCCATGGGCGTAGAGTCCGCCAGGTGAAAGAAGGCCCAGTCCGCACAGCGGTCAAAGTATCCCTTTGATCTGAGGTAGAGTCGATCTTTAGGATGCCTGCCACTGCTCCCCCCTAAGATGGGGTTAGATCCCAAGACATCCTCCTCTTGGAAGCAAGACGACAGAAGGCCGTCAAAGGCCATTGGCGTTCGAGCTGCTTAACGGTCATGTGCACTCCCCTTGCTGTAAAGAACCAGTCTTCCTTGACCTTCAACACCTTTGCTTCAGTAGAGGTAAGGCGGTCCCCAAACAGGAACTCATGCTCCAAGAAGGTTACTTTATCAGATGTGGCCTATTTCAAAACACCACGCTCCATCATCCGTTTGAAGAACCCATACTGTTGCTCCCGGATTTGAGTTATTCTTTCGGGATGCTGATCCAGCATAATAGCAGCTTGAGCAGGGTTTATCACTTCCTCGTCATAATCTACTCCCATCTGGCAGAGGGCAGCGTCCAGAAGCACTTCATTCAAGAGTGGGATAGTCATCGACACTAGCAAAGATTCGAAAATGTTAGAAACAATAAAAGAATCTGAGTCTCATCAAAAGTGCATAGCACGTCTGAAAAAGAAGCTTCGGTGCATCATCAGGGTGTAAACCCAGGCGCATCAGCAGTGGAGCTTCGACGCATCATCACGGTAAAAACCCATGTGCATCAGCAGTGGAGCTTCGGCGCATCATCAGGGTGTAAACCCATGCGCGTCAGCGGTAGAGCCTCGGCGCATCTTCAGGGCCTAAACCTATGCGCGTCGGCGACAAAAACCTCGGCACATCATCAAAGACTCAAGGTCTATGTGCGTTGGTGTACGTAAAATGAAACTCACCAACCACTTTCGGCCGAACTTCGACAGGCCGACGGGGAACGTCAGTCGCGGCAGCTTTTACAGGCTCCTTTCCTTTGCCCTTTCCCCTGCCAGCACCGCTGCGAGGAGCCTTGGGAGCCATTCTTTGAGAGAAGAAAAGTTAAGGTTTTGAGGAAGAACTCTAAAAAACAAAAGCAAGGAGAAGAAGAACTATCTCTCTCTCTATCTCTCACCTATTTATAGGGCTTGGGTGCATGCGTGAATCGATGAAGAGTGACCTCAGCCGTCGCCTCGGGTTCTGTGAAGAGATAACCGCAAATAAAACCAAAAAAGATCATCATTAATCTTTTCGGTTATCGAGGCGTTATCATTTGCATTAACTGAGCGGAGCATGTCTATGCGCCCCGACAGTCATGCGCCTCTACCACCATGCTTCTTATTCAAAGTATTCCAAAACTTATCCAAAAGTTTTGAAAACTTTAAAGGGGGTCTTGTAGAAGCAAGGAATTTCAGAACCAGAAAGCCCATGCGCCAGACTACATGCGCCAGAGCTTGGACAAAGTACTTCACAAATAGCAAAAATAGGCATTGAAAGAAGACTTTTTATTACATATAAAAGTCTATTACATGTCTAAGAAAAGATTGTACAAAGGAGAATTTCTACAAAGAAAAGATCCTAAGTCTACAGCCAACAGCCATCATGCGCCCTCAAATAGGCGCAGCAATCACCACACGCCCTCAGCAGGGCGCATCCTTTTCAGTAGCTCAGTTATGCGCATCCTTTTCAGCAGCTCAGTTATGTGCATCCCTTCAGCAGCCCAGTTATGTGCCGCTCTTCCAGCCAGGCTTACCGTCGTCGAAATGCTTCGACTAATGAAGCATTTATTGAGCAGAACGAGGGTGGCAATCAACCCTTTAGCCGAGGAAGAGAAGAGCACCGCAAGCCAACCTATGGCCAGGGGAGGCTTCGAAAGAGCCTCCAAAGGCCAAGGAAGACCGTAATCGAAACTGCGGCTAAAGGAGCAGCTTTCAACACAACTAGAGTAGGCAATGCCCACTTTGAAGGAAGAAAGAGCCCCCAAAGCCGCAGCACCGCCTTTCCGATCTACGGCTCTTCCTGCACAACGAAGATGAGGCTCGAGCATCCCTATCCTTGGATGCAACAGGCACCTTTCGCCTGCCTCAAAAGCCTTCGACTCTGACTTTTGGATGTAACAGTCACCTTCAAGTGCATCAATGAAGACATGGTGTCGCATCTTCACCCTCGGGAGCATCTCGTCAACAGAATGCATCCGAGTAAACAAGTTCATGTTGGAAGAACGTGAGAGAACGAGAAACAAACTCTCTCCGTCGAAATGCTTCGACTAATGAAGCATTTATTGAGCAGAACGAGGGTGGCAATCAACCCTTTAGCCGAGGAAGAGAAGAGCACCGCAAGCCAACCTGTGGCCAGGAGAGGCTTCGAAAGAGCCTCCAAAGGCCTAGGAAGACCGTAATCGAAACTGCGGCTAAAGGAGAAGCTTTCAACACAACTAGAGTGGGAAATGTCCACTTTGAAGGAAGAAAGAGCCTCCAAAGCCGCAGCACCGCCATTCCGATCTACGGCTCTTCCTGCACAACGAAGATGAGGCTCGAGCATCCCTATCTTTGGATGCAAGAGGCACCTTTCGCCTGCCTCAGAAGCCCTCGACTCCTACTTTTGGATATAACAGTCACCTTCAAGTGCATCAATGAAGACATGATGTCGCATCTTCACCCTCGGGAGCATCTCGTCAACAGAATGCATCCGAGTAAACAAGTTCATGTTGGAAAAACGTGAGAGAACGAGAAACAAACTCTCTCCATGCCACTATTTATAGGCCGGCCAAATCAAACCCATGCACCAAATGGATGGCTCTTCGAATTCCGTACAATAAATTTGCATTAAATGGATGAACCGGACGCTTCGAATTCAGCAAACCCATACGTCCCCTATACGCCTAGTAGAACGCCGATCGATGCGCCCACTCAGCTGTCCATCGAATGTCGAAAATATTAAATACCGAACTGACAGAGTTGGCAGCACGACTCCCGAAGTCTGAACAGTTGACAGCATTTTCAGAAGACGAAGCATCGCCAGCATCAGCATCAGCATCATCATTACTTCCCTCCGACGGCTACTGCCACGTGGCCATCCAACCACTCGCATGCGCCTCGACAGCCATGCGCCCAAATCTGCATGCACTTCAGACTTTTCACTGATCCCTAAAGACAGAAGGAAAGTCCCCATTAAAGCCTCGCATGTGTCTCAAAAGCCATGCACCTAGAATGGTTTGTGACTCCTAAAGGTTACGAGCCAAAGTCTCCTCATGCGCCCAATCCTAGGCGCATCCTACCAGATCATTCTTCCATCAAATCCGAGATCTCCGAGTCATGGGTCGACGGCACGTGTTCTTTGACTCAACTCACGCAAGATCTCAGCAACAGAAAGATCTTTTTCTCTGCTACGTGCCGGTTCACAACAGCAACATGAAGAAATCAACCCCTCGATCAGGGCGCATCGTTCATGTGCCTCCATCAGCAATCAACACATGGCATCCCCGCATACAGGCGCATCCTACATGCGCGTATGAGCAGCCAGCCTGCAAAACTATAAATAGAGGGATCATTTCCTTCATATACACGGACAGAAGACACAACGAACGAACATACCACCAGAGAGACAGATACAGACACTCAACGTCTTCCTCCTCTCAGCAAGCTCCAGCACCCAGAGCAATCCAAGTCTTCAGAGAACCGATAACCGTCGTCAGATCGTCAACGGAGTCAAGACATTACCACTCACTCCATCGGCACAAGGGACCCAGATAAACAGAAGTATACTCCTAGGACTATATCTAAGTCCTACATTGTAACACTGTTCTGTTTGTATTAAAATTTGCAATAAAAGAATTTTAATGGCAAATAGTTATATTTACTTGCTTGCTTGAGATTAAGACACTAGGCTTGTACTTGACTATAAGAGACTAATGGCTTGTAGTTAAACCCTCATACATCTAGACAATCGTGACTGTATTGCTAGGTGGGATTCACTTCAATATACGTAGGTGGCTGTATCTGTCATCCGCTCTGTAGTATTCTGGTTCTGGGGTGTGACATGGTTTAAGTGGTGGCCCATGCAGGTCTTGTAAATCAAGATGTGTGAGGGTTCACCAAATAGAAGTCTCAATTAGCACTCACCTTTGATCTCTACTCGTGTCTTCTAATCTTTCTGAAATCTTGACCTGATCACATGTTTATATCCTCGATCTATCTTGGTCCTTCCTTATTGTTCCCTATATCATTTCTTCAGTGGCATTGCTCTTGTTCCTACCGATCAGTAAGGTGGAGCACCTCCAGAGAACCAATAGCAACCTGGGGACCAAGCCCAACACGCTGGAGCAGCTTCCCGCGTCATGTATTCTGGAATCCTAATGCCCCCGGTTCAGCCAGTCCAGCCTGCAGAGCCTGACAATAAAACCCTGGTAGGACTCATCAGGGAATTGTTTACGTCACAAGATCGTCGGGGCGATGCCTTGCACCAGACAGTGCACGATGCCATGGACAGAGGTGGTTATCCATAGAACAATACAGCCAACAGCTTCAAGCGCCTGAACCCTTCCTTCTTTGATGGCAATAAAAATGCTATTGCTGCCGATGCTTGGCTTCAGGACATAGAAGTTATCCTAGAGGTAGCTAAGATTCCTGAAGAAGAGAAGGTGGCCATTGTGCACCTACAGTTATTGGACTTACCCCACAGCTGGTGGGCGATTCTAGCAGTTGGATTAACAACGTCTATTTTTTGGGCGGTATTCAGGAACAAGTTTCAGACGAAGTATTTTGACGCAGCAGCTCGCTATGATCTGCATACGAGATTCACTAATCTCAAGTAGATGGGAAGGACGGTCGATGGATATACGACCGAGTTTTCTAGGCTTAGTTGATTTTCTCCCACCTTGGTGGCAACCGAATTGGACTAAGCGTAGCGATTCCAGCAGGGACTCCACCTAGAGATCATTATATCAGTGGAGCAGTTTGAGCACCAGACGTTTGATATCATCTGGCGAGCAGCGAAGAGGCATGAGTATACTTCTCAGAGGATAGTAGATCGAACCGGAATAAGGAAGAGGTCCAACGGACAGATATCCCAGTCATCAGTACCAGTCCCGGCAGCAAAGGATTTGACTATAGGAGCTCCTAGGAGGGTGACCACAGTTTCGTCGGTTCAGCACTCGATACCGACGTATCCTCAGCAACAGAAGTAGAAGCAGTCTTCCGCAATGGGCTGCACTCATTGTGAAAAGCTAGGACATGTATCAGAGTGTCACAGAGCACATGGATTGTGCTTGGCTTATGGGGATCGGACCATAAGATAGGGTCCTGTCCGAATAGAGCCAGTTCATCGTCATCAAACCTAACCAGTCCATTACTTAGGGGTTCAGTACCATTGCAGCTGTAACACCCAGTTTTCCAGATGAGGGTAATTTTGAAATTTTGTAATTATAATTATTATTTATTAATTATTATTTTATATTATGATTTTTGGTGATTTTTAATCATTTTTAAACTATTTAAAATTATGACTTGTGATTTTGACATTTTACTATTGTTTGGTTTTAATTTTGAGGAATTTGTCATCCCAGTATTCAGGAATAGGGGTATTTTTGTCATTTTGTATTTTTGAAATATTTTTGAAATTTATTTTATTATTTATGATATTGTTTTAGGATTTTTTGAGTCGGGTTCGAATTTCAGCTCAATCGGACTTGAAACGGGGACCCGGGGATAGTGTTGACTTTAGTGGACCCACACATTAGTTAGCCATGGCCCACATGATAGAAATATTTTAGTTAGAGGTTAGACTAATTATTATGGATAAGGTTAGTGTGATTAGAGACTTTAGAATGACTAATTTAGCCCCAACCAATTAGCCCTTTCCTAATACTAATAGAATAGGTTAGTGGGGGCATTTTGGACCATACCATAATAGGACAAATAGTCCCATATGGCCAGCCACTTTGGGAGAGGATAGGCTCAAGTTCATTTCATTATTCTCATCCATACTCTCTCTCTTGTTCTTCCCCAAATTTCTAGAGAGTAATCCCTAGCAATTTCTCCACCAAATCCTTCCATTTCGCCACCAAATCTTCTTCTTTCCTTCTCCATTCTAGCCAAGGAGGAAGCTACCCAAGTTTGGGAGGATTCGGAGCTCGTTCGTGTCCTTTTGGAATCTCTACGTGTTGGTGTCGCTCCGGGAAGGCTTTTCTTCGATTCGATCTACCGGGAGGTATAAATCCCTTCTCCTTTTTATTTTCTCATGCATATAGGTCTATTTTGAACCCATAGGAATGACCCCCATGGTTGTATCTCTATTTTGTGTCCATTTTGTGTCCATTTGGAGGTCATAGGAGTGTCCTTTGTGTTGTGATTGTGTCCTAATGGAAAAAAAAAACCCTATTTTGGACACTTGTGTGCATATATATATTTATTTGTGTGTGTGGTTAGATGGTTAGAGAGTGGATTGATCTTAGTTAGGATGGTTAGAATGAGTTTCATTTGGATACCTATGTTTGTATCCAAGTATCTTGGCCTATATGTGTTCTTTTGTCAAATCCGTCATAATTTTTATCCACATTTTTATTAACCAAAGCAACTTAGAAATGTCATAACATTTAGCTTAGAACTCCAATTTATCTTCTGTTTTTTTAAAAGAACCGTATCGAAGTTAGCTTTCCACATATATATTTTAATAAGCCAAATTCTTTCTGTAACTTTTTGTAGAATTATTTGAGTGTCAGCTGTACGAAAGACGAACGTATTTCGGTATTTTCGCGATTCTGGGAGCTTCCGGACACAAAAATGCGATCCGTGTAAAGTTTCGGAAAGCTAACACGAAGAGCAACAACATACATTAATCCTAGAATTTAATGAATGCCCAATTGGTACAGTATTGGTTTTAAGTAGAAGAGTGACTATACGATATATGCATTTTGTGTAACCTATGAGCCTATGTAGTATGGATATTAAATGAATATAGAGTATGTAATACATGATATGTTAGATGAATAAAATGATATATATATATATATGATATATATTCTCTTTACATTAATTTATATATATGGTTGAATGCAAGCATGTAGGAATGCTATTAATATAATGCATATAAGCAATACATGAATGAAAGAATGATATACAATGTATGCATGAAAGTATATAATGAATGCTAGATATGAATGCAAGATATATATATGTAATGATAGATATGAATGCATAATGTATGAATATTGTAATGCAATATATAATGATAACATGTATGGTAATGTAGAGTATATGATGCAAGCATGAATGGATGGAGGAAATACATGTATATCGGTAATATAGAATATAATATATGAAAGGAATGAATGATAATATATAACATGATATGTAGGTAATGCAAGGTATAAAATATATGATGTGTGTATGTTTGTATGTCCCTATGTTAATGTATGAAATGATATGAATATACAATATATGCATATGTATAAAACATATAGGTAATGCATAGATGCATGAATGAAATGAATGTTTGCAATATGTTAATATAAATACAAGTATCTAATATGCATGAATGTAAGTATAATATAATACAACTATACATGTATGTATCATGTAAATGTAATATACATGATATGTATGTATGCATGTATACAAGGTAAGTATGTATGTATGTATTTCTATAAACTGAGTTAACCTATAACCTTTTACACACATGCATTCATACACCCTTTGACATCATGTATCCCATGTCATATACACCTACCTATCACTAAATTTTAGAACATTAACACATATCCTTTCACACACATGCCAAACACACACATACTCACTTACTCTTTTACCTCTCTTTCTCTATATATATATATATATATGTATGTGCCTATATATATAGCTTTCCTATATATATCTATGTATATGAATATGTGAATGTGAATAATATATATACATTATATGACTAAGTTTGTGTGCCTTGTTAGCTTATGGTTTAGTTTTGTGCTTGGTTTAGCAAGTGACTTAGGCTATGAGTTAGTAGCTATCTTGGATACTTGATTTGCATATACTTAGTTTGTTTAGACCTAGAATAACTTGTTTGACCTAATTTAGACTTGTTAGACCTAGTTTGACCACAGTTGACCTAGGTTTGACTTTCAGGGTTGACCAAGTTGACCAAGAGTTGACTTTGGTCTAGATTGACCTAGAATCATGTAGAGTGTATAGTAGAACTTTATATTGTTATTTTGGACTTGTTGTGACTTGTGTTATTCTGATTAGGAGCCGGACACCTCTCATCGGACAGTATATTTACTTTGGACATTCAGACATCAGGCGAGTACATTCTCTGATAGTTCTCTCATTTACTTGTCAATTACTGTACTTCAGTTCTAGTTAGTTGTATGCTATTCTCTGTTACAACACATGTGGATATTTCTGGATTCATGTATACGACACACTTTTATTTTCTGGCCTCTATTACTGGTATCATCATCGCTGGCTTCTATTACTGGAATCACCTACTGGAATCATTTACTGGAATTATTTACTGGAATCATTTACTGGTATCATTATATTTTGGCTGGACTCATCTTGAATCATTGTGTCAGAATTCTGGATTCACTTGCTGGGAGGGGAAATACTAGAGTAAGACATGTAGACATACCCCAATCTGGAATCTCCCAACTGGAATCTACTGGAATGATAGCCATCTCACACCCGGCCAGGTGTGTGATGTGCCGTATTACCTATAGCCGTTTATATGTCGAACTCGATATTTTAAAATACACTGCTAGAGTATAGGCTGGACTCACCCTGGAATCATTGATCACTATAACTAGAATCGTCCCTTACTGGATTCATCTTGCATTAGATTCATCCTGTACTGGACTTATATTGGAGTTTTACTGGTCTACATTGCTGCCTGGACTTTATACCATATTACCCTGGTTCAGCTAGTTCTATTTTTACAGTCTTCATTGTTATGATTCTTCTCTTGTTTAGTTATTTACTTTTCTTACACTATATCTGTCTTTTTTACCATCACCTGAACATAAACTGCTATGTTCATCAATACAACTGTCTATAACTGCTTTATAGTTCTCTGTCATTTACTTGGGTTTTCTAAATGAGATTGTGCTCGTTCCTGTCCTGACTGGACCTGTTGATAAATTTTACAGATAGCCTGGAGGTTGCCTGCTAGCCTAGAGGAGACACAGTAGAGGTTGTATAGTTAGTTATTTCAGTTGTATTGAGTTGTATTTATTCTATGGATTACTGTATTGAGCTTTGAGATGTTTTCTGGATTTGTGTATCTTAGACACTTAGACTTCTATCTGCTGTATCTCTTTTAGATTTCATGTTTTACCTATCTTTTATCTTGCTCTACCTTAGTTGTGATTGAGACTGTATCTGCTATGTCACCTCCATTCGGAGAGTATATACTGTACAGGTACCTTTATATTGTTAGATGTTTGACCTAGGACAGCGTTCTACCGCCGACACTGTGGCGTAGGCTGGACGTACCCACGTCTCGTGCACTTACTCTAGGGTGCGGGTCATGACACGTTTTTAGTGGTGGCCCATGCAGGTCGAGTTTATGTAGTGGTATTCGAACTAGAGTATCACTACAGCCTGCAGTAGGATTAGGATATTTTTGGAGGTACTCAATCACATTAGGAAAAACTCTTAATCCGATTCCTTTTGTCTAAAATTGTTGCTTATTGACTTCCCTTGAATATAAACTGTTCTCCTTTGAATTTTTGCTTCATTTTCAGAAATTGCTTCTTGTTTTGATCTGTCTTCATGATGGTTATAAAGACACGATCTCATCGCTTCGGTTCGGGGGATACTATCGAGAGGCTGGCCACCTCTCGCCCTGTTTATCAGGGCCTCGAGACCGCAGCTTCTGTTGTGCCGACTCAGGTTGGCATTTCTGCTACATTGGAGGTGCACCTCCGTCTGTACAGAGACTTTTCCCTTCGTTTTCGGTTTCTCTCAGCAACATCAGCAGCAGAGATTTGTGCAGTATCAACATCAAGCTGGAGAAAACCAGCAGGGCGAGCTATCGTCAGGACAGTCGAGGATGCACAGACCGTTGGAGATCTTACTGCAGGTTCCGTTCTTCTTAATTCTATTCCCGCAATTGTCTTTTATAATTACCTTGAAATCCGATTCCATCTGTTCATTGTTGATTGATTAATTTTGTCATGTTACTCTTTTGTTGTGTTTATTTTTCTTCTGAGAAAATCATATGGGCTAGGTCGCCTAAATCATGGGATCTAGAATCCTCGATAGTCGTGTTATTTGGCATAGTGAGGACATGTAGTCAGATTTTGGATGTATTTTCGGGGTATAGGAATTTAAGGTTTTCGCCATCGCATGCGGCAGTACGAAAATTTTAAATACCATGAACCTAGAGGTACGTACCTTAGTCAAGGACTCTGTGATTATCATAGCCTTGCTCACTAGCATGATGAAGACTCTGGACAACATGATTTTGGACAGACACATGATTAACAGATTGTATCTTGAGAAGGTTTATACATCATACCCTTTTGATTGTTATAAATGACTTAGGAGAAGGGATTTTTAGTTTTGTAGAGCTTATTCATAGGTAGTTCCTTCATAGTATAATGGTATGATGACTTTTAGAGTGTCTGTACCCTAGAGGTGATAGTTAGCATTGGTGTTAGAATAGTAACCCATTGCAGATAATTCTCCTGTTATCTATAATACCAACCAGTTACACATAGGATGTTAGTATGCCTTACAGCCTTGATAATTATTACTACTTTTCCTTACCTTTTCCAGTGAAGCACCCATGACCAGAGCCTGCCTTTGAGTATAGTTGTAGTTTCACCTAAGACCGAGAGGTCTATTTGCATAGATAGATTGCAGATGATATTGGCATATGTGATATAGGTTAGTTGGTATCTATAGGCCATTGTTGTATAGGGTTATAAACATGTTGTTTAGCCTATACTTGGTTCAGTTTTCCATTTTAGTTAAGTTCTCTTCGTGTTGAGTTCCTTTGTGTTGATCACCTTTATAGGCAGTGTGCAGACCCTTCACTAGATACCATGTCCCCTTGATTCAGACCATTCATCCTTAGCCTAGTTCTAAGCATTGTTTCAGACCCTTATAAGTTTAGTCTGCCTTAACCCTTGGTTGATCAGTCATGTATATATATATATATATATATGTATATATGATATACTTAGGATATATGTGATGGGTTGTTGTTCTTGAGCATATATATATATATATATATATATGTGGTATTTGGTATTCATGTGCTTAGCTTGTAGGTATTTAGTTATAGGTGACTTGATAGGATTGGGAAGTTAAGAGCTAGTCTATTATAGAGTTTCTCTTTTGCTAAATTCTAGTTGCCAACACCTAGATAGCTAGCATAGGTAAAACCCTAAGAAGTTGACCAGTTGATGACCAAGTACTTGGATGTTGAGAAATTGACTAATGATTGACCCTTGACAATGTTTGACATAGAAGGGGGTGCGATCATCTTAATTTCGAGGACGAAATTTTTATAAGGTGGGTAGGATTGTAACACCCAGTTTTCCAGATGAGGGTAATTTTAAAATTTTGTAATAATAATTATAATTTATTGATTATTATTTTATATTATAATTTTTGGTGATTTTTAATCATTTTTTAAACTATTTAAAATTATGACTTGTGATTTTGACATTTTACTATTGTTTGGTTTTAATTTCGAGGAATTTGTCACCCCAGTTTTCAGGAACAGAGGTATTTTTTTTATTTTGTATTTTTGAAATATTTTTGAAACTTATTTTATTATTTATGATATTGTTTTGGGATTTTTTGAGTCGGGTTCGAATTTCAGCTCAATCCGACTTGAAACGGGGACCCGTGGATAGTGTTGACTTCAGTGGACCCACACATTAGTTAGCCATGGCCCACATGATAGAAATATTTTAGTTAGAGGTTTGACTAATTATTATGGATAAGATTAGTGTGATTAGAGACTTTAGAATGACTAATTTAGCCCCAACCAATTAGCCCTTTCCTAATACTAATAGAATAGGTTAGTGGGGGCATTTTGGACCTTACCATAATAGGACAAATAGCCCCATATGGCCGGCCACTTTGGGAGAGGATAGGCTCAAGTTGATTTTATTATTCTCATCCACACTCTCTCTCTCTTGTTCTTCCCCAAATTTCTAGAGAGCAATCCCTAGCAATTTCTCCACCAAATCCTTCCATTTCGCCACCAAATCTTCTTCTTTCCTTCTCCATTCTAGCCAAGGAGGAAGCTACCCATGTTTGGGAGGATTCGGAGCTCGTTCGTATCCTTTTAGAATCTCTACGTGTCGGTGTCGCTCCGGGAAGGCTTTTCTTCGATTCGATCTACCGGAAGGTATAAATCCCTTGCCTTTTTATTTCCTCATGTATATAGGTCTATTTTGAACCCATAGGAATGACCCCATGGTTGTATCTCCATTTCGTGTCTATTTCATGTTCATTTGGAGGTCATAGGAGTGTCCTTTGTGTTGTGATTGTGTTCTAGTGGAAAAAAAAATCCCTATTTTGGACACTTGTGTGCATATATATATATATATTTATTTGTGTGTGTGGTTAGATGGTTAGAGAGTGGATTGATCTTAGTTAGGATGGTTAGAATGAGTTTCATTTGGATACCTATGTTTGTATCCAAGTATCTTGGCCTATATGTGTTCTTTTGTCAAATCCGTCATAATTTTTATCCACGTTTTTATTAACCAAAGCAACTTAGAAATGTCATAACTTTTAGCTTAGAACTCCGATTTATCTCCTGTTTTTTTTAGAAGAACTGTATCGAAGTTAGCTTTCCACATATATATTTTAATAAGCCAAATTCTTTCTGTAACTTTTTATAGAATTATTTGAGTGTCACCTATACGAAAGACGAACGTGTTTCGGTATTTTTGCGATTCCGGGAGCTTCCGGACACGAAAATGTGATCCGTTTAAAGTATCGGAAAGCTAACACGAAGAGCTATAACATACTTTAATCCTAGAATTTAATGAATGCCCCATTGGTACAGTATTGGTTTTAAGTAGAAGAGTGACTATACGATATATGCATTTTGTGTAACCTATGAGCCTATGTTGTATGGATATTAAATGAATATAGAGTATGTAATACATGATATGTTAGATGAATAAAATGATATATATATATATGATATATATTCTCTTTACATTAATTTATATATATGGTTGAATGCAAGCATGTAGGAATGCTATTAATATAATGCATATAAGCAATGCATGAATGAAAGAATGATATACAATGTATGCATGAAAGTATATAATGAATGCTAGATATGAATGCAAGATATATATATGTAATGATAGATATGAATGCATAATGTATAAATATTGTAATGCAATATATAATGATAACATGTATGGTAATGTAGAGTATATGATGCAAGCATGAATGAATGGAGGAAATACATGTATATAGGTAATATAGAATGTAATATATGAAATGAATGAATGATAATATATAACATGATATGTAGGTAATACAAGGTATGAAATATATGATGTGTGTATGTTTGTATGTCCCAATGTTAATGTATGAAATGATATGAATATACAATGTATGCATATGTATAAAACATATAGGTAATGCATAGATGCATGAATGAAATGAATGTTTGCAGTATGTTAATATAAATACAAGTATCTAATATGCATGAATGTAAGTATAATATAATACAAGTATACATGTATGTATCATGTAAATGTAATATACATGATATGTATGTATGCATGTATACAAGGTATGTATGTATGTATTTCTATAAACTGAGTTAACCTATAACCTTTTACACACATGCATTCATACACCCTTTGACATCATATATCCCATGTCACATACACCTACCTATCACTAAATTTTAGAACATTAACACATATCCTTTCACACACATGCCAAACACACACATACTCACTTACTCTTTTACCTCTCTTTCTCTGTATATATATATATATATATATATATATGTATGTGCCTATATATATAGCTTTCCTATATATATCTATGTATATGAATATGTGAATGTGAATAATATATATACATTATATGACTAAGTTTGTGTGCCTTGTTAGCTTATGGTTTAGTTTTGTGCTTGGTTTAGCAAGTGACTTAGGCTATGAGTTAGTAGCTATCTTGGATACTTGATTTGTATATACTTAGTTTGTTTAGACCTAGAATAACTTGTTTGACCTAATTTAGACTTGTTAGACCTAGTTTGACCATAGTTAATCTAGGTTTGACTTTCAGGGTTGACCAAGTTGACCAAGAGTTGACTTTGGTCTAGATTGACCTAGAATCATGTAGAATGCATAGTAGAACTTCATATTGTCATTTTGGACTTGTTGTGACTTCTGCTGTTGTGATTAGGAGCTAGGCACCTCTCATCGGACAGTATATTTATTTTGGACATTCAGACATCAGGCGAGTATATTCTCTGATAGTTCTCTCATTTACTTGTCAATTACTGTACTTCAGTTCTAGTTAGTTGTATGCGATTCTCTATTACAACACGTGTAGATATTTCTGGATTCATGTATACGACACACTTTTATTTTTTGGCCTCTATTACTGGTATCATCATCCCTGGCTTCTATTACTGGAATCACCTACTGGAATCATTTACTGGAATCATTTACTGGTATCATTATATTTTGGCTTGACTCATCTTGAATCATTGTGTCGGAATTCTGGATTCACTTGCTGGGAAGGAAAATACTAGAGTAAGACATGTAGACATACCCCAATCTGAAATCTCCCAACTAGAATCTACTGGAATGATAGCCATCTCACACCCGGCCAGGTGCATGATGTGCCGTATTACCTATAGCCGTTTATATGTCGAACTCGATATTTTAAAATACACTGCTAGAGTATAGGCTGGACTCACCCTGGAATCATTGATCACTATAACTAGAATCGTCCCTTACTGGATTCATCTTGCATTAGATTCATCCTGTACTGGACTTATATTGGAGTTTTACTGGTCTACATTGCTGCCTGGACTTTATACCATATTACCCTGGTTCAGCTAGTTCTATTTTTACAGTCTTCATTGCTATGATTCTTCTCTTGTTTAGTTATTTACTTTCCTTGCACTATATCTGTCTTTCTTACCATCACCTGAACATAAACTGCCATGTTCATCAATACAACTGTCTATAACTGCTTTATAGTTCTCTGTCATTTACTTAGGTTTTCTAGATAAGATTGTGCTCGTTCTTGTCCTGACTGGACCTATTGATAAATTTTACCGAAAGCCTGGAGGTTGCCTGCTAGCCTAGAGGAGACACAGTAGAGGTTGTATAGTTAGTTATTTCAGTTGTATTGAGTTGTATTTATTCTATGGATTACTGTATTGAGCTTTGAGATGTTTTCTGGGTTTGTGTATCTTAGACACTTAGACTTCTATCTGCTGTATCTCTTTTGGATTTCATGTTTTACCTATCTTTTATCTTGCTCTACCTTAGTTGTGATTGAGACTGTATCTGCTATGTCACCTCCATTCGGAGAGTATATACTGTACAGGTACCTTTATATTGTTAGATGATTGACCTAGGACAGCGTTCTACCGCCGATACTGCGGCGTAGGCTGGACGTACCCACGTCTCGTGCCCTTACTCTAGGGTGCGGGTCGTGACAGCAGCTGTAGTACCAGCCTACGAGGCCATTGTCGCCTCAGGCTCAAGCATTCCAGCAGCAGAGGCCTCAACAGTATGCTCAGGTCCAGGTTCAGAACAGGCAGAGAGGTTACCACCAGAGGAGACCTATACCAAGAGACAAGGTCAGGCTATGGCCTTTTCGGTAGAAGAAGAATTGGCATCATGTGAGGTGGTGGCAGGTACCATTCTCGTCAACTCTTTTTTAGCATCAGTATTATTTGATTCGGGTGCATCGCATTCATTTATGTATGCACGATTTGCTACACGGATAGGACTGGAGCCTGAGTCATTATCAGTAAAGCTCAATATACTTACTGGTAACTGTCTCGTAGGAGTAGATAGAGTCTTTTCCTCGTATCGAATCGTAGTTAGCGGTAGAGAGTTTTTTGCTAGATTGATAGAATTTCTGATGGCCAACTATGATGTGGTCCTGGGAAAGGATTGGTTGAAGGATCAATACGCAATAATAAACTGCCATATTGGCAGGATTATTTTTGGTATTCCCGACGAAGAGGAGTTTTCATTTTCCAGAGGCGAAGTAGAACCTTCTCCACCAGCCTTGCGGATGGCAGTAGCAGTTGCAGTTCAGTTTTCCAGAGTAGTAGAAGAATTTTTCGATATATTTTTCGAAGAGCTTCCAAGCATGCCCCCAGAGAGAGAGATAGAGTTCACCATTGATTTGCTTCATGGGACGGCACCAGTGTCAGATAGAGTCTACAGGATGGCACCTTCAGAATTGGAGATCTTGTACAAGATGATTGAAGAACTCAGAACCAAGGGATTCATTCGTGCTACTAGATCGCCTTGGGGAGCCCCGATGCTTCTTATGAAAAAGAAGGATGGTACATTAAGATTATGTGTTGATTATCGTACCTTGAACTCTATAACAATCAAGAACAGATATCCCCTACCAAGGATAGATGATTTATTTGATCAACCCAGTGGAGCGGCAGTATTCTCGAAGATTAACTTACTGTCAGGGTACCATCAGATCAGAGTCAGAGAGCAAGACATCCCGAAGACAGCATTCAGATCGAGGTATGGACATTGGGAGTTTCTCGTTATGCCATTCGGAGCGACCAATGCGCCAGCGGTATTCATGGATCTCATAAATCGTATATTTATGCCTTACTTGGAACAGTTCGTGATAGTGTTTATAGACGATATATTAGTCTATAGCAAGAGTGAAGCAGAGCATGAGCAGCACCTTCGAATAGTCCTTCATATTCTCAAAGAGCACCAGTTGTACGCAAAGTTCAGCAAGTACGAATTTTAGCTTGATCGTATTTCGTACTTAGGTCATATCATCACTAGAGGTATAGTGGAAGTTGACCCCCAGATGATAGTGGCTATAGAGACATGACCAGTACCTAACACAGTCGCAGAAGTTTGGAGTTTTCTAGGATTGGCGGCTATTACCGGCAATTTGTGTCAGACTTTGCTCGGATTTTAGCATCATTGACGCATTTGACCCGCAAGGATGTGTAGTTTGCCTGGACAGCAGAGAGTTAGAGTTCATTTGAGAAATTAAAGCAAGGATTGATGATGGCCTCCATTCTCATGCTTCCAGATGGGACTAGAGGATTTTTGGTTTATTGTGATGCTTCCGACAAAGGATTGGAATGCGTCTTGATGCAGTATGGTAAGGTAGTAGCTTATGCGTCACGTCAGTTGCGTGATCATGAGAGGAATTATCCAACTCACGACTTGGAATTAGTAGTGGTGGTTTTCGCACTTAAGTTGTGGAGGCATTATTTGTATGGAGATCGGGTGGAGATTTTCACCGACCACAAGAGTCTTAAGTATGTGTTTACTCAGAAGGATCTCAATATGCATTAGAGAAGATGAGTAGAGCTACTTGTGGATTACGTCATCAACCTGCAGTATCATCCTGGGAAGGCCAACGTTGTTGCAGATGCATTGAGCAGAAGAGCCGAAGTCTATTTTTTAACAGCACAGCCAGAGTTGTTAGCAGATCATCAGAAGATGGGTATTGAAGTTGTTCTTCCTACCAATGTGGCATTGATGGCCAGTATGTGTTTGTCATTGATCGTCGTAGAACAGAACAGTTTTATAGGAGGACTGAACTTAACTTACAATTATAAACTCGCTTGTACAAAAGAGAGCCTAGGAATAAAACCTAGGAAAAGTAATCTAAGTACAATTGTTTAATTTAGATTCTGGAGGGTGATGGTGGAGGCTCGGGAAAGTGCTATTAACTCTGCCTTACTTTTTGGACAATCGAACGCAACCTCGGCTCCGATAAAGAAATGCTCTATGTTTCTATGTGTGTCTCTGTCTCCCTGTGCAAGGGAATAGCACCTTGTTATTTATAGGAATTCATGAGGAATGGGGTGTACAGCCACGTGGCTAATTTTGGGCCACACCCTTGTAACTGTGCCTCGAAACTCGGTTTATGGTGAACAGTTGGGGATTGGTTGAGATTGATCATGATCTGTTTGTTGCAGTAAATCTTAACTGTCGAGACTTGGTCAATTTCTGCCATGTGTCTCGATTGCTACTCTATGGCAGGCCGCATGAAGGATGTATCCTGGCTGAGCCGCATGAAGGACTGTCCCATAGCCAAGTCGCATGAAGAGTGTCTCATGACCGAGCCGCATGAAGAACGTCTTATGACCGAGTCGCATGAAGAACGTCTCGTGACCGAGCCGCATGAAGAACTGTCTCATAACCGAGCCGCATGAGAGATGCTTTATGATCGAGCCACATGAGATTTGTTTCATGACTGAGCCGCATGAAGAGTCTTTTTTGGAACTGTGCACTGTGCCAGATATTATGATAATTTTCTCATCTTTTTTGGAGCATGTCACCTCTCATCTTCATGTCAGAGCTGTCACTTTTGTGTCAGAGTAATTATAGCCAGCTACCTAGAGAGACGTTTGTTGCTTAGGCTGATTTCGAACCGTATAAGGCTTCCCGCTGCTTTTGGGTCGCATGAAGCTTTCTGAGCCATATGAAGCTTTCTGGGTTTTGTTGAGCCGCATGAAGCTTTCTGGGTTTTGAGCCGCATGAAGCTTCATGTTGATTTTCGGGCCGCATAGCAAATCTCATCCTTTTTCATGCTTCTACAAGACCCCTTTCAAAGTTTTCAATTTGTAAAATTGAAATACTTTGAATAAGAAGCATGGGTATATCCTTAGGAAGCATCGAGCCCGCATAAGCTCTTCATGCCGCATAAGCTTCTCTGACCGTATATCGGCTTCGTGCCACGTGGGCGTCTCTTTACTTCGGCATTAATTGCTTTTGATTTGCTTTGATGATTTAAAGCCGCCTTTTGGATAGAATACCAAGAGTCGGCATTAAATTTTTTGATTTGCTTTGATGATTCGGAACCGTATCTTGCATGAAAGGGGATAGAATCTCAAGAGTTGCCTTTATCCTTCGGTCAGCACGAAATCCGAAGCGGTGTCTATCGATTCACACGCCCTTGCCAGCCTATAAGTACGAGCAGTTTGAGGAGAGAGGTTCTTTCCTTCCTTCTTCAATCTTTCTATTGCCCTAGTCGTCGCTTCTCTTCTTCTTCGATCATTCATGGCTTCCAAGGCTTCTTCCAGCGTTGCAGCGAAGGGCAAAGGACTTGCCTCCTCGTCAAACACGGCGAGCTCGATCCACCCCGACGTTTATCCTCCTATTAGTGGTAAGAGCGATGGGAAGAAACTGCATTAATCTAAACCCTAACTACAATAGCTATGTCGCATGTTTTATGCACGAGCCTTTCTCTGTTAAGCTTCGGCATAGTTGATGCTCTTTTCGTCTTTACTGGACTGCTCAAGTTCTGTGTAACGAATCCGTATGAGCTGTGCTGTTTGGGCCGCATGAATGCCTCATGACTGAGCCGCATGAGAGATGTCTCATGATCGAGCCGCATGAGAGATGTCTCATGACCGAGTCGTATAGGCACCTTATATACTGGGTCGCATGAAAGATGCTTCATGGCCGAGCTGCATGAGAGATGCTTTATGGCCCCATAAGCACCTTATGGACTGGGCCGTATGAGCGATGCTTCATGGCCGAGCCGCATGCGAAATGCTTCATGGCCGCATAAGCACCTTATGGACTGGGCCGCATGAACGCCTACCAAACTGAGCCGCATAAGCTCAGAAAGTAGTAATTAGTTTTTGTTTTCTGACTATCTTCTTTCTCCTTTCCTTTTCAGTGAAGCTGCCGATCAATCCCTCAGGGGAGCTCTTGGTAGGTCAGGCTCAATCTGCCTTGGGTGTGAGTTTCGACCAGGTGGTCGAATATATGTCAACCCAAATTACTAAAAATCAATCTGAGGACAGGCTGAGGGTCATCAGCAACCAATCCTTCTTCTACCTCTTGGGCATGATAAACTCGGGGCAATTAGGAGGCACGCATTTGAAACCCACATTCTTCTTTGGAGATTCCCTAACTGTAAAGAACTCCAGCGTTCTAGATTTATCTGAAAGTTAGAGTTTTTCTTCCAACGGGATAGAGATTCATATTCCTCAGATGGAACGTCATTTTCCGCTGTCCTGGTTTAATATGCTGCCCATTGACAGAAAAATGGTGGACTCCCTAACTCTGAGCCAGTAGGGGATGTTCGTGGGTGATATTCATTAAAACAAACATCAAGATTGGTAGTCGCGGGCAAGATACCGATCAGCCGCTCTGTGATGGGGTTAGCCCCTGGCAGTTTCATAAACGTGCAGGGTCCCAACTTTTGGTTCTTTTAAGATGATACTTTTATGAACCAGATTGCTCAAAAGGGGTCCTACCCCACTGGTTGGCTGTCACTGCTGAACTGGATGAACCCCACCCCTTCATGCATCAATTTGACCTTGTGGATCTTGCGGACGTATAAGGAACTCCTGCTCGAGATTGGTCTTTATCATGCCATACGGGGCACTTGTTATGGTCTGCCCATAAACAAAAAGCTGTTCATGGCTCTTCTTGAGATGTACAACCGTCGCACGGGAACCTTCTTTACACCTGGAGAGGAAATGGGACTCGCTCTCCATGAGATGCATGAGGTCTCCAACCTACCCTGGGGAGATAAAGTTTTTGAGGCGTATACCCCTACGAATGAAGAATTTGAAAAATTGGAGCAGCGGTTCCCGGGTTTTGTGTCTGTTTTACCGGGAATTGCTATGTCTCCGTAGCACGTGCCAACAGATGTCGAAGAAGAAGAACGATAGATCAGAAGGGAATCTTCCTCACACCAAGACCTGGCTCAGCTACCTGTTTGCACTAGGTGCCTCAGGCCGGGTTTCCCCTCGAAGTCCTCGAAAACGGGAGGAGGTGCATAATCAGGTGTTGAACGCCAAGAGGGTTAAAACTACGGGTGATAGATTCAGGAGCCAATCTGACACCTTTAATTATTTTTATCAAAATACCCAGAAGATGTCTGACAAGGCTCTCCTGGCGGGATTTTTGATGTTGTAGCTGCAGAATTGTGTAGTTTCGGGAGGGGCTGGTGCTATTGAAAGAATCAGCCGCAACCTTATCCTTTCCGCGGTGAAGCTAGTCTTTGGAGACAGGCCAGCTCTACTCCCCGTAATGGTATGCAGCATTTATTGTGGCTTCCGTACTTTCTCGTCTAAAGTCATTGCTCACGATACGGCAAAGGACTTTGAACGAATCGAGCTGCCCTATCATTATCTGATGTGGTGGCTGTTAATGTATTGCCCATCTTTGATGAGGCCTGGCCCAGAGGACGACGTGACTGCTGATGATGCCTTCATCTACCAGTACCGCCGTATGCCCTGGGAGTATACTACCATGCCAGCCTATCGGATGGCATTAGCGCGAGTGGACAGATACTCCTTTTTCGTGTCTGTTCCTCATTTTACTGACGAAGACGTAAGAGACGTACATCTTGATGGTGCTGTATCTCCCTATTTCTTGTCCGAGAAAATGCTCATCTGGTTGCAGAACATCCGCCCTACACATCTGGTGTATCGTAATCGCAACTCCGTCTTTTTGGAGCCTTACTTGCCCAGTCGATTATCTCGACAATTTGGGTATAGTCAAATATTCCTGGACAATCCTAGCTACTGTCTGGGCGTCGAGGGTAGCTTTTTAGACGGCATCCGGACTTGGCATTATTATAGCGCGGTTCATACCCACGCTAGCTTCTCTGTTCCCGATGCTAGAGAGTCGTGGCATATTTTATACATGGCGGCCCTGTACAATGTTATGGTGAACAAGCCCCCTAGAGATTTTGACCCAAGTACCAGCTTCATTATCGATACTGGTTTGGAGGAGAAGCCAAGAGAGTCCAGGAAGGGGAAGACAGTTCAAGTGTCTGACTCGAAGTTCATAAATGTAGACGAGGAGGATGTGTCACGCCCCGATCCCGCTAGGGTCGTCCGTCTTGCCTGGATCCCTTCGGGATCGATCGTCCTCGCTAAGGCGTGATGTCGTGCAAGCCTAAGTTGCGCTTGCACAAGGCCATGTACCTGCACAAAAACAACTAGTCAAGCAAAATACACGCACACACCCACTAGTTAAGCAAAACTCACGCACGCACCCATTCATTGCAGAAAACCAAATATTGGACACAGAGATTTGAAAAAGAAATACTTCTTTTATTGATAACTTGATAGGAATACAAGTACAAAGCTTTACAAACTCAGAGTGTCTTATATTGGCTACATGATTCTCTTTGAAACTCTATTTTTGAAAATAGCCGCAATGCCCATACATGATATCCCTTTATTATAAGCTGGAATTGAAAGACACCTTCAAAAGGAAAAGAAACTTGAAACTTGACTGGAATAAAAATGAAACTTCGAGGCGATCCACGAGCTCTACTGGGCTAGAAGAGCTTCGGTGCCTCACTTGAAATCCCCCTGTCTCATTTTGCTTTCTGAAAAGGATGCCCACAACGTGGGTCAGCACACATCATGTACTGGTGAGCGGCTTTTGGCCGAACTCGCAAATCTCTGTACTAAATCAATATGTTGAGCTAACATTTACTAGTGATCTTTCTACTTGTCTAGGTTCTTTTTAACAATTCATAAGAACATGATAGTAGAAATATATCATAAGCAACTTACCAACGCCGGCAGTCATCCCTGCACAAAACATGTTAGCACAATTTGCATAACAAGTAATTCATGTTCATTCTTGCAAATATTAAAGTTGTCATTCGGGTCATGCAGGTGGACTATTCTATATGTTGGTCCATGGGTTATCCCCATGATTAGCCGCTGTGACTCTTTGGTTCAGCTCGTCGCTAAGGACTCAGATCGACTCCTATTTTCACATGGAGGCCCTAATCTCTCTTAGGCCGAGCGGTTCCAGGTGCCCCCAGATACCACCCGAGAGATAAATGTTTCCTTGTATACAAGTTGTCCGAGACCAAATGCATGCTCTAGCCGTTCTATCAGATGAGACACACTTGGACTTATGCACAGATATACGACACGTTTATTTCGTGTCTTCAGATTCATCTCAACACGTACAAGTTTGTCTATACATGTCTACATTTTCAAGCATACTATTGACAATCAGATGATCATTGTTATCGAGCAGATAGAGTAGCAACACATATTCTTGCATTTGATTCAGTTCAATTATCTTCCCTTATCTTTTGTTGATGTGGTATCGTTGATCATCAGGACAAGGCAATAGAGTGGACTAGAGATCATTTTTGTTAGGCGTACATATCAATGTTTGTTCGATTGAAGCAACTCACCGAGATGAATCTTAGTTGAGAGAAGGAGGGACTTCATGCGCCGTTCACGAATAATTCACGCATCCTACATTAGCACCAACAGTTGATTAGCATACTTCGTCTCTTTCTCTCAAGATTCGGAATGAATGCAAAATGCGATGGAAGCGAACAATGAAAACCAATCATCGAAAACCAACACGAAAACGCATTCATCAAAACCAAGGAGCGAGAGAAAACATTCAGCAAACTCTTGGATTCATTTCAATAGAAGCCAATCCACCAATTGGAATGGTTCATTGCATTTCATCTGTGATCAATCGATACCGGCAAAGGTTTCACCAAATACTCAGTTCATGACTGAGTCAATAAGCCGTAGGTATTACATAGTGGACCGCGAGGAGCGGGGCACTACATAATAATCCACTGAGAAAAAGCTTTGTCCTCAAAACTTAAGAAACAAACTTACCCCCACTATTGTTGCATTCTGGATCAAGTAACGTGGAGAGATTATAGACGCGCGCTGTCGCCGTGTTGGCATTCCGTAATTGCTGATTGTGCGGATTATCTCGGAGCGTCAGTGGGCCTGGCAGCTGCCCACGCTCTTCATTTTCATTACGGTTTTGAGCCGCTCTATTCTTTTTCGGGCAATACTTGACAGAGTGACCCTGTTGGCCACAACCAAAGCAAGCGTTGTTAGCGACACGACAGTCCTCCTTGATGTGCCCACTCTTGGCACAGTAACTGCAACTTTGACCATTCACATAGCGACAGTCTTCTTTAACACGCCGTCGTCGACCGCATAAGCCGCATACAGGCTTGTTGTTCTGTTCCCCTTCAGTCTTTTTCTCTCCGTTATGATATCTTTTGGCGGACTGATTCCGACTGCACTGCACTTTATTGGACGCCTTCTTCAGGCAGAACTGTTCTACCTGTAGTGCCGCCACAAAGGCCTGAGAATATGACCCACATTCTTGATACAGCACACTTAACTGGATGTTGTCATTCACACCTCCCACGAATCAATTTATGCGAGTCTGCTCGGTGGGTAGCATCACAGCAGCAAAATTTGCCAGCTTAGCAAATTCAGACTCAAAGTCCTCCATGGACATATCTCCCTGTTTCAGTGTGATGAAGTCATCCTCCATCTTCTTGCTCATGGCTGGAGGCAGATATTGATCCAGAAACGCCTTCTTGAAGGAGACCCATGAGATCTTTCCATTTTTAGCCGTTGCGAGCAGCGCCGGCTTCTTCGCCTTCCACCAATCCTTAGCCTGCAGCCGTAGAAGCATAACGGCACAAACTACCTTCTTGCTACTCGGAACTCCTATGAACGCGAACAGACTCTCCATTTTATCAATCCAGTCCATCACCTTATCGGGTGATGTCCTGCCTTCAAATTTTGGAGGTTTCGAGTCTAAGAAGTCCTTTGGCCTAAAGGAAGTGTGCATTTGCGCTGGCTGGGGCTCGTCACCTTCCACGGACTCAATCTCGGGCGTTCTCGTTGGTTTGGTCGCTGCGGTGGTATCCCGATTTGCCGCAAGCGCAGTTACAATTTGGGTCAAGGATTCCAACTGTCTCTGCTGGGCCTCTATTTGGGCTTGTTGTATTTGATTGCGTTCTTCACTGTCCTGCCTCTGCAGTTCCAGCAATGTCATGATCCGTTCTATCGGATCTGTCGAGGCAGATGGGCGAGGAGGGGCCATTTCTCTACAAAAAGAGTATAACTTCTGTCAGTCTCATAAAATATTATGGACTTATTGTATGGGGCATTAGTTTTCATAACTCAAAAATCGGGACTCTTTTGAAAGCCATCAAAATACTTTATATGCTTTTTCGAAAATGATATTTGCAAGAGGCCAAGGACGTAAAGCCGTGCTCTGACACCACTTTGTCACGCCCCGATCCCGTTAGGGTCGTCCGTCTTGCCTGGATCCCTGCGGGATCGATCGTCCTCACTAAGGCGTGATGTCGTGCAAGCCTAAGTTGTGCTTGCACAAGGCCATGTACCTGCACAAAAACAACTAGTCAAGCAAAACACACGCACGCACCCACTAGTTAAGCAAAACTCACGCACGCACCCATTCATTGCAGAAAACCAAATATTGGGCACAGAGATTTGAAATAGAAATACTTCTTTTATTGATAACTTGATAGGAATACAAGTATAAAGCTTTGTAAACTCAGAGGGCCTTATATTGGCTACATGATTCTCTTTGAAACTCTCTTTTTGAAAATAGCCGTAATGTCCATACATGATATCCCTTTATTACAAGCTGGAATTGAAAGACACCTTCAAAAGGAAAAGAAACTTAAAACTTGACTGGAATGAAAATGAAACTTCGAGGCGATCCACGAGCTCTACTGGGCTAGACGAGCTTCGGTGCCTCACTTGAAATCCTCCTGTCTCCTTTTGCTTTCTGAAAAGGATGCCCACAACGTGGGTCTGCACACATCATGTACTGGCGAGCGGCTTTTGGCCGAACTCGCAAATCTCTGCACTAAATCAATATGTTGAGCTAACATTTACTAGTGATCTTTCTACTTGTCTAGGTTCTTTTTAACAATTCATAAGAACATGATAGTAGAAATATATCATAAGCAACTTACCAAAGCCGGCAGGCATCCCTGTACAAAACATGTTAGCACAATTTGCATAACGAGTAATTCATGTTCATTCTTGCAGATATTGAAGTTGTCATTCGGGTCATGCAGGTGGACTATTCTACATGTTGGTCCATAGGTTATCCTCATGATTAGCCGTTGTGACTCTTTGGTTCAGCTCGTCGCTAAGGACTCAGATCGACTCCCATTTTCACATGGAGGCCCTAATCTCTCCTAGGCCGAGCGGTTCTAGGTGTCCCCAGATACCACCCGAGAGACAAATATTTCCTTGTATACAAGTTGTCCGAGACCAAATGCATGCTCTAGCCGTTCTATCAGATGAGACACACTTGGACTTATGCACAGATATACGACACGTTTATTTCGTGCCTTCAGATTCATCTCAACACGTACAAGTTCGTTTGTACATGTCTACATTTTCAATCATACTAGTGACAAGCAGATGATCATTGTTATTGAGCAGATAGAGTAGCAATACATATTCTTGCATTTGATTCAGTTCAATTATCTTCCCTTATCTTTTGTTGATGTGGTATCGTTGATCATCGGGACAAGGCAACAGAGTGGACTGGAGATCATTTTTATTAGGCGTACAGATCAATGTTTGGTCGGTTGAAGCAACTTACCGAGATGAATCTTAGTTGAGAGAAGGAGGGACTTCACGCACCGTTCACGAACAATTCACGTGCCCTACATTGGCACCAACAGTTGATTAGCATACTTCGTCTCTTTCTCTCAAGATTCGAAATAAATGCGAAATACGATGAAAGCGAACAATGAAATCTAATCATCGAAAACCAACACGAAAACGCATTCATCAAAACCAAGCAGCGAGAGAAAACATTCCGCAAAACTCTTGGATTCATTTCAATAGAAGCCAATCCTTCAATTGGAATGGTTCATTGTATTTCATTCGTGATCAATCGATACCGGCAAAGGTTTCACCAAATACTTAGTTCATGACTGAGTCAACAAGCCGTAGGTATTATATAGTGGACCGTGAGGAGCGGGGCACTACAGGATGACCCTGATAACCTGCTTCCTCCTGTAGACTATTTAGTGGCAGATCTGCCCCTGCTGTGCCTAGTCCTTTACGTAAACGTAGCAGGCGTGAGTCCTCTGTCGACAGCATAACTTACTCCCAAAAACGGGCCACGGTCAAGCCTCGCGGGCGAAGCACTAGGAAGAGAAGTGATGACGTTGAAGCCATTTCAGAGGTGAATCGAGTTACGACCACCATTTTTAGTTCTTCTTTTCTGAAATATAATCTGATCATCATTTTTTTTCTTTTTCTTTGTAGGCGTCAGGAGAGGTGAACTCCCCAGAGCTGGCTACCGCCTCTGAGGTTGACCCTGCTATAGCCACCTTAATTAGTGCTATGACTGCCGAGCTTACTTCCACCACGGTCGTCCCGGCGACGGCTGAGTTTCCTCCTGCTGCTGACATCTCAATCAGGGGCGATGTGGGCTTTACTGAACTAGTCCTCGAGGTTGCTAAACCTCAGCCGGTTGATACCGACCCAGTTATATCCACCTTCGGGACGGCAGAGGAGGCAGCTGTAAGTGGCTCAGGTGTCGCCGTTGAGTAGGATACGGTGGCTGTGAGTGAGCCTCAGCCTCAGCGACCCTCCCCTGGTAAGCTATGTCATGTCTTGACTAGTGAGGAGGTTCATTTGCTTTATCTTCATATCCTTCAGGTTAAGTTGATCGATGGTTGTTCTGGACACACAGGTCCTGCTCCTTCAATGTCGACAACGGACACCATCGGGGGAGAAGCTACTAGGGTGGATTTAGTGGAAGGAAGTATGCCTCTTCCTCCTCCAGCTCGGACCGAGGGCCCTCTTGTCGGGTCGTGTTCAGGAGGACAAGTAGTGGGACTGCCGAGATGGGGAAAAATGGTCTTTGTACCCTCCTCGGTTAATATGGCTTCAACACCGGAGGTCGACCTTTCTGTATTGCCAAGTCTTTAAATCCTTCGGGCTGCGGAAGAAAAGATGACTGCTGTTTAAGCGTCTTATCGCTCAGAACTTGTATCCCTAGTGATATGGGCATCAAGTTCTTGTACATCTTCTTTGCAACCATCTTCAACTCTCTCAGCTACTCTTTCTTTGACACCATCCTCTTCGAAAGTTTTGGACGAATCGTTGAAGGACGTGATTGATAGTTTCTATCGCCATTTGAAGCGAGTGGTCGATGCTGCCCTGGAAAGAGGGACATCTTTTGTATTAGTTCGTCAATGTGCCCGCGGCCGAATTGAATTTCTCAGAACACTCCCGGGCGGGGCAGGGATAGTCAACCTCTTGGAGCCCAAACTGGTACAAGCTGATAAGCTCGTGGATCAGCTTCAAGGGCTGCGACAAGTTGATATGTCTTTGGCAATAGGTCAGGGGCTCACCTTCCTTACAACAGCCATGGAGAAGGTAAAGACAGTATTGAATACATCCAAGCCTGCTCTGGTGAAGGACCTTCAAGATCTATCTCTGAAGTATGATCAACTAAGCCGAAAAGGAGAGGACGGTTTGGCCCAGGAAGAGGCCGCCTCTCGTGGGATAGCCGATACTAATGAGCAGATCCTCTAACTCTAGATAAAGTTGGCTTCCTTAGAATCAGAGCTCCAGGCCTCCCGTAGAGATAAGGAGTTAATTTGCGGGGAGACCGACCAAGTCATCCGAACCTCTGATGCCCTGGAGTGCGCATTGAAGAAACTTGAAGACCGTTGGCAGGCTCATGGGCATCTAGAGGATGCAGAGAAGTTGACTGAAGAAGCTGAGTGCCGGGCCGCACTGAGGATTGAGCGGTCGACAACCAAGCTAAAGGACCGGCTCAGAGAACTGTGTGTCGCTGAACCATAATCGGATTTTTCTATCCTTTATTATTATGTCTCTCCATTTTTTTAAACAGGGACGTGGTCCCAAGACAATGTAGCACTTTTGATTTAAAATGAATGAGTATGTTTACCTCATCCTTTATTTGTGGTATCTGTTGTGTTCGTATAATATTTTTGGTGTTATGGTACTTGCCCCACTGGGGGACCTTCTGTGGACCTATTACCTTTGGCATACCTTGGTTTTAGGTATGGATAATAAGTTCGATACAGAAACCCAGCATATTTACTTGAACGGGGTACACATGAGGTTTGATGATAGAACCTTCCTACTCAGAGGTACTGAGGACATGGTAGGGGTAGTGTAAGCCCCCTGAATTTTAGGATTTATTTTAAATTTTCTGAATGAATTATTTTCGATAAATATTCTATTATTTAATTGTTTTGATCATTAATGTTCCTTTTCATGACTTTGACTTCTGGAGCGTCAGGGATGCCCATCTCTGGAAACTCTCTTTATGAGTTTTGTAGTAGACAAGATTATCTTCATTTTAATATATCATGTCCCACTTGAACTCGTTTCCTTGTGCTCTTTTTGTATCGCACAACTTCGGGTCAACTTAGACCAATTAATCGTTGAATAATTATTTCCACTTTTATCTTTGATCATCGTTTGCACGTTATCGTGACTTTTAATTTAGGAGCACCAGACCAGTCGTTTTCTCAGAACCAACTTCTCATGAATGATCTACTCGAGACGCTCTTCACCCATGACCTTCGTGTCCCACTCAGACACTCCATTTTGTGCTTAATTTTTTTCGCATAATTTTCGGGTCAATTTAGGCCGATTAATTATCTACCGTAAAACCTGATTTAACTTCCAATTTAATTTCGGGACCCGACATCGATCCAACCTAGTCGATCCGAAGTATGGACGTGGCCCACATGAAGCCTACTACCCACATGATGCTTGTGTCCCATTTATTGGAGTCTCCACATATTATTTATTTACCCGTGATCATAAATACGTATTTAAATTCAATTATTTCACCCTGTCCGATTTTGACCCGACCCGGCTCGACCGAACCCAAACCCAAGCTCCATATTGTTCTCCCATGACTGCCCAAACACCCCACTTAATTTTTCTCCTTTTCATATTTTGAAAATACCTCCCTCTCTCTAAATATCTCTCTATCTCTCTTTATATATATATATATACCTACATATATATATATTATATATAACTCTCTCTCTCCTATTATTCACACATACACCTCACCCGCCCATCACCATGCCAGTAAAAACACCCCCCTCCTCGTGGCCGACCTTCCTCTCTCTCCCTCTCAAATATCTTTCTCTCTCTCACTCTTTCTATATATTAATATACATACACACAAACACAAAAGCATACACCTCTCTCTCTCCTCTAAACTACACACACACACAACACCACCACCACAGCCAACAGCCCCCTCCCCCTCACTGCCGACCACCACTTCCACCCATGCCGAACACCCACAGGCACCACCTCCATCTTCTTCTCCTCTTTTTCTTCATCATCTACATCACCAACACCATCACAACACCACCTTCACCACCATCACTACAAATCATCACCACCACCACCCGTACGCCACCCTCACCAGGCCTCCGCCACCACGGCCACTCATGTCGGGTAGCCACGCCGCTCGCCACTGTACGCGCGCATGCGCAGCAGCCGCAGCTGCGACAGCAGCATGGCGGCGGCACCGGCCGCCACTGCAGCCACGTGTGGCGCGCCACTGCGCGACCACCGACCACCGACAACCACCTTTGGCCAGGCGAGCCTCGGGCAACCACTCCGGAGCCAACACCATCTTCTCCGATGCGCCGAATAGCCTATTCGTGCGTTTTGAACGGAATTCCGTCAGTGCGCGCGAGTTTTGAACTCGGAAATGGTGCTCCGTCGCAGCAACTTCGTGCAGATTTTCTGGTCAATTCGACCGTTGGATCGGCGAACTCTTTGCTTCGTCTCAATCTCGGTATATAGCACTTCACTCCCCTCAAGTTTCGTCCGTTAATTTCGTCGTTTGATACCTCAAAACTGGCCACCAAGTTGATATTTTAAATTGAACTATTTTTGGACAGTTTCGTGGAACCGACTTCGTCGACTCGTAACTCCGCCGTCGCAGCTTCGGTTGGCACACTACCGGTTCCTGTGCGCAGTTGGTATAACCCTCTTCTTGCCTCCTTTAAGTTTTGTTTCATTATAAGCACATTTGGTTGGTCGAATTCGACGGCAAAGTTGGCCGTCCGAATTCTTTAATTTGCACTTGTTAAATTCTATTTTTGAACCCGGGACTCCGGATTCAATTTCTGACACCACCAGTAGACTCGTGGCGTCGTTCTGGCATATTTTTATATAAAGTTTGCTTGATTTGGAGAACGTGGGCCCTGGCACACATTTCGGGGCAAAGTGCCCACATTCCGAGTCAACGGGTCACTTTGAGATCGGCTCATCGGAATCCAATTCCGGATATACCGTTGAGTTAGTATCGTCATTCTGGACTCGTTGACATATAATTTGCTGAGTTTTGAAGACATTTTCTCCGGCACGTATTTCTGTGCAAACCGGATTCCAAGTGTCCGCGTCAACGTATCATTTTGAGATCGGCTCATCGAAATCCTATTTCGGACATACCGTTGGGTTCGTATCATCATTCTAGATTCGTGGACATATAATTTGCTAGGTTTTGTAGACTTCTATCCTGACACATTTTTCGGTGCAAAGTGTGTCCAACGACGAACATCATTTTGACCCAAAATTATCGTTTTGCTCCTGTGTCTAAATTGGACTTATGAATAGGCTATCCTAGCTAATTTGACCGTTCTGGACACGTTGGTGATATTTATTTTATCATCCGACAATATCTGTAGATTTTGCTTATGTATTATCCTTAATTTGTAATTAATTATTTTTTCAGAAATTGTTACTTTCTGTTTTTGAATTTTTATATATATTTTAGTTGATGTAAAAATATAGGAAAAATTATATTTAAATATTATGTTAATTTAGCTAATTTATTATAATTTTTCTGGCATTTAATAAGTACTTTTGGTATTTTACAAAAAATAGGAAAACAGAACTCATTTTCAGTATATTTATGTTTGCTGATTTTTAATAATTATTTATGAGGGTTTATAAATTCCAGAAAAATTAGTATAAATTTCTATAATTAACAAGGATCATTTTGGTACTTTATTTTATGTATATTTGAGCATTTTGCCTATCTCAAAAATTGTTGATACTCAGTGTACAGTTTTATTTATTTATTGAATAGTTACGACTTGCAATGTTTTGTGTTGTTTTGAGTTATTGTAGTATTGGACCTCATCCCGCACTAGTGTAAAGGCCCTAAAAAATTAGTTTGGATATATTGTCACCCCACATTGGACTTTTATGCTAGGTCTCCACTTGGCTAGTATCCAGTTAGGAGTCATGTCACACCAAGTGTAATCTTGAACATAACTTAGAGGCTGAGTTTGTATATCATTATTGATAGGACACCGGACATCTATATCTTCGTACTAGTATTCTTGCTTTGGTCGAGGCAAGTACATCTGCAAACTTATTTACTGTCTTTTAATGCTAGAACATGTATTAACCCTGTTAAAATACTGATCCTTGAGGTAGCAAGTTAAATCTTCACATGTTGTATTACTTTCAGTACCTGCCATGCTTAGGACAGTTCTTATATCTTCACATGCTTCTTACTGGTTCTTAGTACATGTTTCACTATGCTTTATACTGCTATCAGTACCTACCATGCTTATACTACTCCCAGTATCTTTCACATGTTTTATACCGTTCTCGTATCTCTCACATGTTTTTACTGTTCTCGTATCTCTCACATGTTAGAATCTGGGTTATGGGAAAACTGATAGTTGAGTACGTGATCATGCCCCCCTCTCCCGTACGTATGTACCGAGCAAGGTTGACATTTTATATGTATACCTTGTCGTAGGCGCACCAGCTGTATCTGTACGTATGTACATCTATCGCTTGTTTACTTGTATGGAATTATATTTTAGATACTTATATCACAGTATATTTTACACCTATTGACGATCATGTACCTGCTCCAGTTTTAAATATTAGATATACATGTGTCACCTTGACAAATGTATTTTACCATGATTTCAGTCATACCATGATTCCAGATATGCCATGTTTCAATACTACTATGATACTGTGATCCCAGTTGTACCATGAGGCTATGTTTCCAGTATTTCATGTTTTATAGACTTATCACACCATGTTTCTTATTGTACATCTCTTTCATTATATATTCAGTACTTTAGTTGTAGAGGTTGTACTTGCTCCCGTCCTGACAGGATAACGTTGTAGGTATACTTTTCGAGGAGGAAATGCTATGTAATACATATTATGGCACTGATTTTGAGGACCTGGCCTTAGCTCCAGAAGAGGCCCCAGCGGAGAACCTTGTTTAGATATTTTTCTTGTGTTTTGAGATTTAGACTTTGGTCTGTACTTATATTTGAATACTGGATTTTGTCTCTAGTTAGATACCTTGGAAGTGTATTGTTAAGTCTGTACTTGTTTACCTTCGCTTATAGATGCTGTGTTGTGATGAACCTTTAAATGTGATATTAGAACTGTTAGTAGCTTAGATCCTTTATTGTCTATTCTTAGAACAGCTTACTACGCTTTACCAAGCGTATGCTGGACATGGCTCGGCCCGGCCCAATAATTTGGATAACGGATCGTGACAGGTAGGCTCAATGTAGGTACATAGAACAACTCCGTGGTGAGGTGGACACGAAAGTTCTTGGTATTGGGCGAAGGAATGCCATGGAACAACTGGGCTCCAGAGGCATGTGATGGTGAGAAAAGAGGTGCATGTACTAGAGGACCTAGTACAATATTTGTGGTCAGCTGCAGACATTTGTAGTCAACTGTGGACATTTGTGGTCAACTGTGGACATTTGTGGGCCTATTACCCTTGGCGTACCCTGGTTTTGGGTACGGATAATAAGTCGAGAGAAAACCAACATACTTACTCAGAGGTAATGAGGACGTGGTAAATATAGGGGTTTTTTCAACGGAGTCTTCCTACTCAGAGGTAATGAGGACGTGGCAGGAGTGGACTCAACGAAGGATACATAGAATAACTCAGAGGTAATATGGACGTGGAAGTTCTATGTAAGGGGTGATTTGTTTGTGGTGGAAGAGAAATAACTCAGAGGTAATGTGGACGTAGTTGTTTCGAGAATTTTGTGGACCTGTTACCCTTTTTTATGCACTGAAAGTGCGGGTAATAGATTCTGAGAAAAATGCTCTTTTAAGGAGGAAGTTCAGAGGTATGATCATACATGACTTGCTACCCAGAAGCGATATGAATTCATTTGGGGTATCCGGAGTGTAAGTTTAGCGGTACCGAAGGGTACATAACGCAACAATCCGGTTGGTTCGGAGGGTGTCGTTTAGACATAATATTTCTTCAGGAACTTGCCGTTGATGGACATCATGAGCAAGTCTCCGTTTTGCTTTGCAAGACGGTAATCACCATTGGAGAATACAGCGTCGATGATAAATGGGCCTTCCCACTTGGGCGGGAACTTGTCGGCGGTTTTATGAGTCATAACCATCGGCCTCCGAACTGCCAAGACGAGATCGCCTGAACTTTTTGTTGAAGGCTCCAAAAATGTGTGCTTGATAAAGCTCGATTCGTTGTTGAGCTAGCCGGCGCTTCTCATCTAAGGCCTCCAATTCTTGCAGCCGACGACGGTAATTATCATCCGACGTTAGTCGGTAAGTGAGGGCGACGCGGAGTGAGGGGATTTGAGTTTCTAATGGGAGAACTGTCTTACTTCCGTATACCAAAGAGAATTGTGTGTTTCCAGTGGCTGTCCGGACTGTGGTACGGTACGCCCATAAACATTTGCCAAGCTTTTCATTCCGGTCACGCTTGTTTGAGGACACGAACTTCTTGAGAAGCTTGATTATGGTTTTGTTGAAAGCTTCAGCCAGACCATTAGCCGCCGGGTTGTATGGTGTTGAAGCAATATTCTGAATTTGATGTTTGTCGTAAAATCGATAGAAGGCATGGCTTGCGAACTGCGGACCATTGTCGTGTATGATCCTTCGAGGTAGTCCAGAGCGATAAATGACGTGATGCTTGACGAAGTTGATCATGTTTGATGTCTTTACTTCTGCAAGCGGAACAGCTTTCTCCCATTTGGAGAAGTTGTCCGCAATTGCGAGTATAAAACGGTATCCTCTGGATGAAGGCGGGGTGATTGGACCAATTATATCCATTTCCTATGCCTCAAACGGCCAGGATGCCACCGTCAGATGTAGGAATTCGGATAGTTGGTGTATGAAATCTGCGTGTACCTGACAAGCTTTATATTTTCTTGCATAGTCTATCGTATCTGCTACCATCATAGGCCAGTAATAGCCCATCCGGCGAAGGCGATCTTGTAATTTTGGGCCAGGTTGATGGGCCCCGTAGACGCCATCGTGAGCTTCGCGCACGGCTTCTTTGGCTTCCGTATCTGACAAACACCGGAGTAGTAATCCATCATAGGATCGCCGATAAAGCATTTTTGTCTCTGTATCGTAGAAGAATCTGAGAGAACGTCTTCTGATAGAGGTGGCCTCTTTCGGATTTTTTGGTAAGATACCATAGACTGCGAAGTCAATAAATAGACGTCTCCAGTCCTATGTTTTGTCGACTGCCAGGGCAGAGTAACTCACAGCAAATTGTACGTTGTTCTTAGGACAAACCAATTCATAGCCTATTACGTCAACCAAATGATGAGTATGATTTGGAACTGCCAGGGAAGCGACAAGACCTGCTAGGGCATCGGCTTCAATATTCCGGAGTCTGGGAACATGTTCTATGAAGAATCCTTTTAGGGACGTAATGATGGCGATTGCTATTTGATGATAAGGGATCATGTCTTCATGGCAAACATCATAAGAACCCCGGATCTGATTAACGATCAACTGTGAATCGCCATATGCTTCCAGGTACTCTACCACCAGTTACTTTGCAAGTCGGAGGCCGATAACCAAGGCGTTGTACTCGTCCATGTTGTTTAAACAAGGTTCCGTAAGGGAGTATGCCCGATTGATCACCAATCCAGAAAGAGAAATCAGTACCACTCCGACCCCAACGACGATATTGCCCTTGGGCCCGGTTCTTGAAGCACCATCGAAGAACATTTGCCAGATAGTATCATGGGAAGCCACATTTGAATTAACGACCTCATCTGGGATCTCTCTATATACTCTGGTTGTCTCCGAACCTGGATGGGCAGCTAAAAAGTCTGCCAAAGCTTGACCTTTAACAGCCTTCAGCGGGACGAATATCATGTCGTAGGGGGACAATAATATTACCCAGGTAGCGAGGAGAGAGCTGAGTGCACCTAGTTTGGTCATGAGGAACCTGAGGGGGTTAACTCGTGATATAACACGGATAGTCTATCCTGTAACATAATGTCGCATCTTCGGAATGGCGAACATCAAAGCGAGACACTTCTTCTCCACGGCGGTGTATCTATGCTCCAGCCCTATCATCATTCGACTGAGGTAATAGATAGCTTGTTCATGCCCTACATCATTATTTTGTGCTAGTAGAGCATCGAGGGAATGCTCCATTGCTCGCACATAAAGCAAAAATAGCTTTCCAGCAACCGGAGCCACCAGGACTGGAGGCTTCGACAGATATTCTTTAATATTGTAAAAGGCACGTTGGCACTCCTCATCCCATACGAAGGAGACGCTTTTTTTTATAAGGTGTGTGAATGGTTGACATCGTCCGGAGAGGTTAGAGATAAACCTTCTGATATAAGCTAGCCTTCCTTGAAGGCCTCTGAGCTCACGAAGATTTCTCGGTGGACTCATCTCCATGATTTCCTTTGTTTTCTCAGGGTCTATATGGATACCCTGGACGGTAATGACAAAACCCAAGAATTTCCCGTCGGATACGCCCAAGAAGGATTTGGTGGGATTCATCTTCAAATTGTGTGCTCGCATCAGGTTGAATATTGTCCTCAAATCGTGCAGATGATCTTCCTTAGAGCGGCTTTTGACGGCGATGCCGTCGACGTAACATTCCACTGTCTTACGCAGGTGGTCTCTGAAGATGGTACTCATAGCTCATTGATATATGGCGCCGGCGTTCTTTAAACCAAAGGGCATGACTGTGTAGCAGTACACGCCAATCGACGTTCGAAATGATGTATGCTTTTCATCGTCAGGAAACATCTTGATTTGGTTGTATCCTGAGAAGCCATCCATGAATGACATGCGCTCAAAGCCACATGTGTTGTCAATCATTATATCCGTAATAGGAAGAGGGAACTCATCTTTAGGACATGCTTCGTTCAGATTCCGGAAGTCGATGCAAATTCGGATCTTTCCATTCTTCTTGAGGACAGGTACTATGTTGGCTACCCAGTCTGGGTGTTGTTCCTCACGGATGAAGCCGCTTGCTATTAGTTTGTTGACCTCAACTTCGTTGGAATTCATGATGTCTGGGTGGAAACGTCGTAGCTGTTGCTTGACCAACTTTGCGTCCGGATGAATATTGAGCTTATGGAGTGCAATCTCGGGGTTTAGCCCTGGCATGACTTCATAGCTCCAAGCGAACACGTCAATATACTCTCTGACGAGTTGCAATAGCGACTCCCGCTCTTCGTCTGTCAGACTTTTGCTGACGAAGATTGGTTTTGAAGAGGATTCATCGTCGAGGTCAACTTGTATGACCTCATCTTTGGTAGGGGGATCTCTTTGTTTGAAATGCTTCTCCCACTACACATCTAGCTGTTGGACCCAAGGCTCTAACTTGCCTGAGTACGTCCCCGATGCTGACATCTGAATCGAAAGTGGGTGATCTGGTTGAATGTGAATGCCATTCGCATTCCTCATCCGAGCTCTCCGGAGTTATTGCAGGTGTAACATAGCCTAGACCACGCCTGGTCTTACTGTAATAATTCTGTCGTTTTCCAGTCGGGACTGGCAATTGCAAAGGTAATCACCGGCCGGTGTCGTAGTTCAAGCCTGGTGTAGTCTCCATATCATACTCCTATTTTTGTATGAGATACTTGGATCGGGAGCTATACAGATAAAGGGGCAATCTCCCGGTGTCGGGTTCGAGATCAACTTTTTCTGGCCTGAAGGACTGTTGACCATTCTTTCGGTCGAAGATGATTGAATGATCCTCTTCCGGGACTATGAAGCAAGCGCCTTCCACGGGAGTAAGTTGGTTCGTGGTATAGACATTTGTCACTTGTGTGTGTAAGTTGATGCCCATATCATGTTCCATAGCATATATTATACAGAGCTTGTTAAGCAAGAGGTAGTTCAAAGATAACTCTTTATTAATAAAATAAGGTACCTTCTCTGGCGGTATTACATCATCGGTAGAAGGAACATCAGTATATGCAGCCACATATTTGGCTAGCTCTATCTCTTCTTCAGCCACCCCCTGTATTATTGAAGATTGGGAGGATGACCTGGGCAGCTTGATCATCAAGGGTTCCACTGGTGGAGTTGGACGTGGGGTCGTTGGCTCACTAGGCAGCTTGATCATCAAAGGTTCCGCTGGTGATGCTGGACGTGGGGTCGTCGGCTTACTGGCGGTCCCTGGCTTAGTACTTGGCTGTCAATTTATCCTGGGGAGACAAATGACCATCGGCTTAACAGAATGATTGATCTCTTCTAACTGTTGCTGGCCAGCTCTTGGCAGTCTGATTGTCATTGGATCCACAGTGGGTCTCGGCCCCGGGCTAGACCTTGGGAGTCGAATAACCATTTGCTTCTTTTGTGTAGTGAACACCGGTAGACTGGTTACTTCTTTGCGCAGAGTGGTTATAAGAGGTGCAGTTCTGCCTGGCTTGCGAGCTGGAGGTGGATCTTCAGAGGTTCTTCTGATCCTATTGTAGCCTCTATTTGATCTTGAGCATCATCTTTGACCAGGTGCTTTTTTGATTTCTCGTACAAGTAGGCATCCGAATAGTAGGATTCAACCCCTTTGAAGGGATCGATGTCGACGAATTCCGTTCTTACGAAGCCATACTTGTCGACATATTTGAAGCACTGGTGCAATATGGAGGGCACGATCATATAATCGTGTATCCAGGGATGCCCTAGGAGAATGTTGTAGGACGTATCTACATCTATGACGTAGCAAGTTACTTTCGACTGGAGGTCGCCAATTTGGCATTTCAAGCGAATCTTCCCAATAGGATAGCTTCTCTCTGAATTGAAACTGCTGATGGCGGTGCTGGTAGGTGTCAGCCGATGCATAGGGATGCCTAGGAGGTGAAGTAAGCTCTTCGGAATAATGCTTATTGAAGAACCGGGATCAATGTACATCCGATCTACTTTGATGTCGCCAATGTATCCAGTATAATACAGAGGGCAATCGTGCAGATTGGTCTTGATGAGCATGTCCTGCAGAGTGAACACGATGTTGGGCATTGTACCTGTACAAGCACTATCCTGGAAATTTGCTGGCGAGCTCTCTCTTGTAAGCTTGACCTCAGCCAAATAAGCGTCAGTATTCTGGAGATCTTCGTTCAGTGCGACGCGAACATCCTTTGAGAGTCTCAAGAGCTCGTATAATGACAATTTTGCTGGTGTGTTGGCCAATTATGCCAGGATATCAAAATTGTAAGGCCTCTCCAGCCCCTGAGGTGCGTCTTTATGGAACGGCTTCTCGAAGCGGGTCTCCTTTGGCTTAGGCTTGTCGGCCGACGGGGGTTGAGAAGGTCCTGGGACATCAGTAGTGGCCGGCTGACGATCTTCAGTCGAGTTACCCGGTATGGATTGAGATGGTGCATCGGACCGGGTAACGACAGCTATTCCTTCTTCGGTCCCGGCTGAGATTGTGTGGCAAGATTTAGCCTTTTCGCCCTTCCTCTTGTCGGTAGAGGATGATGCTGACTGAGTTACTTCAGGCACCAAGTCCGGGTGGACCCACATGACCTCCCCTCATGACGTGGTGAGGGGTACCAGCCCAGTCGTCTGGTCTCGGGGAGGTAGAAGATTAGTGACCTCCATTGTTGCCTGAGGGATGGGTACTACGCCATCTTGAGTCCTCGTTGGAGAGAAGCTGCCGAATTGGACCGACACCATGTTGGCGGCGACAGTTACCTCTTCGAAATCAATGGACAGAGCCTTGGAATTGATGAGGTTCTGGATGTACCGCTTCAATTGGAAGCAATCCTGAGTAGCGTGGTGGACGTAGCGGTGGAAGTGACAGTACTTCGGGTTCTCCATTTCTGTAGGTTGAGGTTCACGTCTCGACGGAGGGAGCTGAATTCTATCTCCTTGCAAGAGCATGTCAAAGATGGGCTTGGTATGACTATCCTCAAAGGAGTAGGTCACCTGAGGCCACTGCTTTGGTTCAGGCTTCTGGGCTGTATTGGCCACCATAGCCTGTTTGCCTTTGGTGTCCTGGTTATTAGAGGAACTACCGCCGTTATTGTTGTTGGTATTAGGGCGTTTGATCTTATCCTCTCCATCCGAGATATACAACCCCAGTTGGCGAGCCTTCTTCAATTTTGCTTCTGTACTAGTGGCGCTGATGATGAAGGCCTTCCAGTCTTTAAATTAACTTTCGTCCATCCAGAGACTGATTGTGGAAAGCAGCCTCTTTTGGCAAATCTCAACTAAAGAAGAGTCTGGGTTACCAGAGGGTAATTTCATCGCGGTTTGGTGAAACCGCTCAATGTAATTCCTTGGCAGTTCTTTTTCCCCTTGAACAACGTCCATGAGGGTTGACATTGTCACATCTTGTCCCACATCGTAGAACCTTTCCAAGAACATATGTTTGAAGCCGACAAAGGAATTGATGCAGTTATCCGGCAAGTTACGGTACCAATCGAACGCGACCCCATCTAATGCCCTGATGAACAACTGCGTGAGGATGGCGTCGTCATGTGGCAGATGGTCCGTTGTGACTTCGAAGTAGGTCATGTACCGGCTTGCAGAAGTCTTTCCGTCATATGGATTGATATTGAATGGTTTGTATCATGGAGGGAAGGGGATATCTCTCCATGCAACGGAATACGGCTGTCGTCTCCTGAGGTCCTGAGAGGATTATCGGGCATGAAACATTGCACGGAGCTCCTAGACTTATCTTCTTGCCTCCCTAGCCTCTTCTGCAGCAGTGGAAGTCGATATTCCGGGTGGATTGTTGCCCGGGGTTGGTGCGGTCGTGTTTGAGTCCGCATTGATGGCAGGACCCAAGTTTGTTTGACCAGGTATCCTTGCTTGTAGAGCCGATAGGGCCGCCTTGATCTCGTCCACTGACTTAACTAAGGTTTAAAGTGTTACGTCCCGATTCGTAGACTCATTTATTCACATATTTTATCTCTTAGAATCGATCGTTCTCGCTTGGGCGTGATGTCGTACAAGTCTGGTATTGCATTTGTACAAGGCAAAGATGGTACATAATTTTATTATCTTCAAATAGGAACACATCGCAGCAGCAGAAGCAGACAAATTAAAGTTAATAAGGATAATCTCTCTTATTGAATAGAAATACATCAATTCTTTATAGCAGCGGAGATAAAAGAATAACCTGAAGTCACACAGAGATATATATAGAATTATATTCTCGTTATTGATAATTGAAGAAGAGTACAAGACTTGTATTGAAGTACAATACTTACAGCACATCTCACTTTACATTGAAAGCCAACTGAACAATGCAATACAGCTTACATTTGATATTTGGATATATTGGATTACAACTCGATATACCGACTTGGTTTACAACTCACTGGTATTACTTATTACAATGTTCCATACATTATGCCCCTTATAAACAGAAGACATCATCTTGTACAAGAAGAGCTTCTGTATGCCCAATAAATCTTCGATGTCGCGGGACTAATCAAGCCAATTTTCGTGTGTAGAACATTCCAAGCACGAGCACCTGCCCACAAAATATGGATCAGCACATCATCTATGTACTGGCGAGCAGAATCCAACCCACTCGCCTAAACCAACACTAACTTGTCAATTTTAGCAAACATTTAATAGAATGATCTTTCTACTTGGGGCCTAGCATCAGTTTATAGTTCTTGAGCAGAAACATTGAAGTAAGTAAACATGTCTTAGCATGGTATAGCATTTCTTTGTGTAAGGCATCATCTAAGCAACATTGAGTTAACACATTGAACATATTGTGGAAATACTTTCTAAAGGCATCGTTTAGCATACTTGGTGTTATCATTCAACAGGTTATGGAAATGATCTAAAAGGCAATGCATCAGCAAATTCGTATTTAACATGTTGAGCATGTTATAGAGTTTTTCATTTTAAAGGCAACAACACAGCATCATTTCATTTAGCATGTTAAGCACGCAAGTTGAACCAATATATACAATATCACAATTATGTGATTCCTTACCGATAGCCGACTTCTCATACATGCATCAAATACAGGTTACCAGATATACTTACGTTGCCTGCATAAAACATTCATTAGCATGCATCCTGACTACATAGTTACTGGTGTTGTTAAACCATACGGACTCATTTCATTTTATTTCATTTCAAGATAATACGGTCAGCATAGTAGGTGGCGAGCCTCTATGCCACCCCGCCTTATTCGTGCTCCCATAGCACTCATCTTTATTTCCTCCTAGGCCGAATCGGTTCCCAGGGCCCTAGGAACCGTTCGAGGAAATTAAAACTCAAACCTTGTATAGAAGTTGTCCATGACCATGCGAATGCGTGTCCGACTCGATTGTGAATATAATCGCATGGTAAAATATATTAAAGAAAGTAAAGGCAACAGTGCATCATTAGTCATATTCAATGACTTATTCATTTCATCATTACCATCAGTTCATTTGGTGATCTCAAGGATCCTATACTTCATCATTATTCATTCATTGCTTCATTGCAATGTTTCTCATATCGTTCCTTTCGATAAGGAACATAACATTCATTCATTCTTTCATTTCTTATAAGGGACAGGCAACATTTCATATTCTTGCAACAGTTATACAGAGAGTACATGATTCTAGTGTTTTATTCAGTTCATTGGTTCGATAGCATAGCCAGTTCATTTCTTATTCTATCATTCATAAGGCATCTCATTATTCAAGTGTCTACTTGTTTTCGGCAGCGTTAAGCATAAGGGGCAATGTTATCAATTCATTCTCAAGTCTCAAATCACATTAGCAGTTCAATGTATTGTACATTTCAATAATTCTCAGTATAAGCATCTCTATTATTCAGCAACTAACATATGGGACATTTAGTGACAGTTCATAGCATTTCAATACTTCATTTAGTAAGCATGAAGGAGTAAGGAGGAGGAAGGACAGTTCTACTCACTTGCAATAAAGGGTCTTCCTGATCCGATCACACATAATTCCACTAAGCGTAGCTCCACCAGCGAGCCACATTCCAATACCCATTCCGTCTAGCCAGCTAAGAGAGACTTCATCAGTCTCAATTCTTTCGATTCCCAACATAAGTCTCGGTCTAACATTCTGATAGCATCAAACAAGCCAACCAAATGCCTCGTGTGGAGCGGGGCATTACATAATATACCACTCAGAAAAAGTTTCAACCTCGAAACTTAAGGAAACAACCCTTCTACTAGATTCACTTAGTCACAACGAGTTATTCATTCAGCTTCAATTTAATATTCATTTCAGCACACTCGGTCATCTCAAAATATCTATCCAACTGTACCATTTTAATCCATCAATAATTTGATTTGTCTTTCTCTTTTTCAATTACTTGCAACTTCTCATTGATTCACCAATATTTTTCTTGTATTTCTATCTTGGTCACAGCATATCACTTCGTTTGGATTCATACACATATTTTAGGCGTCCCAAAAATATATGCATTTCAGCCAAAGTCCACGATAGTGCGATAAATTTTTCCCAAAATGTTATCTCGGTCGCAACCTATCACTTCGGTTGGATCCATACACATATTTTAGGCGTCCCCAAAACATATGTACTTCAGCCAACTTCCATGTTAGTGCGATTCGATCAGCCACGATATAGCTCTCTCTTCAAATATGACTTAGCATCCTTTCAATTGACTTATTACTTCATTCGCTTTGCCACAATTACTATCTTCCAGACCACAACACTTAACATCAGGGACAACTCGGGTAAGTTCTCTATCTAAGCATAATATTCCAACATTCGGTCAAGGGTCTAACATAGAGCCAATTATATCAAGAGTTCACAACATGCAATCATATTCCTTCCCAATTCCAACAATATTTCTCACCGAGGCAATTCATCTTTCATAAAAGATACAATCCGACGTCTCTCACTATCGATTACCCGAGTCAGGGTATAATTCTATACAACAGTTAAGGTTAACCCATCTACCCGACTATAGATACCAGTCAAACATCTCCAAGGCACAAGTTGAAGCATACATTTTCTTAGGTCAATACTCATTACCACCATCTCTCATTCAATGCCACAAGGTCATCCTATGGGTCTCCAATGGTCACCTATTATTCAATCAATCTCTAAGGTTAGCTACACTGACAGCTAAACTTAATCATTCAGGTGACTTCCCTAGAGTGGACGGCTACTAGGGTTATACTAGTTTCTTATTCTTAGGGCCAACAAGCAACCGACAGTTCTAAGAAACTCTACCCAAACCTATAGGCATCGACTCAGTCTGAATAACTATTCGCCATTGTCGGTTATGCCAACAGTTGGTCATGCATCCCACGGTTTCTAGGGTCAAGTCTATCTATCTTGTATCTTCCTCAAGGAAATAATTCCTACAGAGGCTCACTCTAGACTTACCCAACGATCGACTAAGATCGATCTATCAATATTATAGTCAATCCTAATCCAATATACGATTCTCATCGTTCTAATAATCCATCAAGTAAATTCCCAACGATTCAATTTCTATTCCAATTCCTTTGTACCCACACGAACCCATAAGCCAAGGCTAACTATTCAAGGGTCATCGATTCCGATAGTCTTAACATAACTATGCAATCATACTATTCAGTCTGTATGACGAAGTCACACCACTAAGTCATAAGCCAGCAATCTATATCCCAACCGACAGCCATCTAAATCTCATACGAACATTCTTAAAATTCCCTACATCAAGGGTCGAGTAGTTCATTCCATTCAATCCGACAATTCATGTATCAATTAACCATCCTCTATGTAACAAAATATTCAGGGTTGCTACTTGTTACTTTTCTAGTACAATTCAATTCCTCAACATCATGCACCTATGCAACGACTATCCTTTGGTGATCAAGATGGATTGATATCTATTACACCTTAGGGTCAAGGCACAGATTTCTAATATCCTTCGGGTCACCGACAACATTTCCAAAACTTTTAGCTTAGCAACCAACTTTGTATTAGCCACATATAATTTGTATCCAACCAATCGTGTCACGACCCGCACCCAGTGTGAGGGTACGAGTATGTAACAACGCCCAGCCTACGCCACATTGTCAGCGGTAGAACGCTGTTCTAAGTTACTATCTAACCAACAACTCATGCAATTATATAATGTACTTGTAAAATCTCAACTCCGAACGGTGGACAAGTATAGATATAATGGAATCTCAATCACAGTCTAAGCACGATATGATAACACAGAAGATTATAACTAAGACTGAATATAATCAATAAAACTAACTACTAAAATAATATAATCTCCAACAAACTTAAAACAACAAATGTCAACTTAATTACAATCAAATTCTAAAACATGAAATCTAAACCAAGTCACTAGCTAATCTTCGAGTGTCGGGGCCAAAGGTAGCTAAGCCGTCTCCTGGTCCATAATGAGTAGGGCAAGTATCCTCAGGGCAATCATCTGTAAAATTTCAACAGGTCCAGTCAGGACAGGAACGAGCACAATCTCATCTAGAAAACACAAGTAAATGACAGAGAACTATAAAGCAGTTATAGACAGTTGTATTGATGAACATGGAAGTTTATATTCAGGTGATGGCATAGAGAGACAGATAAAGTATAAGGAAAGTAAGTAACTAAACAAGAGAAGAATCATGGCAATAAAGACTGTAAAATAAAATCTAGCTGAACTAGAATAATATGATGAGTCCAGACAGTACAATATAAGTCGAGTGTAATCCCAATGTGAGTCTAAAACAAGAAGAGTCGAATGTGATCCCAGTACAGTATGAGTCGAATGTGATTCTAATCATTGTTCTAATAAGGTGATTCGAATAAGGTGATACGAATAAGGTGATTCGAATAATGATTCACATGATGATCTAACAATGATTCGAATAAATTCTCCAAGTGTGTTTTAAAAAACTTAGATAGACATGTAAACGGCTATGGGTAAATCCGGCACATCACGCACTGATCAGGTGAGAGATGGCTATCGTTCGAATATCATTCACAGGGGGTGGTTCGAATAGTGGGAATGTTCACATGTCTAATCAAGTATTTTCTCGCCCATCTAATACAAATGAATCCAAAATCTGACACATTAATCAAATACAAGTCCAACCAACACATAAAGATACGAATAGGTGGTTCGAATAGTGATTCGTATGGTGATTCGAATAATAGAGGCAAGACGAGTAAGTATGTGTGTCATATACATAGATTCAGTAATAACAATACGTGTTTGAAACAGAGAATAACATATAACTAACTAGAACTGAAGTACCGTAATTGACAAGTAAATGAGAGAACTATCAGAGAATGTACTCGCCTTCTACTTTGAAAAGAGTAGTGTAATATCAGATGTCTGCAACAGAGTCACAATGTCCTAAATAGAGGAATACATGTTATAATATGTTTAAAATAAGATAAATGAAGTCTACGATGCAATCTACATGATTTCTAGGTCAATCTAGGTCAAAGTCAACTGTAAGTCAAACATGGTCAACTGTCTAGGTCAAACTTGGTCAACTATGGGTCAACTCAAGTCAACATCTATGGTCTGGTCAACTATCTAGTCAAACTAGATCAACAAGTCAAACTCTAGTCAACTAGGTCAAACTGGTCAACTGTCTAGGGCCAGTCAATTCTGGTCACAATGGTTAACATCCAGTCAACTAGGTCAACTTAGACTAACTAAGTCAATTCTAGTTTAGTTGGTCAACTTGGTCATTCAACAAGGCTATCTTGGTCAACTAGTTAGGGTCGGTCATTCACAAGTCTAAACAATAAGTCTATAATGTAAGCCATATATACTCTCAAGGCCTATGCCATCTATAGATACAATATATATATAGGTACATACATACTTGCATTTAAAACTTACCTACATGCTTGTATTCACCCCTTTCTATTCATCTAAGTGTCCATTTATTTGTGTATATATCCTTCCATCTATAACTATACACACATCCATAATAATTTACCTACAAACCCTATGGAGACCCCTGTCACTGCTGCTACTTCTATTTCCCACACAACCTCCAATTTCCTGTTACTCATACTCTCTAGGTAATCCTTCTAATACACTCACACACACACATAGCCTCAATATCTAACCTCTCTCTCTCTCACACAACTCCACACTGTTTTTCCCTCTTCCTAATTCTGATACCCAACTAACTAATACACAAAAGAATAGGAACTAACTGACATGCACCTATCCTTAAGTTCTAATACACAACTAACTAAAACCCGAACAGAACATTACCTATAAGGGACTGAAACAAGGATTTGAGTGTTCTAAATATTGATTTATGCCCAAACATCACTGATACATATATTAATTACTTCAAAACTCGAACCTAAACTCAGGTAACTAGCATTGGGATTCTCAAGTTTCATGTGTGAGTTGTCAGGAAAAATTCTCAGGTAAATCAAGTTCAAGTGACAGTGTATTCAAAACAGTGTTTGTGTACCATAATGAAATTAACCTCCTACAATCAGTGAAACACTTGACACACACATGACACTTGCAATTCCCAGGTTTCACTGTCAATATGAATCTCAGGAACATATATGCACTCTCAGGTTTTATTGTATTGCAATGTGGACTCTCATATCTATATTCCTAAACCTCAGGTTTACATCCAACTTAATCTCAGTTATTTCATTGAATATTCAAAGTTCAGTTTCCTCGTAAACTCAGATTTTCTAACATTCAATCCAAATTCCAATTAACTTAACATAACCCAATTGTATACATACAAACTATAATCAAATCAAACCTACTATATGTTATCTAATCTAATTTAAATCCTAACTGAACTTAAGGGACCAAAACCCAAATTCGAAACTGTAAAAAAAACTGGGAACAGGAATGCTCATGGATACCCAAATTTAGAAACAAAATTTAAGAAGTAAACTCAAAAATAATTAGAGACATATAGTGTACAGACATGAGAACATGTCCCACGTGTCCAAGGGAGGGGTTTCGTGTCCAGACAGTAGACACAAGTATCCAAACAGAGGAATTTAATTTAAAATAGCAACACAGTATCAGTGAGCTCGTGGGGATGTGTCAGCTAGTCTAGGACATGACACACGCATCCTTGGGTCTCGTGCATATGTCAAAGGGTACGTGGGGTATAGGGGTAGGTGTCTAGGTGCCTGAGTCGTGTCCACGAAGTCGCGTGTCCACGCGCGAAGAGCGTATCAGTGGGGTTTTCTGCGTGTACGCGTGTCTGTACAAGTCAGTGCAAGCTCGATTACTTCTAGAATATCAAACCAAATCGACCCAAACTTTGGGGGCATGCTGTCAGTGTATGCGCCCTCGTGTCCACCAAAACATGTGTCAAAATAATCCGTATCGTGTCCTACAGGGGGCCCGAGTATCCGGGAAGAGCACGGCACAGTGCGGTGCCACGTGCACGCGTGTCACAGACTCGTACGCGTGACACACAACATTTGACACGTCGTGATCGTGTCTAAGGGTAGAGGGGGACTAGGGCTAGGTGTCTAGGTGTCTGCATGAACCTTAAGTCGTGTCGTGTCCTAGTTTTATAACTATGTCAGAGAGATAAAAATCAGTGCACTATGCAGTGTGTAAACCAGTACAGCTCGTGTTTCGTGTCCGACACGACATGAAATGTTGTGAAACTTTAGGGGGGGTCCTGACAGTGTCTTCCCCCACCCTCGTGCGAATTTGTACGTGTCCAAGTGGTGTGTGCAGTGAGAAAATAGTGGGTGATAGCAGGGCACAGCACGGATGTCTCGTGCTACGTGTCCGTGTCCCTATTGGACACGAACACGGCTCTAAAATGTGTTCAGTGTTCAACATAATTAATCTACATATCAACGGCTTCAAAATCATGTAATTAGTTTTTGAAATTAACAATATTTATTTCATTCAAGCATTTCATCAAACACTTAGCAATACACATAGACACGTGTCCGATACGGACACGAAACGGACACGAAATCCACCCAAATTTCGGAGACAGCTAGGGGACTCCTAGATCTAGCCCTAAATGCAAGGAAAATGAAATATTAATGTAATTTAAAGGATTTTATCTATATGTGCAAAAAGCTTGGAAAAGTTTCAAATGGGGGATTCTTCATTGATAGCCAAAGCTCCCAAATTGTCCCAAGACTGGGATTAAACTCCACAATCAGAAAATAGGAGGGTATTAGACTCTAATGCAAGAAACTTGAGTAGAAAATAATTTAAAATAGAAAATCTATGGAATAGGGAAGATGGCTCCTTACCTCTTTCTTCAGAGCTTGGAAAAAAATTAATAAAAGGGGCAAGAACAAGGAAGAGATTATTTATAGGGAAGGGGGAGCCCTAGTGGCTGGTTAAAAAGTGAAAAATTAGGGTTAGGGCTTAGTCTAATGTCAATGGGCCTAATTACACTAGTCATGGAACCCATTTCTAAGTCTCAAGTCTATGGACCAATACACCAATCCTCCTATTTCAAACTTGATCCTTAGTGTCCTAACTTGAGTTGACTTAAGTTAAACTAGGGTCCATACCATGTTAACTAGGTCACCAAGTTAAAGTCAAAATTTAGGACAGTTCCTTAAGTCACAGCTAGTCAAAAGTCAAAATCAACAATCACCAGTGCAATAAATCATGAAATAATTCAAAGAGGCCAAATGACCAAAATACCCTCATGCTCAAAAGTAATAATAAATTATCCTAATGACATGGTCAGGCTCTAGGTTAGACAGTCTCTCAAGTTACACTAGTAAGGCATCAAAATCACAAGCCATGACTTAAAACAGTTTTAAATTGATTTAAAAAAAATCACCAAAAATCATAATGTGATTTAATACAAATAAATAATATTTATAAATACAAAATTTCAAAAATACCCTCATTTCAGAAACAGGGTGTTACAAGTCTACCCCCCTTAGAAAAATTTCGTCCTCGAAATTTAAGTCGGTCATACTCCTTCTAGGTCAACCACCCACAATCAAAGTCTCTAAGCAATTTCTAACTCATACAATTTGAAGAATAATATATAGAGTAATGGTCAACCGTAGCAGTTGAAGGTCTCATCTATATGGACTAGTCATTTTAGATCAAAACAGTCCCATGGTATCAACATGCAAGCAATATAGGGTGTTCTGCTGGAAAGATAAGGAAGCAACAAATCATTAAGGTGTGGGATAGTCTACCATCCTATATGAAGCTGGTAAAGACAACTAGGAATTAATTATGAAGGATTACCATTCCAAAGAAGATCAAAATTGAAAGTTTAAGGCACGAGTGTCAATAGCATTAAAATCCAATAATACAATATATAAAAGAAGATTTAGTCCCGGCACAATCTAAGTTGATCAATTTCAGGATATATCGAAGTTTGGGCAAGATGGAGAACGAGGCCATTAAAGTCTGAGCACGAGTATCCAAGATTTGATATCCATGTCATAATTGAATTAATTCAACTAAATAAGACTCCAAAGACTGGATGATAAGGAGGATGACCCGGTCGACTGGTCACGATCAAGGAAATAGAATTTAAAGGATGATGCAAGGATATAGAAATAAGTCAATTCCCTCCTTTGGATAGGAAAACTAAACGTGATACCTTGGGTTGATCTATCAAGTACAGTGCCTTTTTTTCTGAAATATGTGAAAGGCAAAACAATAAAGAGCTCAAAGACGATGCTATTAAGTACAATACGTGGTTCATAGGCGATGGAAATAAGTCAAAGGAAAATTGCCAAAGCTGTCGTGGATGAGACTCTAGGGCAAATTTAACTGTCTCCCTCCATGTAGAATAATATATGAAAAGCGAACCAATGTGCAATAGGTTGATCAGACCATCATGCACCGGTTCTGATTAGACAATATGTTAGTGGGTGCCGGCCCCCAATAAAATATGTCATGATCAAGCTCAAAAAAGATCAGCTTGCAAAACTGGTGCTAAATTAGCAACATAAGATAGACAAAATATAAGTAAGGATAATGATGAAGGAAGTTAATAGTCTAAGATCCTTTAAACATCAAGGAGTGAGGGTGAAACAAAACAAGAGGAAATGACTTTCAAATCGAAGTTCATAATGAGATTCTCAAGGGTCGTCCAGGAATCTTCTCAAGTAGTCCTAACTGTGATTGAGTACTCTCTCAACTAAAGCCTATTCCTTAATTCCTATCGCAGGCGCGCAGCAGTACAACTAATTGTTGCACTACCACGACATCGCACTAATGCGACTCTCGACCTGCATGGGACACCACTAAAAATGTGTCACGATCCGTACCCACTCTGAGGGTACGAGTACGTAACAACGCCCAGCCTACGCCGCAGTGTCGGCGGTAGAACACTGTTCTAAGTTACTATCAAACTAATAACTCACGCAATTATATAATGTACTTGTCAAATCTCAACTCCGAACGGAGGACAAGTATAGATATAATGGAATCTCAATTACAGTCTAAGCACAATATGATAACACAGAAGATTATAACTAAGACTGAATATAATCAATAAAACTAACTACTAAAATAATATAATCTCCAACAAACTCAAAACAACATATCTCAACTTAATTACAATCAAGTTCTAAAATATGAAATCTAAACCAAGTCACTAGCTAATCTCCCGATCACTCCTGAGTGTCGGGGCCAAAGGTAGCTAAGCCGTCTCCTGGTCCATAATGAGTAGGGCAAGTATCCTAAGGGCAATCATCTGTAAAATTTTAACAGGTCCAGTCAGGACAGAAACAAGCATAATCTCATCTAGAAAACCCAAGTAAATGACAGAGAACTATAAAGCAGTTATAGACAGTTGTATTAATGAACATAGAAGTTTATATTCAGGTGATGACATAGAGAGACAGATAAAGTACAAGGAAAGTAAGTAACTAAACAAGAGAAGAATCATGGCAATAAAGACTGTAAAATAAAATCCAGCTGAACTAGAATAACATGATGAGTCTAGATAGTACAATATAAGTCGAGTGTAATCCCAATATGAGTCTAATATAAGAAGAGTCGAATGTGATCCCAGTACAGTATGAGTCGAATGTGATTCTAATCATTGTTCTAATAAGGTGATTCAAATAAGGTGATGCGAATAAGGTGATTCGAATAATGATTCACATGATGATCTAACAATGATTCGAATAAATTCTCCATGTGTGTTTTAAAATACTTAGATAGACATATAAACGGCTATGGATAAATCCGGCACATCACGCACTGATCAGGTGAGAGATGGCTATCGTTCGAATATCATTCACAGGGGGTGGTTCGAATAGTAGGAATGTTCACATGTCTAATCAAGTATTTCTTCGCCCATCTAATACAAATGAATCCAAAATCCGATACATCAATCGAATACAAATCCAACCAGCACATGAAGATACGAATAGGTGGTTCGAATAGTGATTCGTATGGTGATTCGAATAATAGAGGCAAGACGAGTAAGTATGTGTGTCGTATACATGGATTCAGTAATAACAATACATGTTTGAAACAGAGAATCACATACAACTAACTAGAACTGAAGTACAGTAATTGACAAGTAAATGAGAGAACCATCAGAGAATGTACTCGCCTGCTACTCTGAAAAGAGTAGTATAATATCAGATGTCTGCAACAGAGTCACAATGTCCTAAACAGAGGAATACAGGTTATAATATGTTTAAAATAAGATAAATGAAGTTTACGATACAATCTACATGATTTCTAGGTCAATTTAGGTCAAAGTCAACTCTAAGTCAAACATGGTCAACTGTCTAGGTCAAACTAGGTCCAAGTCAAACTTGGTCAACTCAAGTCAATATATATGGTCTGGTCAACCATCTAGTCAAACTAGATCAACAAGTCAAACTCTAGTCAACTAGGTCAAACTGGTCAACTGTCTAGGGCCAGTCAATTCTGGTCACAATGGTTAACATCCAGTCAACTAGGTCAACTTAGACTAACTAAGTCAATTCTAGTTTAGTTGGTCAACTTGGTCATTCAACAAGGCTATCTTGGTCAACTAGTTAGGGTCGGTCATTCACAAGTCTAAACAATAAGTCTATAATGTAAGCCATATATACTCTCAAGGCCTATGCCATCTATAGATACAATATATATATAGGTACATACATACTTGCATTTATACCTTACCTACATGCTTGCATTCATCCCTTTCTATTCATCTAAGTGTCCATTTATTGGTGTATATATACTTCCATCTATAACTATACACACATCCATAATAATTTACCTACAAACCCTATGGAGACCCCTGTCACTGCTGCTACTTCTATTTCCAACACAACCTCCAATTTTCTGTTACTCATACTCTCTAGGTAATCCTTCTAATACACTCACACACACACATAGCCTCAATATCTAACCTCTCTCTCTCTCACACACACACAACTCCACACTGTTTTTCCCTCTTCCTAATCCTGATACCCAACTAACTAATACACAAAAGAATAGGAACTAACTGACATGCACCTATCCTTAGGTTCTAATACACAACTAACTAAAACTCGAACAGAACATTACCTATAAGGGTCTGAAACAAGGATTTGAGTGTTCTAAATATTGATTTATACCCAAACATCACTGATACATATATTGATTACTTCAAAACTCGAACCTAAACTCAGGTAACTAGCACTGGGATTCTCAGGTTTCATGTGTGAGTTATCAGAAAAAATTCTCAGGGAAAACAAGTTCAAGTGACAGTGTATTCAAAACAGTGTGTGTGTACCATATTGAAACACATGACACACACATGACACTTGCAATTCCCAGGTTTCACTGTCAATATGAATCTCAGAAACATATATGCACTCTCAGGTTTCATTGTATTGCAATGTAGACTCTCATATCTATATTCCTAAACCTCAGGTTTACATCCAACTTAATCTCAGTTTTTTCATTGAATACTCAAAGTTCAGTTTCCTCGTAAACTCAGATTTTCTAACATTCAATCCAAATTCTAATTAACTTAACATAACCCAATTGTATACATACAAACTATAATCAAATCAAACCTACTACATGTTATCGAATCTAATTTAAATCCTAACTGAACTCAAGGGACCAAAACCCAAATTCAAAACTGTTAAAAAAAATTGGGAACAGGAATGCTCATGGATATCCAAATTTAGAAACAAAATTTAAGAAGTAAATTCGAAAATAATCAGAGACATGTAGTGTACAGACATGGGAACATGTCCCACGTGTCCAGGGGAGGGGTTTCATGTCCAGACAGTAGACATAAGTGTCCAAATAGAGGAATTTAATTTAAAATAGCAACACAATATCAGTGAGCTCGTGGGGATGTGTCAGCTAGTCTAGGACACGACACACGCATCCTTGGGTCTCGTGCACATATCAGAGGGTACGTGGGGTATAGGGTTAGGTGTCTAGGTGCCTGAGTCGTGTCCACGAAGTCACGTATCCACGTGCGAAGCACGTATCAGTAGGGTTTTCTGCGTGTACGCGTGTCTGTACAAGTCAGTGCAAGCTCGATTACTTCTAGAATATCAAACCAAATCGACCCAATCTTTGGGGGCATACTGTCAGTGTATACCCCCTCGTGTCCACCAAAACCCGTGTTAAAATAATCTGTGTCGTATCCTACAGGGGGCCCGAGTATCAGGGGAGAGCACGGCACAGTGCGGTGCCTCGTGCACGCGTGTCACAGACTCGTGCGCATGACACACGACACATGACACATCATGATCGTGTCTAGGGGTAGAGGGGGACTAGGGCTAGGTGTCTAGGTGTCTGCACGAACCTCAAGTCATGTTGTGTCTTAGTTTTATAGCCGTGTCAGAGAGCTAAAAATCAGTGCACTGTGAAGTGTGTAAACCAGTGCAGCTCGTGTTTCGTGTCCGATATGACATAAAATGTTGTAAAACTTTAGGGGGGTCCTGACAGTGTCTGCCCCCACCCTCGTGCCAATTTGCACGTTTCCAAGTGGTGTGTGCAGTAAGAAAACAGTCGATGATAGCAGGGCACAGCACGGGGGTCTCGTTCTGCGTGTCCGTGTCCCTATTGGACACGGACACGGCTCTAAAATGTGTTCAGTGTTCAACATAATTAATCTACATATCAAGGGCTTCAAAATCATGTAATTAGTTTTTGAAATTAACAATATTTATTTTATTAAACATTTTATCAAACACTTGGCAATACACAAAGACACGTGTCCGATACGGACACCAAACGGACACGAAATCCACCCAAATTTCGGAGACAGCTAGGGGACTCCTAGATCTAGCCCTAAATGCAAGGAAAACAAAATATTAATGTAATTTAAAGGATTTCACCTATATGTGCAAAATGCTTGGAAAAGCTTCAAATGGGGGATTCTTCCTTACTTGCCAAAGCTCCCAAATTATCCCAAGGCTGGGATTAAACTACGCAGTCAGAAAATAGGAGGGTATTATACTCTAATGCAGAAAACTAGAGTGGAAAATGATTTTAAATGGAGAATCTATGGAATGGGGAAGATGGCTCCTTACCTCTATCTTCAAAGCTTGGAAAAAAATTAATAAAAGGGGCAAGAACAAGGAAGAGATTATTTATAGGGAAGAGGGAGCCCTAGTGGCTGGTTAAAAAGTAAAAAATTAGGGTTAGGGCTTAGTCTAATGGCTATGGGCCTAATTGCACTAGTCATGGAACCCATTTCTAAGTCTCAAGTCTATGGACCAATACACCAATCTTCCTATTTCAAACTTGATCCTAAGTGTCCTAACTTGAGTTGACTTAAGTTAAACTAGGGTCCATACCATGTTAACTAGGTCACCAAGTCAAAGTTAAAATTTAGGACAGTTCCTTAAGTCACAGCTAATCAAAAGTCAAAATCAACAATCACCAGTGTAATAAATCATGAAATAATTCAAAGAGGCCAAATGACCAAAATATCCTCATGCTCAAAAGTAATAATAAATTATCCTAATGACATGGTCAGGCTCTAGGTCAGACAGTCTCTCAAGTTTCACTAGTAAGGCATCAAAATCACAAGCCATGACTTAAAACAGTTTTAAATTGATTTAAAAAAAATCACCAAAAATTATAATGTGATTTAATACAAATAAATAATATTTATAAATACAAAATTTTAAAAATACCGTCATTTCAGAAACTGGGTGTTACAAGTCTACCCCCTTAGAAAAATTTCGTCCTCGAAATTTAAGTCGGTCATACTCCTTCTAGGTCAACCACCCACAATCAAAGTCTCTAAGCAATTTCTAACTCATACAATTTGAATAATAATATATAGAGTAATGGTCAACCATAGCAGTTGAAGGTCTCATCTAGATGGACTAATTATTTTAGATCAAAACAGTCCCATGGTATCAACATGCAAGCAATATAGGGTGTTCTGCTGGAAAGATAAGGAAGCAACAAATCATTAAGATGTGGGACAGTCTACCATCCTATATGAAACTGGTAAAGACAAATAGGAATTAATTATGAAGGATTACCATTCCAAAGATGATCAAAATCGAAAGTTTAAGGCATGAGTGTCAATAGCATTAAAATCTAATAATACAATATATAAAAAAAGATGTAGTCCCGGCACAATCTAAGTTGATCAATTTCAGGATATATCAAAGTTTGGGCAAGATGGAGAACGAGGCCATTGAAGTCTGAGAACGAGTATCCCAGATTTGATATCCATGTCATAATTGAATTAATTCAACTGAATAAGACCCCAAACACTGGATGATAAGGAGGATGACCCGGTCAACTGGTCACGATCAAGGAATTAGAATTTAAAGGATGATGCAAGGATATAGAAATAAGTCAATTTCCTCCTTTGGATAGGAAAACTAAACGTGATACCTTGGGTTGATATTTCAAGTACAGTGCCTTTTCTTTCTGAAATATGTGAAAGGCAAAACAATAAAGAGCTCAAAGACGATGCTATTAAGTACAATACGTGGTTCATAGGCGATGGAAATAATTCAAAAGAAAATTGCCAAAGCTGTCGTGGATGAGACTCTAGGGAAAATTTAACTATGTCTCCCTCCATGTAGAATAATATATGAAAAGCGAACCAAAGTACAATAGGTTGATCAGACCATCATGCACCGGTTCTGATTAGACAATATGTTAGTGGGTGCTGGCCCCCAATAAAATATGTCATGATCAAGCTCGAAAAAGATCAGTTTGCAAAACTGGTGCTAAATTAGCAACATAAGATAGACAAAATATAAGTAAGGATAATGATGAAGGAAGTTAATAGTCTAAGATCCTTTAAACATCAAGGAGTGAGGGTGAAACAAAATAAGAGGAAATGACTTTCAAATCGAAGTTCATAATGAGATTCTCAGGGGTCGTCCAGGAATCTTCTCAAGTAGTCCTAACTGTGATTGAGTACTCTCTCAACTAAAGCCTATTCTTTAATTCCTATCGCAGGCGCGCAGCAGTACAACTAATCGTTGCACTACCACGACATCGCACTAATGCGACTCTCGACCTGCATGGGCCACCACTAAAAATATGTCACGACCCGCACCCACTGTGAGGGTACGAGTATGTAACAACTCCCAGCCTACGCCGCAGTGTCGGCGGTAGAACGTTGTTCTATGTTACTATCTAACCAACAACTCATGCAATTATATAATGTACTTGTCAAATCTCAACTCCGAACGGAGGACAAGTATAGATATAATAGAATCTAAATCACAGTCTAAGCACGATATGATAACACAGATGATTATAACTAAGACTGAATATAATCAATAAAACTAACTACTAAAGTATTATAATCTCCAACAAACTCAAAACAACATATCTCAACTTAATTACAATCAAGTTCTAAAACATGAAATCTAAACCAAGTCACTAGCTAATCTTCCGATCACTCCTGAGTGTCGGGGCCAAAGGTAGCTAAGCCATCTCCTGGTCCATAATGAGTAGGACAAGTATCCTCAGGGCAATCATCTGTAAAATTTCAACAGGTCCAGTCAGGACAGGAACGAGCACAATCTTATCTAGAAAACCCAAGTAAATGACAAAGAACTATAAAGCAGTTATAGACAGTTGTATTGATGAACATGGAAGTTTATATTCAGGTGATGGCAAAGAGAGACAGATAAAGTACAAGGAAAGTAAGTAACTAAACAAGAGAAGAATCATGGCAATAAAGACTGTAAAATAAAATCTAGCTGAACTAGAATAACATGATGAGTCCAGAAAGTACAATATAAGTCAAGTGTAATCCCAATGTGAGTCTAATACAAGAAGAGTCGAATGTGATCCCAGTACAGTATGAGTCGAATGTGATTCTAATCATTGTTCTAATAAGGTGATTCGAATAAGGTGATGCGAATAAGGTGATTCGAATAATGATTCACATGATGATCTAACAATGATTCGAATAAATTCTCCAAGTGTGTTTTAAAATACTTAGATAGACATGTAAACGGCTATGGGTAAATCTGGCACATCACGCACTGATCAGGTGAGAGATGGCTATCGTTCGAATATCATTCACAGGGGGTGGTTCGAATAGTAGAAATGTTCACATGTCTAATCAAGTATTTCCTCGCCCATCTAATACAAATGAATCTAAAATCCGATACATCAATCGAATACAAGGCCAACCAGCACGTGAAGATACGAATAGGTGGTTCGAATAGTGATTCGTATGGTGATTCGAATAATAGAGACAAGACGAGTAAGTATATGTGTCATATACATGGATTCAGTAATAACAATAAGTGTTTGAAACAGAGAATCATATACAACTAACTAGAACTGAAGTACAGTAATTGACAAAAAAATGAGAGAACTATCAGAGAATGTACTCGCCTGCTACTCTGAAAAGAGTAGTGTAATATCATATGTCTGCAACAGAGTCACAATGTCCTAAACAGAGGAATACAGGTTGTAATATGTTTAAAATAAGATAAATGATGTCTACGATGCAATCTACATGATTTCTTGGTCAATCTAGGTCAAAGCCAACTCTAAGTCAAACATGGTCAACTGTCTAGGTCAAACTTGGTCAACTATGGGTCAACTCAAGTCAACATCTATGGTCTGGTCAACCATCTAGTCAAACTAGAATAACAAGTCAAACTCTAGTCAACTAGGTCAAACTGGTCAACTGTCTAGGGCCAGTCAATTCTGGTCACAATGGTCAACATCTAGTCAACTAGGTCAACTTAGACTAACTAAGTCAATTCTAATTTATTTGGTCAACTTGGTCATTCAACAAGGCTACCTTGGTCAACTAGTTAGGGTTGGTCATTCACAAGTCTAAACAATAAGTCTATAATGTAAACCATATATACTCTCAAGGCCTATGCCATCTATAGATACAATATATATATAGGTACATACATACTTGCATTTATACCTTACCTACATGCTTGCATTCATCCCTTTCTATTCATCTAAGTGTCCATTTATTGGTGTATGTATCCTTCCATCTATAACTATACACACATCCATAATAATTTACCTACAAACCCTATGGAGACCCCTGTCACTGCTGCTACTTTTATTTCCCACACAACCTCTAATTTCCTGTTACTCATACTCTCTAGGTAACCCTTCTAATACACTCACACACACACATAGCCTCAATATCAAACCTCTCTCTCTCACACACAACTCCACACTATTTTTCCCTCTTCCTAATCCTGATACTCAACTAACTAATACACAAAAGAATAGGAACTAACTGACATGCACCTATCCTTAAGTTCTAATACACAACTAACTAAAACCCGAACAAAACATTACCTATAAGGGACTGAAACAAGGATTTGAGTGTTCTAAATATTGATTTATACCCAAACATCACTGATATATATATTAATTACTTCAAAACTCGAACCTAAACTCAGGTAACTAGCACTGGGATTCTCAGGTTTCATGTGTGAGTTATCAGGAAAAATTCTCAGGGAAATCAAGTTCAAGTGATAGTGTATTCAAAACAGTGTGTGTGTGTGTGTGTACCATATTGAAATTAACCACCTACAATCAGTGAAACACATGACACTTGCAATTCCCAGGTTTCACTGTCAATATGAATCTCAGGAACATATTTGCACTCTCAAGTTTCATTGTATTGCAATGTGGACTCTCATATCTATATTCCTAAACCTCAGGTTTACATCCAACTTAATCTCAGTTATTTCATTGAATACTCAAAGTTCAGTTTCCTTGTAAACTCAGATTTTCTAACATTCAATCCAAATTCCAATTAACTTAACATAACCCAATTGTATACATAAAAACTATAATCAAATCAAACCTACTACATGTTATCTAATCTAATTTAAATCCTAATTGAACTCAAGGGACCAAAACCCAAATTCAAAACTGTCAGAAAAAGGGAACAGGAATGCTCATGGATACCCAAATTTAGAAACAAAATTTAAGAAGTAAACTCGAAAATAATCAGAGACATATAGTGTACAGACATGGAAACATGTCCCACGTGTCCAGGGGAGGGGTTTCGTGTCCAGACAGTAGACACAAGTGTCCAAACAGAGAAATTTAATTTAAAATAGCAACACAGTATCTGTGAGCTCGTGGGGATGTGTCAGCTAGTCTAGGACACGACACACGCATCCTTGGGTCTCGTGCACATGTCAGAAGGTACGTGGGGTATAGGGGTAGGTGTCTAGGTGCCTGAGTCGTGTCCACGAAGTCACGTATCCACGTGCGAAGCACGTATCAGTAGGGTTTTCTGCGTGTACGCGTGTCTGTACAAGTCAGTGCAAGCTCGATTACTTCTAGAATATCAAACCAAATCGACCCAATCTTTGGGGGCATGCTGTCAGTGTATGCCCCCTCGTGTCCACCAAAACCCGTGTCAAAATAATCTGTGTCGTGTCCTACAGGGGGCCCGAGTATCAGGGGAGAGCACGGCACAGTGTGGTGCCTCGTACACGCGTGTCACAGACTCGTGCGCGTGACACACGACACGTGACACGTCGTGATCGTGTCTAGGGGTAGAGGGGGACTAGGTCTAGGTGTCTAGGTGTCTGTACGAACCTCAAGTCGTGTCATGTCCTAGTTTTATAGCCGTGTCAGAGAGCTAAAAATCAGTGCACTGTGCAGTGTGTAAACCAGTGCAGCTCGTGTTTCGTGTCCGACAAGACACAAAATATTATGAAACATTAGGAGGGTCTTGACAGTGTCTGCCCCCACTCTCGTGCCAATTTGCACGTGTCCAAATGGTGTGTGCAGTAAGAAAACAGTGGATGATAGCAGGGCACAGCACGGGGGTCTCGTGCTGCGTATTCGTGTCCCTATTGGACACGGACACGACTCTAAAATGTGCTCAGTGTTCAACATAATTAATCTACATATCAAGGGCTTCAAAATCATGTAATTAGTTTTTGAAATTAACAATATTTATTTCATTCAAGCATTTCATCAAACACTTAGCAATACACATAGACACGTGTCCGATACGGACACCAAACGGACACGAAATCTATCCAAATTTTGGGGACAGCTAGGGGACTCCTAGATCTAGCCCTAAATGCAAGGAAAATGAAAAATTAATGCAATTTAAAGGATTTTACCTATATGTGTAAAAAGCTTGGAAAAGCTTCAAATGGGGGATTCTTCCTTGCTAGCCAAAGCTCCCAAATTGTCTAAAGGCTGGGATTAAACTCCATAATCAGAAAATAGGAGGGCATTATACTCTAATGCAAGAAACTAGAGTGGAAAATGATTTAAAATGGAGAATCTATGGAATGGGGAAGATGGCTCCTTACCTCTTTCTTCAAAGCTTGGAAAAAAATTAATAAAAGGGGCAAGAACAAGGAAAATATTATTTATTGGGAAGGGGGAGCCCTAGTGGCTGGTTAAAAAGTGAAAAATTAGGGTTAGGGCTTAGTCTAATGGCTATGGGCCTAATTGTACTAGTCATGGAACCCATTTCTAAGTCTCAAGTCTATGGACCAATACACCAATCCTCATATTTCTAACTTGATCCTAAGTATCCTAACTTGAGTTGACTTAAGTTAAACTAGTGTCCATACCATGTTAACTAGGTCACCAAGTCAAAGTTAAAATCTAGGACAGTTTCTTAAGTCACAGCTAGTCAAAAGTCAAAATCAACAATCACCAGTGCAATAAATCATGAAATAATTCAAAGAGGCCAAATGACCAAAATACCCTCATGCTCAAAAGTAATAATAAATTATCCTAATGACATGGTCAGGCTCTAGGTCAGACAGTCTCTCAAGTTACACTAGTAAGGCATCATAATCACAAGCCATGACTTAAAACAGTTTTAAATTGATTTAAAAAAATCACCAAATATCATAATATGATTTAATACAAATAAATAATATTTATAAATACAAAATTTCAAAAATACCCTTATTTCAGAAACTGGGTGTTACAAATCGAAATCAACATTCAAATGTTCTAAGCCACAACTTTCTCTAGCCAAATCAATTTACCCGTAGCATACTGTCTTACTAGTCTAAGTCATCACTCAACTAAATAATTTCTAACCAAGCCACCGGTTACAATTTTTGACAATCTCGCTACCCAACATAACATCACCGTCAAGGGATACTCGAGTCATCTAGCAATAATACATGACTCCCAGCTAAGTCTCGGCACTACCCAGTACCCCCAGATAGTTTCATTGCTATCCTGAGGAAAGGGTCAATAATTATCTCGTTCTGAGGTGGTAGAGGCAATATACCACTCAGAAACGAAGCCATCCTTAAACAATCCCACTCAAATCTATTCCGGACATTCATAATTTATAATGATCACACTGCTTAGCCAACATCTTGGGGTCTCAGTATCATAAGCCAACATTCATAGGGTCTCGAAAGCAGTAGCCAGCACACATGAGTCAATTCACCAGTTTTGTTGAACTCATCCATCAATTACCCTATTCATAATTCTTTTCCCAACATCACATGCACTTCTCAACTTGTTACAGCATACATAGCCACTTCCTTTATTCCCACATTCCAAACAGCATTCACAATGTAGCATACTATGGTATCGAGTCATTGTTGGGTTATTTGTGTCCAAATCAACAACAATCATTCATTCAAGGGCATCACAATGTATATAGACTTATTGTATAGAACATCCGGTGAGCAGCCAAGAGGGTCAACGATCTTTCAGACACGAACAACATAGGATGATTACAGAACAACAACAGCATAATCGCGGAAGCAATCTTTGACTTAATCGCGGAAGCAACGTTGAGTGATCGCGGAAGCAACTTTGGTTAATCGTCGATGCAACTTTGATTTGAAATGAATCAAAGAAGAGACCAAGGACGTAAAGTCGTGCTCTGATACCAATTTGTCACGCCCCGATTCGTAGAGTCATTTATTCATATATTTTATCTCTTGGAATCGATCATTCTCGCTTGGGTGTGATGTCGTACAAGTCTGGTATTACACTTGTACAAGGCAAAGATGGTACATAATTTTATTATCTTCAAATAAGAACACATCGCAGCGACAAAAGCAGACAAATTGAAGTTAATAAGGACAATCTCTCTCATTGAATAGAAATACATCACTTTTTTATAGCAGCGAAGATAAAAGAATAACATGAAGTCACACAGAGATATATATAGAATTATATTCACTTTATTGATAATTGAAGAAGAGTACAAGACTTGTATTGAAGTACAATGCTTACAGCACATCTCACTTTACATTAAAAGCCAACCGAACAATGCTATACAGCTTACATTTGATATTTGGATACATTGGATTACAACTCGATATAACGACTTGGTTTACAACTTACTGGTATTACTGATTACAATGTTCCATATATTATGCCCTTTATAAACAGAAGACATCATCTTGTACAAGAAGAGCTTCTGCATGCCCAATAAATCTTCGATGCTACGGGACCAATCAAGCCAATTTTCGTGTGTAGAATATTCCAAGCACGAGCACCTGCCCACAAAACGTGGGTCAGCACATCATATATGTACTGGCGAGCAGAATCTAACCCACTTACCTAAACCAACACTAACTGGTCAGTTTTAGCAAGTATTTACTAGAATAATCTTTCTACTTGGGGCCTAGCATCAGTTTACAGTTCTTGAGCAGAAACATTGAAGTAATTAAACATGTCTTAGCATGGTATAGCATTTCTTTGTGTAAGGCATCATCTAAGTAATATTGAGTTAACACATTGAACATATTATGGAAATACTTTCTGAAGGCATCGTTTAGCATACTTGGTGTTATCATTCAACATGTTATGGCAATGATCTAAAAGGCAATGCATCAGCAAATTTGCATTTAACATATTGAGCATGTTATAGAGTTTCTTATTTTAAAGGCAACAATACAACATCATTTCATTTAGCATGTTAAGCAGGCAAGTTGAACCAATATATACAATATCACAATTATGTGATTCCTTACCGATAGCCGACTTCTCATACATGCATCAAATATAGGTTACCAGATATACTTACGCTGCCTGCACAAAACATTCATTAGCATGCATCCTGACTACATGGTCATTGGTGTTGTTAAACCATATGGACTCTTTTTATTTCATTTTATTTCAAGATAATACGGTCAGCATAGTAGGTGGCGAGCCTCTATGCCACCCCGCCTTATCCTTGCTCCCATAGCACTCATCATTATTTCCTCCTAGGCTGAATTGGTTCCCAGGGCCCTAGGAACCGTTCGAGAAAATTAAAACTCAAACCTTGTATACAAGTTGTCCATGACAATGCGAATGCGTGTCCGACTCGATTGTGAATATAATCGCATGGTAAAATATATTAAAGAAAGTAAGGACAATAGTGCATCATTAGTCATATTCAATGACTTATTCATTTCATCATTAGCATCAGTTCATTTGGTGATCTCAAGGATCCTATACTTTATCATTATTCGTTCATTGCTTCATTGCAATGTTTCTCATATCGTTCCTTTCGATAAGGAACATAACATTCATTTATTCTTTCATTGCTTATCTGGGACATGCAACATTTTATATTCTTGCAACAGTTATACAGAGAGTACATGATTCTAGTGTTTCATTCAGTTCATTGGTTCGATAGCATAGCCAGTTCATTTCTTATTCTATCATTCATAAGGCATCTCATTATTCAAGTGTCTACTTGTTTTCGACAGCGTTAAGCATAAGGGGCAATGTTATCAATTCATTCTCAGGCCTCAAATCACATTAGCAGTTCAATGTGTTGTACATTTCAATAATTCTCAGCATAAGCATCTCTATTATTCGGTAACTAACATATGGGACATTTAGGGACAGTTCATAGCATTTTAATACTTTATTTATTAAGCATGAAGGAGTAAGGAGTAAGGAGGAGGAAGGACAGTTCCACTCACTTGCAATTAAGGGTCTTTCTGATCCGATCACACATAATTCCACTAAGCGTAGCTCCACCAGCGAGCCACGTTCCAATACCTATTCCGTCTAGCCAGCTAAGAGAGACTGCATCAGTCTCAATTATCCCGATTCCCAATATAAGTTTCGGTCTAACATTCTGATAGCATCAAACAAGCCAACCAAATGCCTCGTGCGGAGCGGGGCATTACATGAAGTATGGCCTCAAGAGTGTCGAGGCGTTGCCGATCTCTGGGACCGTTATGGTCATTCTCCGTCAAGAATACTATTCTCACGTGAGGAGAAGTGAAAGGAACTGTAGAAGACGTGCCCTCCGAATCATACCCTCGCATAGAGAAGTCGTCGGGGTATGTGGAAATATTCTCCTCTGGTTCGAACTCAGAGGAGGTGCTATCCCCTGCATAGGAGGTTGCCTCGTCTTGGCACTTATGGACGTTTTTAGGGATGTCTGAGTCTGTTGTATCTGTTGGAGGGATTATTTCTCCTGGTTCATCTTTCTGAAATACCTGATTGTTGTGGATGTTCCGAGGAGTGCTACCTCTAGCTCCAGTTACCCCCAGTGGAGTGGATCACGAATTCCCAAGTGTTGAAGATTTCGTCTTTGAACGGGTACCTTGATAAACCCCTCATGTGACGGCTGTGGAAAACCCCCTGGATGAGAGTTTCTTGGCCATACTGGTTGAGATTGTCGGGCTGGATATGTTTATTTTCTTCTCTCCCTTGCCGGTAGGGACCTTCCGGGCAGAGTTATAGGAGGCAAAAGGAAGCGTCTCGTCCCCCGAGCTTTGTTCTAGGATCGGTCGTGACTGCTGCAGTCGTTAGAAGACGGACTGCCAGTCCTCTTTCACTGTTGTCTTGTTGCAGCAGCAATTGACAATGACTTGAGTGTAGTGACGTCCCTGGAAGGACTCTTTGCACGCCAAGGTTTCTTCTCTTTCCTTGCGCTTGTGAAGGATCACATCTCGTAAGTCAAGAACATCTCGATCCACCTTTGCACTCGTTTTATGGGCCCGGGAATCCCGAGCACATGAATGCGTAGGTATCATGTTTGCTCCCTGATGCGGGGCTAGTAAAAGCACTTGCCCTCGATCAATGTTGGGAGACTCTTGAGAACTATCATGTCCGTTTGCCGTCGGGGGCTGGACACGGGCGGTTCTGTACAGCTTTCCATCAGAGGCCCACATAAAAGTTAGCGGGACTCTCTGATGGTCAAAAGTTGGGACAGCTGACTAAGCTCGACGAGCCCGTGCTATGCTAGACTTCTTCGCTCTAACACCCGAGGGTGCATAGTAGGAAGAGTTCAAGCTGTGCGGCATAGAATCTGGCACATTCTCATTGGAGCTTCTGAGGTCAGGCTTCCCGCATGAGAGGAGGTCGAAGACTGAACCCAAGCCGCATAGGACGGACGGTCGGCGGCTGGGATTGGGTGCCACATAGGCCATTTCCCAGCGGCTGAGATTAGTGGCCGCATATGCATTCTCTATGCGGCTAGGATTGGTGGCCGCATATGCATTCTCCATGCGGCTGGGATTAGTGTCCGCATATGCATTCTTTCTGCGGTTCGCACCCTTATACGGCTTCTTTTTGGACCGCATAGAGTTCTCTTTTGCCCCCACAAGTCCAGCATCGTAGTATTTTCCTTTGCCGGACTTGGGGACAGCAGGGTCCTCTGCGGCCTAAAGTGCGGTCGCATGTGCGTCTTCTTCGCCGTCTTGAGCAGCAGAGAAAACTTGTTCCAGAGCTTGGATTGAGGCAACAGTTTTAGGCCTCCATGCCCTGCGAGCCTTTTTTGTGCTGGCTCGCTTCTGGATTGAGCTAGCGCTCCCTTCGTAGAGCATCTCTTCAAATGCTTGCTGGTCGAAGCGAACAACCAACATTTGTTACATGGAGCCAAGTTTGGCTGCGTCCGATTGCATCACCAACTTATCAGTAGTGGAGAAGTTAGTCCCCAGCAGAGTCGCCATCGTGTTTGCCATTGATCGTCGTAGAACAGAACAGTTTTATAGGAGGACTGAACTTGACTTACAATTACAAACTCGCTTGTACAAAAGAGAACCTAGGAATAAAACCTAGGAAAACCAATCTAAGTACAATTGTTTAGTTTAGATTCTGGAGGGTGACGGTGGAGGCACGGGAAAGTGCTATTAACTCTGCCTTACTTCTTGGACGATCGAACGCAACCTCGGCTCCAGTGAAGAATTGTTCTCTGTATGTATGTGTGTCTCTGTCTCCCTGTGTAAGGGAATAGCACCTTGCTATTTGTAGGAATTCATGAGGAATGGGGTGTACAGCCACATGGCTAAGTTTAGGCCACACCCTTGTAACTGTGCCTCGAGACTCGGTTTATAACGAACAGTTGGAGATTGGTTGAGATTGATCATGATCTGTTTGTTACAGTAAATCTGAACTGTCGAGACTTGGTCAATTTTTGCCATGTGTCTCGATTGCTACTCTGTGGCGGGTCGCATGAAGGATGTAAACTGGCTGAGCCGCATGAAGGACTGTCCCATAGCCAAGCCGTATGAAGAGTGTCTCACGACCGAGCCGCATGAAGAACGTCTCATAACCGAGCCGCATGAAGAACGTCTCATGACCGAGCCGCATGAAGGACTGTCTCATAACCGAGCCGCATGAGAGATGCTTCATGATCGAGCAGCATGAGAGTTATCTCATGACTGAGCCGCATGAAGAGTCTTCTTTGGAACTGTGCACTGTGCCGGATATTATGATAATTTTCTCATCTTTTTAGGAGCATGTCATGTCTCATCTTCATGTCAGAGCTGTCATCTTTGTCAGAGCTGTCACTTTTGTGTCAGAGTAATTATGGCCAGCTACATAGAGAGGCGTTTATTGCTTAGGCTGATTTTGAACCGCATAAGGCTCCCCGCTGCTTTTGGGCCGCATGAAGCTTTCTGAACTGCATGAAGTTTCATGGGTTTTAAGCCGCATGAAGCTTCCTGGGTTTTCAGCCGCATGAAGCTTCATGTTGATTTTTGGGCCGCATAGCAAATCTCATCCTTTTCCATGCTTCTACAGTATGCAAGTTCAGTCCAGTATAGTTGAGAGGATTAAGTTAGCTCAGTCAACTGATTCTAAGCTTCAACGGCTTAGGGCAGAATATGTAGCGGGACAGAGAGCAAAGTTATGTATTCATGAGGACCGTACACTTCGACATGGAAGGCATCTTTCTGTACCCAATGGCGACATCAGGAAAGAGATCATAGCAGAGGCTCACAGTTCACAGTATTCGATTCATTCCAGCAGTACGAAGATATATCGTGATATCCGTCAACATTTTTGGTAGAATGGCATGAAGAGGGAGATAGCTCCGTTCGTCTATCGTTGTTTGGTTTGTCAGCAAGTCAAGGCTGAACATCAAAGACCAGTTGGACTTCTTCAACCTTTACCGATCTCAGAATGGAAGTGGGAGCATATCACTATAGATTTTGTAACTGGATTACCTAAATCCCTAGCTGAGAGAGATACAATATGGGTCATAGTTGACCGACTCACGAAGGTAGCTCATTTTCTATCTTTTAAAATTAGTCAGTCGATGGATCAGCTTGCGGAGATGTATCTCAGGTAGATAGTCATATTGTACGGAGTGCCAATCAGTATTGCATCCGACAGAGATTTAAGATTTATATTGCACTTTTGGCGGAGTCTTCAAAAGAGTTTGGGGACTCGTCTCAAGTTCAGTTCAGCTTATCATCCACAGACAGATGGTCTGTCAGAACGCACGATTCAAACTCTCGAAGATATGTTACGATCATGTACACTTAACTTTGGTGGTTCGTGGGAAGATCACCTGCACTTGGTAGAGTTCTCCTATAATAATAGTTACCAAGCCAGTATCCAGATGGCACCATTTGAGGCACTGTATGGCAGGAAGTACAGATCACTGTTAGCCTGGGATGATGTAGGCAAGAGGCAGATGCTTGGTCCAGAGATGGTTACACAGACTATCGAGGTGGTCAGACAAGTTAGAAATCATCTTCAAGTTGCACAAGATAGTCAGCGTCATTGGGCCGATTCTTATCGGTGCCCTCTTGAGTTTTCTATCGTCGACCATGTATTCCTTAGGATCTCGCCTACCCGTAGTGTCATTCGTTTTGGCGTACGGGGAAAGCTTAGTCCTAGGTATATAGGGTCCTTCGATATTCTTGAGCGAGTAAGTGATTTATCCTATCGTCTTGCTCTTCTATCGTCATTACGTAAGGTACATGACGTGTTCCATGTATCCCAATTATGACGGTATATTTCGGATTCGAGTCATGTCCTTGATCATTCGGAATTGGTTGTTGGTACCAACCTTTCGTATGAGGAAAGACTCGTATCCATATTGGACGAGAGAGAGAAGATACTCAAGAACAAAACTATTAGTTTAGTCCCTGTTGCTTGGAGTCATCACTCTTTGGGTGAGTCAACGTAGGAACGTGAGGATGATATCCGATCGCAATATCCACACCTATTTGACTCATAAGGTATAATGGCTTCCTTATGTCTTATGCTTTTACTTTCTTGCTTACATGAATGATTGCTTGGTTGACTGCTAGTCATAGATTGCCAATATTAGTATAGCTTGCCCCGACACCTCTAGTCTCTTGATTAAATTTCAAGGACAGAATTATTTTAAGGTGGGTAGAGTTGTCACTCCATTTTCCCGTTATACGTATTTTTTAGGATACGTATACGGATTTCTGACAATTGTCAGGTGGCCCATGTTTTGACGTATCTTGCTTAGCTTAGCCTTGGTTTAATCCTGACTTGATTGGTTCAACTTGGTTCAACATGACTTGACTTAGCTTGGCTTGGCTTGGTTTGGTTTATTTTGGGTTGAGATGAGAAGGGTTGCTATATAAGTCAACTTCTTCTCTCTCCTCTATTATTTACATTTACTTCTTCTTCTTCTCCAATACTCCTTCCACCTACCAAGCCCTAGGCAAGTGCAACTTGCTTCATGATGGATCTTCCATTTTATTTTTCTATTCTCTTCTCCACTTGATTATAAGCCTCTTTAGAACTTGGCATTTTTAGTTTTGATGCATGTATTTTTGTAGATCTAAGTTTTGATCTTTTCTTATTTTTTTTGGTTTTGATCTATTAAAGCTTGATATTTCCTAAATCTCGTTCTATGAAGTTTTGATCTTTTCTTATTTTTCTTATTTTGCTTCATGATGGTTACCAGGCTGTAGAAAATTTTGTTCTATGCAGTTTAGACCCTTGGAAGTCTCAATTTGGACTTATTTTGAGCAAGTTATGGCCATTTTAGTTCATGGGTTCAACTAAGGCATTTTTAAACTGGTTGGAGAAGAAGAACAGTGTGCGCGTGCACAACTTGGCGACATGCCATTCAGTTGTACGCGTTCTTTAGCGCGGCACAACCTGACCCAGCGTGTGTTCTTTAGCGTGGCGCAACCTGACCCAGCGCGCATTCTTTAGCGCAGCACAACCTGACCCAGCGCGCGCTCCTTAGCACTACACAACCTGAGTTAGGCGCAACCTGACCTAGCGCAACCTGATCTGGCGCACCCCAGCCTGGCGCAACCCAACTTAGGTGCCCCCTGTCCCCCGTGGCGCCACCTGTCATTTCCCTGGCGCCACTTGACCAGCACCACTTGTGGCCATGATACTTCTTGCCCTTTGCCCCATGCATGTTCTCCTAGTTTTAGTTGTATTTGCCTATGATCCTGCATGTGACATGTACTTGACCTATCTTGTGAGGTCCAGGCTCGGTCACTCGTTGAGCATAACATGACTTGCCAGCATTGATCTTGACATGAACACGACATGATAATCTTGATAGTGGCCCGTCGAGGCGCACTCCTGACAAGTAATCTTGACAAGTAACAAGTAATCTGACATGACATGATAATCTTGAAAGGCTATTGCGACAGCTATCCTGACTTGCTAAGTAACTCTTATCTTGACACCGTGGATGATTGTGCCTGTACAAGCTACATGTCTCGTCTTACATCATGTTTAGAATATGGATTCCTGATTACTACGGTCAGGGATTCATACTGAATCTGACTAGGATAATGACTAGATTGATTAAGTAGCTCATAAAGAGATTTTCCAGTCACATGCAATCCTGTTATCTGAGTGCCTTAAGTGGACTTGTAGCCTGCCGACGAGTAGGGTGCATTTTCAGCACACTCTCATGTGTTGCACCTCCAAGTCACCTAATCAACTCTCTCAACCTGCATCAAGGTAACATAGATAGTCTGCAGGACTTGTGACTGTTGGAACATCTCATTGCATCTTGCTAGTAAATAGGCTTGTGACAACCCTAGTTAGTTAAAGTATCAAGCCGTACACATTGCTTGGTCATGAATTATGAATGGAATCTAGTCTAGTCTTGTCTAGACAGTGCCAGTTGCGATTATTTCAGTGCATTACTGCTTATGCTTTACTATTGTCGATAAATGGTTATAGTCTAACCTCTGTTCAGGTGAAGGGTTACAACCCCAGTCCTTATTTGATTTTCGGATTGTAACTTGGTTACCGGAATAGTTTCTTAGTTATCTTATCGTTTATCCCCCTATTTTCCTAACTTTAGTTTTTTTGTTATCATTTATGTCTTGTGATCTAATATGCTGGTTTAGTTCCTAAGTGAAGCCTCCTTTGTGGCACTTACTCTTCTGGGTTCTGACCCAGCTGGTTTTGTATAGCCAGATTTTGGAGTAGCATCCGAGGATCTACCTGTCTTCCAGCCAGATGGTGAACACCAGACGTAATCCTAGCAACGAGTGGGTTTCTTATTTTGCTCTCTCACTTTATTGTAAATTAATCTTTTGAGGCGTTTAACCGCCGAGCAAGTGTTAGCTCGTGTTGAATTTACATTCCTGTCTGTCTAAGGACTGTAACATGATTGACAAGTTGATCATGTATGACTTTAACTCTTGCTAGTCTTCGTATTTTGTATGACTAGCTTCATGATCATCTGAATATGTAATGTATGGGACGTCTTACTTTGTATGTCTGATGATCTACCATCTTGTTACATTTACTTGCTTGCTTGAGATTGAGACACTAGGCTTGTACTTGACCATAAGAGACTAATAGCTTGTAGTTAAACCCTCATGCATCTAGACAGCCGTGATCGTATTGCGAGATGGGATTCACTTCAATATACGTAGCTGGCTGTGTCTGTCCCCCGCTCTTCAGTACTCTGGTTCTGGGACGTGATATATATATATATATATATATATATATATATATATATATATATATATATATATATATATATATATATTAGGGGTTAAAGTCCCCAACTTATACGACTAACAAAGAGAGGGCTTTCTCTTTCTCTTTCTCTTATGTATCCCGATTAATAGAGAGGAACAAAAACATCTTTGTGATTAAAGATTTTAGCAAGTTGGAATATGGAACCATATAAATAAACGTTCACTTTAAGATCCATCAAGTCAAGCAAAGGATTCAGGTACGCTGTCACATTTATCTATAATTTTCATCTCATGAATCAACAATTATATTTCTATCAAATGTCTTCCAACGTCGATGAACACTCTAGACATACGATGGTGCCTGATCAGTGTTGATAGCAGCAACAGTAACTTGTTTCGGAGCATGGGTAGCCTGCCCAACACTAGACGAAGGGATCGACGTGGGGACCTCTACCCTAGTAGATCTTTGAGAAAACCTTTGCCTAACCTCCAATGAGTGCGGGGAACTATTAAACTACAGTACCGCCCTTCTTTTCCCGGAGACTGAGCACACTTGTTTAACCACCGTCTGACTCAGAGACCACAATAGTCTCCTTGTCTCTCTGAAGAGAACAACCTACGCCCACGGATCCATCCGGAGGCCGGGGATCAATCCCCACCACGGAAGAGCCAATCTCATCGCCGCCTCCTTTCTCAAGCATAATAATAATAATAATAATAATAATAATAATAATATTATTATTATTATTATTATTATTATTATTATTAGGAAATTTTTTACTTTTATCCCACTTATTGATATGAATTTGTATTTACATCCCACTAGAATGTAAGTTTAATTAAATTAAAAAGTGGGATGCAATTACATTTTTATATTAATAAGTATGATAAAAGTAAAATAAATCCCTTCTTATTATTATCATCATCATCATCATCACCATTATTATTACTAGCATGTGTGCACGTGCCTTGCACGCATTCTAACATTTCTTAATTAGTTTAGGAAGACTCTTTAGGAAGACCAAAGGGTAGTCTTCCTAATTACTAAGTTGTCCTTATTAAAATTAATGAACTATTTTTAATTAGTATAAGTATGTAAGGGTATTTTCGGAATTCAAAAGTTTCACCATCTAAGTTTTCCTATTATATAGTAGATTATTATTATTAGAGAAATTTTGACTTACCCCCCACTTGCAATACCTATATTAAGGGTGCACCCCACAGTTTTGCATTAATAAAGAAATACCCCCATTTTGGACGGAAACCGTCAAAAAATTGAATTTTGGACGAAAATGCCCTTGGGTTCTTCCTTCTTCTTTGTTTTTTCTTCTCCCTCCCCCCCCCCCCCCCCCCCCGCCACCGCTCCCCCCCTCCCCGCCATCGCCTCCGCTCCCCTCCCCCTCCCTGCCTCTGCCGCCGCCGCCGTCGCTCCTGCCGCCGCCGCCGCCGCTGCAACTGCTGTCACCGCCGCTGTTGCCGCCGCCGCCGCCGCTGTTGCCGCCGCCGCCGCCGCTGTCGCTGCTGTTGCCGCCGCCGGCCGGAGGTGGGGAGGAGGGGGGGTAGCGATGGCGGTGGCGGTGGCTGGGAGGGGGGAGAGCGGTGGCGGGGAGGGGGGGGTGGCCGGGGGGGGGGGGGGGGGGAGGGGGAAGAAAAAACAAAGAGGAAGGAAGAACCCAAGGGCATTTTCGTCCAAAATTCAATTTTTTGACGGTTTCCGTCAAAAATAGGGGTATTTTTTCATTAATGTAAAACTGTGGGGTGTACCCTTAATATGGGTAATGCAAGTGGGGGGTAAGTCAAAATTTCTCTTATTAAAATTGTCCACCTATTGGTCTACATCCTTGTACGGAGGCATATGACAAACCTGTCAGAAGGCCACCATCGCGTCCGAAGGCAACAACGCGGATGAAGGCCCGCCCCGCTTGGCCCGCACCTGAAGGCGATCATTGTGCTGCATCACAAAGTGAAAAAGAACAAGGAAATATTCGTACGTGTTTCTAATGGGATTGGATTCTACAATGATCAAAATCAAATATGAGCCAGAAAATAGAAGCAGAACAAATCTAAAATGATTCGAGCAAACAGAAAGCCAAAAAATATATGAACGTAACTCAAGAGATAAAGCCTCTGGATATCTTTAAAGGATTCTGCTGGCAAATCAAAATCGTTGGTAAAGGTGCTAAGTCGACCTGCACAGAGCAAATTCAGCTGCAACTTGGGCATGGTTTTATTCGATGCCATATGTGTGTATATATACACGGCTGGATTCAAACGACGACGTCGAGCCTCTGCTTTAGATGCTATGTGCATTTTCCTGATATAGAAAAGAATAATATAACAGCGAAATATAAGTGTGAATATATATATGTCTGTGGTAGCCAACGAAACTTGTATCATGAAAGCATTGGAGCAGGTGACGCGGTTCGCCTTCAAGTAGAAACGAGCCACTTGTTGCATGTTTTCACACATTAAGTTGCTAGCATACGTGGTGGTACGTGCAGTTACCATTAGTATCTAAGCAATTTATTACTTGATCTGCAGTTTACAACTAGTTGACATCAATCTTTGTGAACAATATTTGTACATTTTATACACTGTACACGTTCCAATATTCCTGAAAGCATATGGCCTTTCGTATTCTGTAAATTATTCTAGAATATAGGCGGAGATAAGAGTTAAATATCCTAACTCTATATGTAATATCGCTTCATTTGGTCATTTACTATGCTATTTGGCAACCACGTGCACGCGGCCGAAGAAAGCGGAGGAAAAGGCCGGAACGGAAAGGAGAAGGGGAGAGACGGCGGCGGGGGCAGAGCAGACACCGGAACATGCCGGAGCAATAAGGAAGCGAACGTCGACGGAGTGGGAGAAGGAGGAGGCAGTGGCGAACCAGCATGTGGAGGAAGGCAGCGGCGGAACAGGAGGGTGGTGTTGGCGGCAACACCACCGTATTCGGTCGTCCGCGTGCACCAACTGTGCACCGGCTCGTGCACGGGAGCGCATCAAAGAACATTTTCAATATATTTATTGTCGCCATAGAAGAATGTGCGTGCTTGGAATTAGTTAGTGAAACAATACTGTTTAGGTGTAATCAACATGATATGTTTTTCCCGTTGAAAAATACATGAGCTTTCAAAATGGAGAGATAGCATGCTCACAATTTTGTCTTTTTGTTCCTCGAGTTAGAGGGTTACTACATGAGTGCCGCTTATCCTCTATATATGTTCTGGTAGTTTCTGGTGAGAGAAATTTTAGAATTATAATTTGTATGAGCCGCTGTGTGTAATCACTGTGTACAGGAGTGCCGCTTATTCTCTTTATATGTTTGGTTGGATTCATTTTATTATTAGAGTAGTGGATAATCCGTGCCATAATGGCACGGACACGAATCCGACCTTCTCGACGTAGGCGTGCAGGCACCGGACCAACGTCAGGGAGTTCCGGACGGAGACGCGGCCTCCGAATCCGGCCTTCTCGACGTAGACGTGCAGGCACCGGACCAGCGCCAGGTATCCAAGTTCGGCGGAGGCGGACACGACAAAGACCTCGGTGACAGCGTTCGGGACGGCGTGGGACCTCATGGAGGCGAAGACGTGCAGGGCCGTCGCGGGGCGTCCGAGGACGGCGAGGTCCGAGACGTCGGTGGTCCAGGAGACGACGTCCCCGTGCGGCATTCCGTTGAATACCCACAGGACGTGGTCGGCGGAGCCGCATCGGGAGCGAGGCCGTGTGCGTGGAGCGACCTGGTGGCGGCGGCGGCGGTCGGGCCGGAATCCGAGGAGGAGGACGTGTGTGTGGAACGACCTGGTGGTGGCGGCGGCGGTGGTGGTGTTGAGCAAGGAAGAGAAGGTGTGGGAGTCGGGAGGGACGCGACGGCGGAGCATTTGGGAGTAGATGGAGAGCGAGTCGGCGGAGATGGCGATGGCGATGTTGAAGGAGAAGGGGTTGGGATTGGTCATGACGGAGAAGAGGGAGACGGTGAAGGAAGGGTCGGCGTCGACGGCACGGTGGAGGAGGCTGCTTGCGACGAAGGGGTTGCGGAAGAGGCCGGCGACGACGGCGTGTGCGAGGATGGAGCGAAGGCGGCGGAGAGAGGGGCGGTGCAAGAAGAGCTGGAGGCGAGGGTGCCGTTGGAACAACCAGTTGCTCCGCACCCAACATGGGACCTCCTCCTCTCTTATAGAGAGAGGGATAATTTAGTTCTTTCATCATCGTTGAACCAAAGCACATGGGTCGAACAAAAAATTTACTGTGCTTTATATTATAGATATCCAGTTGAAAATTGGTACTTAAAAGATGGGTTGATAGTGGTCATCAAGATTGATACATATGAAGCCAATATGTATAACTCCAAGATCGTTGAACAGCAAAATAAGTTACTAACTTTTCTCCTATTTCCATTGTTCATTTGAACTTCACAATTGCAGCTAGTAGCTTCATATTTCATGCTTAAGGAGGATCCAAATCCAAGCGTAGCTAATGTTGGATAGACTGATTTTAGCTACCTACTTCTTATCGACTCTTTATTGTCTAGAATTTGAAATGTTCTTTCTGGTTTCACTACCTACTTCTTATCGACTCTTTGTAGTCTAGAATTTGAAATGTTCTTTTTGTTTCATGAGCTTAAAGATTGGAATTGGATGGAATTTTAATCTATTTAGAGAATATTCCAGAGAACGACAACCGTCATCCGTATGTCGGAGACATTCGAGGAGTGCAACGATTGTCATATATATGTCGGAGAAGCTAGGGAATCGAAAGCATCGGGTTCTCTTGAGAATAAATCGAGTTCGGTCCGAATTCGGTCAGACCGAATTTTGTCCAAGTTCAGTCATATTAAAATAAAACATTTTGCCTTTGTGGACCGAACTCGATCCAACCTAGATAGAACTATTCTGCCTAGGCCGACCGAATTCGGTCCTATTGTGACTAAATTCAATTTTGGTATTTTATCTACACCATTTGTAATATTCCCTATTTTTAATATTTTTTTGTAATTGAAATTATTAATAAATTCGATTTATAATCGTGAGAGGTATATATGCACATGTTAGGCTTAGGTCGCATAAGTAGAAAATATGTGACACTATACTAGATATGGACCTTAGAAACCTACTTATAGTATTTAGGATTTTCTAAAAAATTCGAAAAAAATGGGATAATTATAACCTAGAAAATCTAATTTTGAATAGCCTTCGAACTTAACTATAGGGCCATACGAAAGTATATTGGTGCCAAACTTTTATTTTAGGGTTAGGAGGCCTAAATATATTTTCCTTATTGAAATTTTTGGGGGGTTATTTGAAATTTATCTAGAGTTATTTGGACTAAAAACTAATTAATTACTAGTTTCTTAATTTAAAAATGAAGTACCCAATCTCCATGTGGGTACCCCCCACACACACACACACACACACACACATACACACACACACACACACACACATATATATATATATATATATATATATATATGTATATATATATATATATATTTGTATATATATATATATATATATATATATATATATATATATATATATATATATATTTAGGGTTTATATATATATAATTTCTTTTATGCCACCTTAAATAATTAGAGGGGAGAGAAAGTGAGTTATCTGCAGGAGAAGTTCTCCGAATTTCGTGGAGCGATTGCGATCAAAGAAATTTTATATATATATATATATATATATATATGCAAATGACCTCTAGTATAGTGGTTAAGAGAGATGCATGCGACCCAAGTGGTCAGGAGTTCGAATCCCAGTGGGAGCGATTCTAGAAATTATTTACCTAGTTCCAAATATATATATATATATATATATATATATATATATATAAACCCTAATTTATTTTATGCCACCTTAAATAATTAGAGAAGAGAGAAAGCGAGTTATCTGCAGGAGAAGTTCTTCGAATTTCTTGGAGCGATTGTGTTCAATCCAAGCATCGAGTCACGTGCCTTTTTTTGGAACCGTATCGAGGTAATATTTTCGAACCTGTAATTTATTTACTGGAATTCACAACCATAATTTTTTTAGATTTATTTGAGTGTCGACATGACTTTGATTCACAGTTTTTTATATTTTGGGATATCTCGAACTCGTTTTTACGATCCGTTTGATATTTTGGAAAGCTAACACAGAAACCTACCATATACAATTTTTAGGATTTGTTATGTTTGTTTTCTATTATGTTTAATTCGTATAAATCCTACATGACTAGTAAACCACCGTAACAATAAACTATAAATTGTATTTACAATATCTCGTAACTAAATTGAGATTCAAGAGAGTTGTCGATTCCAGCTTTCTTGTAGATTGCGTTAGTCATTTTACGTTACTTGTATTTATTTTATGCATGCTGGCATAGTTTTAGCGGTCTAATTCATGATTATAGGATATCCTTATATCACATTTGGCCATGACACAAATATTATACGATTTGTGGTAATATGTTAGCGGAACGAACTACGTATTCGATTTGACATCAATACGTACAAGAAGTGTGATGGATAGAAACATAACTGTTATGATTAGTGTATTAGAGATTCAAGTAGTTGCAAAATTGGACATGTTGTGGATATGTCAAGGTCAGTATTATTTGGAAGGGGGAGGACAGTTCGGCGTATGGTCTACCCAAACCAAAAGTCGAAGTAATTATATGCACTATAGTAGTTATGCCGCGATGGTCGCTAGCCTTGAGTTATGTTGATTGATGTGTTACGAGGGTTGCTAGCCTCGAGCTATGTCGATTGATATTATGAGTGAATGTGTGAATTTATGAGTTATGAGAGGTCTTGTGTTTAAGTCAGCCTTCACCTGCCTATACATCGAAAGTTGTCCTCCAAATTATACATTAGATGGTTAGAAACGTCCTTTGCATATTTATTTATGATTTAGTATATATAGCATGCATGTTATGTATCTTATTACGTCCCTTTGAGGACCCGATTTCCTTTTAAATAATTTGATGAGCTTTTGTGTAGGTTTGTTGTGGGTTATTTTCTCAGATTCAGGTATACTTAGTCATTGCCTATTCTTCATGTTTTTTCGTTCTTACTTATTTGTTATAGGTAGTTCAAAGTTCATATATTGTATATTATGGATGTAGTTGGATATTTTATATGGATAATTGATATGACTTGGGTAGCTCAAACATATTCGGGTTGGGCTGGAGTCCACTTGAATGTGTAGTTGGACATTCGCACGTATATTTGTCCTATGTATTTTGGAACTGTGGCGTGATACCATTCAATCTAATCGAAAGGTTCAGATTTGCTACCGTTTATAGAGGCTATATATAGGTATTTTAACCCTAAAAATCATTAGCCATTTACTAGAGAGAGACGTCAAAATTTGTAAATTTTGGAGAAGAGAAAGAAGGTGTTAAAGGCATGTTCAAAGGAGAGATTATTTTGGGTAAATTTTTATTATCTCTTGTTCTTCGAAGTCTATAATATATTTTTGTTGCCCAAGTAGTTGTGGTGGTCCAGTTTGGATAGATGATAAGTTTCTAAGGAGTATATATTTCCATTAGTGGCAATTTTTTTGGGTTGGACTTCAATCGTCCCGTAGTTTTTCCCACAAGAGTTTTCAACATCAAAATTGATGTGTGTTTGCATTTGGCTCTTTGTGATTTTGCTAATTTGGTTTTCTGCATTCTTTCTTTGGTTTTCTTGCAGCCTCTTTGCTTTGGGGGAACAATTTTTGTATTTTATTCCCAACAGAGTGGTATCATAAACAAGTTTAAAGGATAGCGGGTCAGTATTGATAGTCAAGCCAAGGAGAGAGATGGCCGTGAAGCCGGTGTGCATGGTAAAATGGTTCCAACTACTACTATTTGCGGTATAAGATGAAGAATTCGTTATTCATCAAGAAGTTGCATGTTTTGTTATTTATTTTTGAGAAGCCCAATGAAAAATCTGAGGAGGATTGGAAGTTTGAGAAAATGCAAATGTGCAGGTATACTAGGAAAATCGTTGATGAGAATGGGTACAATCACATCGCTGATATGGAGCATGCGAGAACACTTTACAATAAGCTAGAAACTATGAACACGAAGAAGACTAGGGTAAACAAGTTGTTCCTAGTCTGATAGATGATGGTCCTAAGGTACAAGGATGGTATATCCATTACGGATCACTTGAGAAAGTTCTAGGCGTGGTTGACTAGTTATCCTCTTTAAGAGTGAAGTTGGATGATAAAGTTCGGGGGCTACGGTTGCTTTATATGTTGCCAGACTCGTGGGAGATCATACGAGCGTCCATGATTGTTTATGCTCCAGAAGACGTGGTTTGTATGGAGTTTACCAAGAGTGGACTATTAAATGAGGAGATGTAGAGGAAATCTCAGGGCACTTTATTTACGTCTCATTTAGAGGCGCTTATTTCAGAGAGTCGTAGAAGAAGTAAATGCAGGGGTCCGGACGGTGGCAAAGACAAGAGTAGAGACAAGTCCAAAGATCGTTACAAGGACTCTGGGTAGTACTATTATAGAAAAAAGGGCCACATCAAACGAAACTATTTCATTTGGAAGAGAGAAGAAGGGCGACAAGGGGAAGTAGAGTGAGAACACAACATCGACCTCCTCAGCATATGGAGGCAATATGATTATTGCGGGTGATGAGATAGCCATGAAGCTCGTCTATGATGACAATTCTTGGCTGGTGGATTCAGGAGCTCAACGTAAATATCTTAATATATAGCACTATTTGCCACTTATACCACAGAAGACTATAGAGTGTTGAAAATAGACAATAAAGATGTGTCAAAAATTGTTACTATTGGAGATATGAATTTCCAAATAAAGACTGGTGTAATTCTTGTTCTTAAAGTGTTCATCAAGTCTCGGATATCCGTTTTAACCTAGTATCGATTGAAAAATTGGATGATATTGGATTCTTCACTCTACGAGAATTGTTAGTGGAAGCTTTCTAGAGGTTTGTTAGTTATTGCTAGATAAAGAGAGAATTACAATCCCTACTTTATGAAAGAGAGCACACGGAAGGCATAGGAGGTGAATCAGTCAGTGTTGCATCTACCAAATTATTGCACTGGCAGCTTAGTCAATCTGTGAGAAGGAAATGAGCTACATGTTGAACAGAAAAGTGATTCCGAGTATCAAGTCTATAAAATTGGAGAAGTGCACGTACTATTTGTTTGAAAGAAAAATAGGGTATCTTTGCAAAGTCATCCATCCTCAAAGAAGACGACATTGCTCGAGTTAGTTCATTCGGATGTTTGCTCCAATGAAGGTAAAATCTATTGGGTGGTGCTTCATATTTTGTGACTTTTATTGATGATTATTCCAAAAAAATTGGCTAGGATCAGGCTACATACTTTCAAAGAGTTTCAGACCTCAATTGCATGAAAAATGTAGAAGAAATTAAAGTGTATTCGATCTGGTGCATGGAGGCGAATACATTGGTTCAGTTGATGCTTACTACAAAGAGCAAGGGATTCATTACTAGAAGACTCCACCGATGACACCTTATCTCAGTAGTGTAACAGAGCGTATAAATAGGACACTGATAGAAAGTTGACATGTTTGCTATCAAAAGCAAACTTACTAGACAAATTTTTGGGGTGAGGCTCTCAATACTTATTCTTATGTTATTAATTTGACTTCTAGTGCTCCTTTTAGGATGATGTGCCTGATAAAGTATGGTACGACAAGGAGCCATCATACAGTCACCTTCGAGTATTTGGTTCTAAGGCCTTTGTCCATGTACCAAAGGACGAAAGATCTAAACGTAAGCTGAAGAGAGACAGTACATTTTTTTGACTATGCTCGGGATGAGTTTGGCTGTAGACTCTATGACCCAGTATAAAGAAAAATCTATAGAAGCAGGGTCGTGATATTCGTTGAGGATCACACCATGACCAATACTCAGGATTCTGAGATGCCTTTTGTGGATGATGAATTATCTGAGTTACAGTCGTCATGCTTCAAAATATTTTTAGATAATACTACATAAAATCTAGTTATGAGGGAGCCAATAAATGAGATGCTTCCAACCTTTATCATCAGCCTATTGATGGTGGTCATGGTGATTGTTAAGAGGATAAGCATGCCGCTGAGGAAGTTCCTGAAGGGAATAAAGCTTTAAAGCCAACACCAGAGGTTCCATTAAGGAGGAGCACGAGAGAGCATCGACCATCTACGAGATATTCATCAGATGAGCATGTGATATTGAGTAAAGAAGGAGAGCCTAAAAGCTTCACATATGTAATGGGAGAAATACATGCATGAGTGGATGTAGGCCATGCAGGAGGAGATGAGTTCCTTATAGGCAAACTCTATTTATGAGCTGGTGCAGTTGCTGATGGGCAAGAATAATTTGAAGAATCGCTGGGTGTTCAGAGTGAAGCAGACATAAAATGCTACTCGTCTTTAATATAAAGCAAGGCTGTTAGTTAAAGGCTACAATCAGCACAAGGGCTGTTAGGTTTATATACTAAAAGCATCACATTTGTATTAACTATATTTTCTATCATTTTTGAATAAGAATCGTATGGGCAAATAATTGCATTTTATATTTATTATATGTTAATACAAGTGTCTGATAATCTACATGTAGATAATATGGTGTTTGGATACACACAAAAGATCATATTATCAGTTTTTTGTAGAATATATAAATGGTTCATAACCTAGATAGATTTGGACAAACCATTGGTAAGGTTGTAGTGTAATCTAGCATTAGTCTATCTTGACTATAAGTTTATACTAGTACACTTTGTGTGTATTTAACAGGACCACTTGAGGCTGTCCTATTTATACTGACTACATAAGAGAAGAAATGTCTCTGTTATTATGGATGCTTGTGCTCTTAATCCGGATATAATAAACAGACATGTGTATGTCGTGTGCATTGTTGTGACTTATAAAAGAGTGAGATCCATAATGAGTCAATAACCTATATGAATTGGGTAATGCCATTATGTGTATGATATTCTGTTGATTATAAAAGGAATCCATCTTCCGATGTATTGGGTTGATGATGTCCCCTTAAGGAACTCATAAGGATTGTCATGTAAATCCTGCAGGTAGATTATATCTGGCATAAGATATAATGTTGAGTGGTACTACTTAAGGATAAAAGATGTCAATCAATGTAGTTGTCAGTAACTTATTATGATTAACGGACATTTGATATCTTAACATGGGAAGACAAACAAGCATTTAACAAAAAGGAGCCCATAAACATAATTTGGGATTATCAAGGTAGTGCGACAACAGCTCTTTAGTGGACCGAGATATTGTTAACATGCCTGGTTGGGTGTTTGGACCGAGCACGGGATACCTAGACCCGTTAGGAGACTTAAACCTAATTTTTCCTCATGGTCCCTATCATAGCCTATGTATACCCTATATTCTTTGACCGTCATATGTATACTAAGAAAAGCATCTTTTTCTAAGTCATTCATTATGAAAGGAGAGAAAGAGAGAAGAGCAAATAAGAAGAAATAGTTGGAAGACCGTCGCCCATATGACGTCCAGCTCAAGGAAGATTTGTGAACCCTGGTTTCCATTGTTCATTTGAACCCTGGTTTCCACATATGGTGAAAGATCTTTAGGTTACTGATCGATCAAGATTGCTAGAAACTGTCATCAACTTCTTGCCACTTTAGGTATAATTTGTAAACCCTGGTTTCCATATTGAAGGGTTAGATCACGAGATTAAACCTGTCCATGCTTCATCAATCGATATGCACACCAATTCATCATCCTAAAAATTTTTCCGTTGAAGGGTTCGTATTGATACATGCGTATATTATCTTTGCAGTCATGTCACATGGTTGATAAGTTGTCATGCCACATGGTTTCATCATGCTGCATGGATAAGAAATTATCATGTATAAGATGACTTGGCCGCATGGCCATAGTTATGTCGCATAGATCAATACGCGATCCCCGGGGTACCAGTTCCATCAAGGACATTGATTGCAATGTGACCTTTTCGTCGATCGTCAAGTTGTCATCTATTCGGATGGTGCTAGAATTAGCAGCAAGTTTCGACGTAGAGGTTCAGCAGATGGATATGAAGATGACATTCTTCCATGGTATTTAGAGAAAAAATTATACATAGAGAAGTGAGAGGAATTTTGTGAGCAGGGCAAGTCTTATTTAGTTTGTTGGTTGAAGAAGAGCTCGTATAATCTAAAGCAAGCTCCTAGGAAGTAGCACATAATGTTTGAGTCATTTACGTAGGGAGCATGGTTATGTACGGATAACTATGGATCATTGTCTGTTTGAGAAATACTCTATCGAGGGTGATTTTAGTGGATGTTATGCTATTGGTAGGTTAAAATACCACCATGATAGCAGAGTTGAAGTGCCAACTGGGCACGACCTTCTCTATGGAGGATTTGGACAAAATGAAGATTGTTCTTGGGATAAAGAACAACCGAAAGAGAAAGAAAGAGAGAGTCCAACGTTACTTGTCCTAAAAAGTATATTCAAGGATACTATAGCATTTCAGGGTGGATGGGTCAAAAAAAGTGAGAAACCACCTTACAACTTACTTTAAGCTTATTGTGGGACAGTGTCCATGTATCGAGGACGTAAAAGAATATATGAAAGAAGTTTCGTATGCTTCGATCGGAAGTCTCATGTATGTTATGCTGTGTATGAGGCTAGATATTGCTCACGGAGTTGGCATATTTACCAGGTATCATTCTAATCAGAAAGGGTCATTAGAGTGTGGTCAAGTGGATTCCACAATACTTTAGGGAACTGTTGATTGCAAATTTTCATTTGGTAGTGACGAACCGAGGCTGGTTGTTTATACAAACTTTGATATGGTTGGAGATGTAGACACGACGAGATCGACTTCGGGCTATGTTATAATTTTTGCTAGCGAAACAGTTTTATGGCAGTCACGGTTGCAAAAGTGTGTTGCCTTGTCTATGACAGAGGCATAATTTATTACGGCAATAGTGGCTTACAAAGTATTATTATGGTTGAAGAAGTTTCTGCAATAAGTTGGGCTTTGCAATAGCTAGAGTGCAATCCATCTTTGAAAAAACCTAATGTTTTATAGTCGGTTCAAGCGTATTGCAACTTCGTATCATTAGATACGAGATGTGCCTGAGGCGAAGGATACGACACTTGGAAAGGTTCACATAGAGGAAAATGGAGCAGATATGCTCATAAAGGTTCTGCCAAGAGAAAATTTTGAGTACTACAGGAGGATCATCGGTATGACAAGCTTTACAACCTAGTTGTATGTGTTAAAGTTGGATGGGGTTTCCAACCTATTTGGAGAATATCCCAGATTGAGATGAGCATCATTCGTATGTCGGAGAACCTCGGGGAGTACGACGAGTGCCATCCGTGTGTCAGAGAAGCTCAAAAGATGAAGGCAAGAAGGTTCTATTGAGAACAGACCAAGTTTTGCCAAAATTCGGTCAACCGAATTTGGTTAGAGTTCGGTCATATTTAAACAAAACATTTTGCCTTGGTGGATTGAACTCGGTCCAGCCTAGACAAAACTATTCTGCCTAGGCCAATCGAATTTGGTCCAAATTCGCTCATTCAAGACTTAACCCGATTTAGGTATTTTATCTACACCATCAGATCTAATCAAACGGTCCATATTTGCTACGAGCTATAGGGGCTATATATAGGTATTTTCTAACCCTAAAAGTTATCATCAATCTACTAGTGAGAGAGCGAGATCAAAATTTGCCAAATTTGGAGAAAATAAAGAAGGGATTTACAGCTTGTTCAAAGAAGATATTATTTTGGGTAAATTTATATTTGTCTCTATTTATAAGAGTTTGTAATCTATTCCATTGTCCGTAGTTGTGGTGATCCGGTATGGATCGATGAGAAGCTTATAAGGAGTATGGAATTTCTTATTACATTACTGAAGGTTTTTTAGAGTTAGACCCTGATCGTCTCATGGTTTTTCCCGCAAGGATTTTCCACGTAAAAATTGTTGGGTTGTGTTAGCCTCTTTGTGATTTTGGCAATTTGGTTTTCTGCATCTTTTTTGAGTTCTCTCATAGTCTCTTTAGGTTAGGGGAACAGTTTCTATATTTCTTTCCCAACATAAAGTGTATGGCTAAAAGGTAGGTCTTTCTATCCGCCAAGTGGTAGCAAAAGTTAGGTCATCTTGGTTTTATGTAAAGCATGGTCCATCTTATGCTCATAGCTAACTCAGCTAGAATTTTGCTCCAAGATAGAGGATTAACATAATTTGTTGGACACTTGATTCATAAAAATTACACAAAATGCTTTCTTTTGCTCCATACCAAGGGAGTTATGGTCAACCCCTTTCTCCTATGCAACCCAGATCATATTTTATTAACTTATACATGTGTGTGTCATATTATTAGTCATTTAATATATCTAAAATTGTGAATTTTTTATCCTTCTATATTTTGACCAACTTTGAGTTATTATATAGATAAATTATTACTACACTATATATTTGGTTTGGTTATACCATATCAAGGTTTATTTACTATTTGCTAACAGTATTACACCGTCTTACTTTTATTCATAAATCGGTCACCAAATTTTGTTTTTTATAAGAGACGAAGTTGATACTCTTTTTTTGGCAAGATCCAAGGAAAGACAAACTGTGATCACAAGGAGAAGATGACAAAATAGGGATATATTTTAAGTATCCAATTTTAATTTTGAATAATTTTCTTATTTGAATAAAATCTAAAGTTATTTCTATTTAAACCCCCCAATTGCTACCCCCTCTTTTACTTTAATTATTACTACCCCCACACCCCACAAACCCCCCTTCTAAAAAATTGGACATTTGGGGGGGGGGAACTACAATTACAATAACAAATTATGATGTAAGGGGGGAAGCACTAATTCAATTAAAAATGGAGGTGCTGGAGATATGATTAGCAAATGGGGGGAGGAGAATAGAAATAACTCTAAAATTATCGTTTCTTGGTAGCAATGTAAAATATTAGATGTTAGTTTCTTTATGAATTTTAAACTTTTAGTTTATCAATAGAATTCTAGTGTTATTTAGACAATTCAAGATTAAAAATATTGACAATACAGTACGGTAAAATTATTCGAGATGACAAATAAAATTGTAATTTCTTTAAGAAAATATTAAAGGTTGGATATATAAAAAGTAAAGTAAAAATTCAGTAAATTAACACTAGTAAAGTAAATTTCTGAAACATCCATAAAAATCTAGAGCCAACTATTTTATTCTTTCATGTGCCATAGAACATTTCAAGATATTTTGTTATTGTTCAAACTTCACAAAAATTGTCTAATATCATCATTTTATTTTTCAATAAAACATAATTTATAAGTATAACGTTAATTTTTTTAGGCCCTAGCTAGTTGAGTTTTTTTGGCTCCGCTCATGTCATTATCATTGAGGGATAAGATTGGTACAAAATTAAGAGGAATTAGCTACAAGGAAAAACGTCGGTAATCTATAAAGTAAATGTCTCCAAATCAATTTAGCGACTAAGTCGGTGATGTTTATGATGCATTGCCAAATAGCTAGTCACACCGTTTAAACATTCCTAAAATTTCTATTGTTACGTACGAGGAAACATCATTGGATGTCATAAAAGTAGTGACATATCATAAACACATAGGCGACTCATATAACGTGTTAAAGACATATATGTGATTCCCTTACTAATATTGTTAATCTGATATGGCATCAAAGTTTGCGATGTCTCGTTTCGACTAAGCAACACGGTTATTTGCCAGTTACTTATGCTATTTTTGTTACTATACATTTCTAATCGACCAGTTAGCGATGTTCTGATACCAAGTAGCAACATATACCTAGTAGTTGTCAAGTATCGTGAATACATCGCTAAATAAAAAATTAATTTTTTTAAGGTAGCAGAATTACATACATACAAACCAATAGTATATATGAGACCCGATGGAATCCTTCATAGAGTTCTTGTCCATCGAACCTTTAGTGACAAAATGGAACCTTTAAGTCATCTAATCTTAACCGTTGATTCACTAATGGTTAAGATTAGATGACTTAAAGCACATCCAACGGATGTGAACATGGGGATGCATGGGGATGCAAAAATTGTGGGGATGCCTATCCTTCCTCATATATATATATATATATTTTTTTTTTTTTTTATATATATATATATATATATATATATATATATATATGGGTGTGTGCGTCTTTATATATATATATATATATATATATATATATATATATATATATATATATATAAATAGGGAAGCTGGGTCGGGTCGGCGTCCCTTTGCTCGCCACCCCCCTCCCCCTATTCCTCGTGGTCGGTCTCCCCATGCCGGCCGGGTTCCTTGGCCCAGCCGCGCCGTCGGGCGTTTTCTTCCGAGGTGGCCTGCTCCCTACGCCATTCGCCGGAGGATCGAACCCCCGCGGAGGCCATATCCCCATTTTCCTGTGGGGAGTCCCCCTCCCCCTCGCCGGTGCGCCCTCGTCGGCCGTCTTCCCCCCTTGTTCCCACCCTCCCTCCCTCGGCGATGCCGTCGTTCTTGGCGGTAACGGTGTTCCCGGGTTCCTCGCTGTGAGTCCGCCCCCTCTCCCTCCGCCTTTGGAGGCTCCCCGGTTTCCCCCCTCCTGGGTCTTCAGCCGGCGCTGAGCTTGGCTACGCCGGGCTCCATCCATTCTTTTCCGACGGCCACCCTCCCCGCTGCCTATCCTGCCGGGCCACCCCTGTCGGCGGCTTTCTCCTCTTCATCGCGCCCCTCCGCCGCTCCTCTCCCGCAGAGGCCCCCTCCTCTCCCACTGATCGATCCGACCCCTGGCGGCCTGGATGCCCCTGTCTTCGTCGCTAGCTCCACGGGATTTCTACCCCCTCCTCCGCCTTCAGCCCCACCCCCTGGCGGTCCCCGGCACCCTCGCCTCTCCTCGTCGGCGAAGCTCTCTCCCTCGTGGGCTCTCGTTGCGGCGCTGCCGCCCCCGGTTCGCTCTCCGGAGTCGGTCCTACTCTCCCCAGCGGCGCCGTCACCTCCCCCCATCCCTCCGTTGGCCTCAGTGGAGACGACACCCTCTGGCCTGCGTCGCTCCCTCCACCGCCCCCGTCCCATCCCCCTCCCTTTCATTCACTTCTCCAGGTAGCTGTCCTCGTTTCCTCCCGGCGGCCCCAGCCTCCCGCTCGCCGGCCACGCCCTCCCTCCTCTCTCCCCCCCGTCCCCCGTCTCCCTCGCTCCCCCCCGGCGGGACGGCCTCCTTCGTCGGAGCCCCCATCTCTCCGGCGTGCGCCCTCTTCTGCGGCTGCCCCCGGCGTCTCTCCCCAGCGCCCCCTCCGTGCTGGCCTCCGCCGGGCAGTGCGCCCCTTCGGGCATTTCGTTCCCTGGCCTCTCTCCTCGACCGTGCCCAGCCTGCCAGTCTCCTTCGCCGGTGCGCCTTCCGTGCGCCAGGGCGGGGTTCCCGAGGCGGCCTCGCGCAGCGCGCCTGGGTGGGGTTCCCGAGGCGGCCTCGCATAGCGCTCCCGGGTGGGACCCTCGGGCTGTGCGCCTGAAGCCTCGCGCAGAGTTCCCTTGCTTCGGGCCGCGTGCCTTTCCCTTGGGCCGCGCACCCGGGGCACAGCTGTCCCCTTTTTTCCCGCTTCTGGTTTTTGTTCCCTTTGTTCTTAAGTTTTCGTTTTTTCAATATCTTTAGGCATTGCGCCACACAGTTTTGAAACTTCGAAATTTTGGTTTTCCAAAATTTTGAAATTTCAAATTAAAACTTTCCTATTTACTACCTAGTTTATCGGAAGCCTTTTGTGTTTTTTCGGCCCCGCACCTGTCTGTACTGCTCTTCGTGAGCCACTTTCCTTATTCAATAAAATGTCTCCTTAAAAAAAAAAAAATATATATATATATATATATATATATATATATATATATATATATATAAGTCCCGACGAAAGTTGTAAAGCCCAGTACCAAAATACATAGGACTAGAAATACGTATACATGCTAGCAGCACATTTCCAATGGGCCATTCAACCTAATAAGCCTATTAGAGATTGCTTAAGATGTAAATTATAGCAATAACAATTATCAACAAACAAAACTCAAGTCACATGTAGAGTGCTAGTCTCATCCATGCAAGAATAATACGACACAAGATATCCAAGTCCAATATCAATAATAAGATCTGTCCAGCTATAGAAAAGATAATAAATGCACGGAGAAAGTAAACCCATTACTATAGCGAAGAAATTGGGTAAAATATCCAACTACAAGTCCGCTGAACTAATAGAAACAGAAATAGCAATGTCTCAAAAAAGAACGACATAAAATTAAAAGAAATCCTTCGGTACTATCTTGTCCTCCTACAAGGGTATGTCTCCAGTCTCAACTCCAAATCCATAAACCTCTGGGTAAACCTCCTCGTTTGTGAGCCCCCTATATATTATTTTATCTATTATATTATTGATATATGAGCTATAGGCATTAACATACTATTACAAATTTCTAATATATATATATATATATATATATATATATATATATATATATATATATATATATATATATATATATATATATATATAATGCTATTGATATTATTATCTTATATTATTTATTAACTAGTCAAATTCGTTTTTAGAAACCTAATAGGCTGGCAAGCTTTTAAGGAAATAGAAATTTTGTTTTACGTATATTAGGAATAACGGCTTAGGATTACTTTGTAGACAAAATAATTTTGTGCTTATTTACAATATTTTCTGTAAGTCCCCTGAATTTTTTGGATTTATTTTCGAATTTTCCAAATAATTTATTCTCGATAATTAATTTTGATTTAATTAATTTTGATCACTAAATGCTCTTTACTGTGACTTGGAATTCTAGAGCATCAGGGATGCTAGTCTCTGGAAACTTCCTTCTTGGAGTTTGTAGTAGACGAGATTATCTTTACATTGATATTTCGTGTCCCACTCAAACTTGTTCCCTTGTACTCTTTTTGCTTTACGCAAGTTCGGGTCAATTTAGACCATTTAATTATTTATTTAAATTCCCACTATTTTCCTTGATCATCATATGCACGTTACCATGACTTTTAATTTAGGAGCACCAGACTAGTCTTTTCTTTGGAACCAACTTCTCATGAATGATCTACTCGAGACGCTCTTCACCCATGACCTTCGTGTCCCACTCAGACACTCCATTTTGTGCTCCATTTTCTTCGCACAACTTTTGGTTCAATTTAGGCCAATTAATTATCTACCGTAAAACCTGATTTAATTTTTCATTTAATTTCGGGACCCGACATCGATCCAACCTAGTCGATCCAAAATATGGACATAGCCCACACGAAGCCTATTACCCGCATGACACTTCTGTCCCATTTATTTGAGCTCCCACATACTACTTATTTACCCATGATCATAAATACCTATTTTAATTCAAATATTGCACCATGTTCGATTTTGACCCGACCCGGCTCGACCGAACCCGAACCCAAGCTCCATGTTGCCCTTTCGTGACTACCCATACACCCTACTGATATTTTTCCTCTTTTTTTTCTACTCAAAATATCTCTATATATATAAATCTCTTTCTATTCTCACTCTCTCTCTTTATATATATATTAATATATATACACACACATATAATTATATTAACCCTCACCTCTCCTTACACTCACCCCCATCACACACACTCCCCTCTCACATCAGCCGACTTCACCCCCCCTCTCTTTCAAATCTCTCTCTCTCTCTCTATTCACTCTTTATTATATCATTCACTCTCTCTCTTTATATTATAAACACACAACTCACACTCTCTATCTCCTCCCTACACTCAACCAACAACACCATCACCCCCATGGCCGAGAGCCTCCCGAGCTTATCCTACCGAGCTCCACCACCAGCCACCAGCCTTTCTCCACGAGCTCCTCCTCATTTTCCCATCTCCTCCTCCTCCCGAGCTCACAAACATCACCACCATCACCATCTTCACCCACACCACCACCACCATTAACACCAACATCACCACCATCATCAAGACCATCACCTCCACCATCTCATCGCCGCCGCTGCCATGGGCGACCGCTGCTGCCGCGCCGTGCCGCCACCGGCCTGTCCGTGCGCTGCAGCCGTGCACCAGCAGCGTGCAGCAGCGATGCAACAGCAGGCGCACGTGCGTACGGCCAGCCGCGCGCCGCCGCGGTCGTCGCCGCCGCCGGCGACCCGCTCCGTAGCCGCGCGCAGCTCCGACGACCCCCCCCCGGGGCAGCGCCTTCATCCCCGACGCGCTACGTACACGATTCGTGCATTTTGAACGGAATCCCGGCGTGACGCGTGTGGGAAGGAAGTCAAAATCTCGTTTCAGGACAGCGACTTCGTACCTTTTTTTGGACAATTCGACTGTTGGATCGGTGATTTCTTCGCTCCGTCTCAATCTCGATATATACCCCTTCATCCCTCTCAAATTTCACCTGTTAATTTCGTCGTTTGATACATCAAAACAGGCCACCAAGTTGACACTTTAAATTGTGTTATTTTTGGACAGTTTTGTGGAGTCGACTTCGTCAGCTCGTAACTCCGCCGTTGCAGCTCCGTCTGGCGTGCCACTAGTTCCTATGCGAAGATGGTATAACCCTCTTCCTACCCCTCCAGTTTCATTTCATTGAGAGCACGTTTGGTTGGTTGAATTCAACGCCAAAATTGGCCGTCCAAATTCGTAATTTCCAACTTGTAAAATTCTATTTTTGAACCCGGGACTCCAGATTCAATTTCTGACACCACCAGTAGACTCGTGGCATCGTTCTGGCATGTTTTCATATAAAGTTTGTTAGATTTGGAGGACGTGGGCCCTGACACGCATTTCGATACAAAATGGGTCCCACAGTCTGGGTCAACGGGACTTTTTGACGCCGGCTCATCGAAATCCAATTCTGGATATACCGTTGGGTTCGTATTGTCATTCTGGACTCGTTGACATATAATTTGCTAGGTTTTAATGGACATTGGTTCCGGCACGCATTTCGGTGCAAGTCGGATACCAATATCCGGGTCAACGGGTCATTTTGAGTTCGGCTCATCGGAATCCAATTCCGGATATACCGTTGAGTTCATATCGTCATTCTGGACTCATTGACATATAATTTACTGAGTTTTGAGGATATTGGCTCCGACACGTTTTTTCGTATAAATCAGTTTCCAATATCCGGGTCAACGGACCAATCTGAGATCGGATCATCGGAATCCAATTTCGAATATACCGTTGAGTTCGTACCGTCATTCTGGATTCGTGGACATATAATTTGTTAGGTTTTGTGCACTTTTATTCTGGCACATTTTTCGGTACAAAGTGGGTCCGACACGGACACTATTTTGGCCCGAAATTACCTTTTTGCTCCTATGTCCAAATTAGACTTATGGATAGGCTATCCTAGCTAATTTAACCATTCTGGACACGTTGGTGATGGTTGTTTCACCATCCGACAATATCTGTAGGTTTTCACAATATTATTATAATCTTCTCTTTTGTTTGTATTTTGAGATCCATCGATTCCAGTGATTTCACAACCACTGAAATTAAATGTGTTGACCCTGTTTGACCAAAATATATGGTATCTTGGTTGGTAATGTTTAGGAATAGTATGCTTAGGCTAGTTTTGACCTCGGTTGACTGATTTGACCAAAAGTCAACTATCAGTCAACACTTAGCCTAGAAATATCTAGAACTTGACCAGAGTTGACCAGTTAACCAAAAGTCAACTGTTAGTCAACATTAGCCTAGTTTGACCTAGAGTTGACCAGAGTTGACTAGAGTTGACCAATTGACCAAAAGTCAATTGTAAGTCAACCCTTGACCCAATTTGACTTGGTTTGACTTCTTGTGACCTAGTGTGACTCAGTATGACCTAGTTTGACTTAGTTGACTGAGACTGACCTAGATTACGTAACTTATACTATAGAATCAAACCTAACACTGTTGAACCCTAATTAGCTTATATATATATATATATATCTTATCTTTAGGTCTGTGGCATTACTGTGAGCATCAACCCCATTTGACAGCTCAGGACCGCAGGCGAGTACATTCACTGATAGTTTTCATTATCTTGATATTTGCTATATCCGATTCAGTCGTAGTGTCTTACTTGATTCCCACTCACGATAGTTCACGGACTAGTATACGTTAGATCATGACATGAGATGTTGTTCCTGAATTTTCTTGGTATATATTTATATTTCCTGCCTTGTTTTCTGTACTTGTATAGACACCGATTCCTGAGAGGGAGTAGCTATCCTCTTAGGGAATCCCGTGTCATGACGTGTCATGTCCAGATCCATTGTACTATTCAGGAATGGGGAATTATTAGGGGTTATGTGATCAGAGCCACCCTGTCACTATTCTTGTGCTCGCGCCACTCTCCCCTCACGTAGGGTGTAGCGAGATCCTATTTGCCTTATGCTCGTTATCCAGGTTAGCCGGCATGACTTTCCGTTGAGGTCACCGCGGATTGCCGGGCCAAGTGGATAGCCTGTCATGTCACTTATCCCAAGCCGAGCACATAACACTCTAATAATTCAAGGCATATTTTATATTTACTTTATCTTATCATATATCCTGCTCTGATCTACATTCAGTACTTTCTCACCATGCTATGATATTCAGTTACTCACATATTCTACATGCCTTTATGTTATACCCTGATTGGAGACAAAGTTCTGTTCGGGAGAAGGGTTACAACTCTGGTCCTTATTTGGTTTAAGGGTTGTAACTCAGCTTTCGAATGGTTCTCTAGTTATCCTATATCTTTGTCTTATATTTCATTATACTGTCTCTTATAGAATTTTTTAATTCACATGGAACTGCTGTTAGTGTTTGTACTTGCTTATTTTCCTGACAGGATACCGTTGATAATATTTTAGGAGTTGTTATACTATTAGTGGACTTCATGATGTTGCTAGCTGAGGTGGATCTCACTATTATTCTATGTGAGTTTTCTGGTAGTTATCCTTAGTTCGTCTTATTTTTTCTTCTTTATTTTTCTGTCTTATGATTCCTTCTAGTAGTTTCTAGTTGTTCTTGTGCTTTAGTTATCTTTCTTGTCTTATCATCCCTAGCTGTTGTGATGTGACTAGAGTATATTTATAGTTGTAGGCCTTCTAGATGTAGTGTATATTTATTGGGTACTAGACATCGTTCTACCGCCGATACTGCAGCGTAGGCTGGGCGTGGCCCACATATTCGTATCCGTATATCCGGGTGCAGGTCGTGACACATTTTTAGTGGTGGCCCATGCAGGTCAGTCTTTGCAATTGATGCAAAGTCGTGGTAGTACTTGAGCTTTTCTGTACTACTGCGAGCCTGCCCTAGGATTAAGGTTGAGTTATGGAATATTTTAGGATTTTGGTACTCAGTCACATATTAGGAACTCTTGGTAGATTCCAGGGATGACCCCTGGGAATCTTATTTCGAACTTTTTAAAACTTTTCCCATTTGTTCTTATCCGTCCTGATTTCTGAAATATCTGTCCGTTATCAACTTTATTTCTTCTTGTGATGAGTTGTGGATCCAGAGGGAAGGTATAAGTTGGACTTATATATCTTCTAGTTTGAGACGAGAATATGATTTGCCAGTCTCGTATCAGGTTGAGATTATTTTAGATTATATTCCAATGATTTCCTTTTATCTTGACCTATATAGTACCTTTGGACATCTTCTGAGAATTTTCTTCTAAACTCTACCTCGGGATCTGTTTTTGCTAGTTTTTATCTACTTATCCTTGATCAGTTGTTAAAAATTTTGAATCTTGATGTTCGTTGTTAACTTCGATTTTGATTCTATATGAAGATGAGTTCTCTGGATTGAGTTAAGATATTCTGATAAACATAATTCATGAGGACGTTGAGAACGATAAATGTCTACTTTATTTATGGAGTTTAGAATTTATCGCAGTCATATTAGCTAGCCTGACAAGGGCATGGAGCCTGATTTTGGATATACTATCCTGGTTATGGCATTTAGATTTTCTTGCAGCCATACCGGTTGACGTGGTAAGGAATCTAGATGATATGATTTTAGGGTGTATACCCTAGTTGTGGACTCTATCGTTTATTACAGCTATATTTACTGGCATGGCAAAAATTCTGGCAAAATAATTTTGGATGGACGTGTATGGTTATCAGGTCATATCTTAAATTGATTCACTACTTTTTGACCAAATGATGAGGACAATTCATACCCTTATTTCTCGACTTATCATTCATTTCTTTTCTCATCATGTGATGATTTCCTCATCTTGCCGTTATTTCCTTTGCCTTGTTTAGCTATGTCTTGATTACACCAATCACCTACCTCATATCTACATCTGTCATCTATACTTGAAAACTCTAAAATTTTTAAAATTTTCATATCTCAATTGTTTCTTAATTTTTTATACTGTTAAGAGTTTGATTCCCTTCTGTCCATGACCAATCAATTTTGGTCGTTTTGTATATCGTGCCAAAGAGTCTTGGTTGCTGACTAAACTCTAGATGACTTCAAATACCTTTGTGACTTAGATTTTCATCCTTGGATGCTCGTGCCCAGCATTCATTGATCTTATTCTCCATCTTGCCTAAATTCTGATTTACTCGAAGGTTGATCAACTTAGATCGTGTTGAGACAAATTTCTTTATCGTGGTTGAATTTCAATGCTATTAACCCTTGTGCATTGCCTTCTGATTTTGATCATGTTTGGATTTTGGACACTCGTGTCTAAACTCTTTTCGACCTTGATTTCATTTCCTGATTATATCCAATTCTTTGTGATTAGTCGTGCCTAGATGACTTGGCATGACTAAGACAACTTGGGATTTCCTTGACCGTGATTTTAACGATCATAACTATACATTTTAACTTGCCTCAAACTCGTGCCTAAAATTTTTGACTTAATTGTAATCGGACGAAGCTCAAGTTTTGATTTCATTGTCATATCTAAATCGTGCCAAGTGAACTTAGACTACTTCCAATTTTAATCACGTTCGAACTTGGATCGTATTTCATGATTTTAGTAATCATACTCCTTAATCTTTGATCGGGCCTATAAGACCTTGATTTCAATTTTTTGTTTGTGTCTGAAATTTTATCTCAACCATGCCAAACCTTATTTTGGCCATGGTTAGCTTTTACTTGAACTTCATGTATATCTTCGAATCTCTTAATCGTCTCTAAAAATTGTGCCCCAATGACTTGACTTATTTCTGAATCATGCACATATAATTTTGTTCATATTATGATTCTATCGTGCCAAATCCCTCATCGTGCCTGAACAATTTTGAATTGATTTTCTTGATCGTACAAAACTCGTCATTCTTGGATCGTGCCTAAAATATTGCCTAAACCTTCTACCATGTTTTAACCCCACTACCAACCTTTAATTTCGAGGATGAAATTTTTATAAGGTGGGTAGGATGTAAGTCCCCTGAATTTTTGGAATTTATTTTTGAATTTTCCAAATAATTTATTCTCGATAATTAATTTTGATTTAATTAATTTTGATCACTAAATGCTCTTTACCGTGACTTGGAATTCTAGAGCATCAGGGATGCTAGTCTCTGGAAACTTCCTTCTTGGAGTTTGTAGTAGACGAGATTATCTTTACCTTGATATTTCGTGTCCCACTCGAACTTGTTCCCTTGTACTCTTTTTGCTTCGCGCAAGTTCGGGTCAATTTAGACCATTTAATTATTTATTTAAATTTCCACTGTTTTCCTTGATCATTATATGCAAGTTACCATGACTTTTAATTTAGGAGCACCAGACTAGTCTTTTTCTTGGAACCAACTTCTCATGAATGATCTATTCGAGACGCTCTTCACCCATGACCTTCGTGTCCCACTCAGATACTCCATTTTGTGCTCCATTTCCTTCGCACAACTTTCGGTTCAATTTAGGCCAATTAATTATCTACCGTAAAACCTGATTTAATTTCCCATTTAATTTCGGGACCCGACATCGATCCAACCTAGTCGATCCAAAATATGGACATGGCCCACACGAAGCCTATTACACGCATGACACTTGTGTCCCATTTATTTGAGCCCCCACATACTACTTATTTATCCATGATCATAAATACCTATTTTAATTCAAATATTGTACCATGTTCGATTTTGACCCGACCCAGCTCGACCGAACCCGAACCCAAGCTCTATGTTACCCTTTCGTGACTACCCATACACCCCACTGATATTTTTTCTCTACTCAAAATATCTCTATATATATAAATCTCTCTCTATTCCCACTCTCTCTCTTTATATATATTAATATATATACACACACATATAATTATATTAACCCTCACCTCTCCTTACACTCACCCCCATCACACACACTCCCCTCTCACATCAGACGACTTCACCCCCCCTCTCCTTCAAATCTCTCTCTCTCTATTCACTCTCTATTATATCATTCACTCTCTCTCTTTATATTATAAACACACACACACACAACTCACACTCTCTATCTCCTTCCTACACTCAACCAACAACACCATCACCCCCATGGCCGAGAGCCTCCTGAGCTCATCCTCCCGAGCTCCGCCACCAGCCACCAGCCTTCCTCCCTGAGCTCCTCCTCATTTTCCCATCTCCTCCTCCTCCCGAGCTCACAAATATCGCCACTATCACCATCTTCACCCACACCACCACCACCACCATTAACACTAACATCACCACCATCATCAAGACCATCACCTCCGCCATCTCGCCGCCGCCGCCGCCACGGGCGACCGCCGCTGTCGTGCCGTGCCGCCACCGGCCTGGCCGTGCGCAGCAGCCGCGCACCAGCACCGTGCAGCAGCGACGCAATCGCAGGCGCGCACGCGCACGACCAGCCGCGCACCGACGTGGTCGTCGCCGCCGTCGACGACCCGCCCCCTAGCCGCGCGTAGCTCAGGCAACCCCCCCGGGGCAGCGCCTTCCTCCCCGATGCGCCACGTACACGATTCGTGCGTTTTGAACGGAATCCCGGCGTGACGCGCGCGGGAACGAAGTCAAAATCTCATTTTGGAACAGCGACTTTGTGCCGATTTTTTGGACAATCCGACCTTTGGATCGGCGATTTCTTTGCTCCGTCTCAATCTCGGTATATACCCCTTCATCCCTCTCAAATTTTACCCGTTAATTTTATCGTTTGATACATCAAAACCGGCCACCAAGTTGACACTTTAAATTGTGTTATTTTTGGACAGTTTTATGGAGCCGACTTCGTCAGCTCGTAACTCTGCTGACGCAGCTCCGTCTGGCATGCAACCAGTTCCTATACGAAGCTGGTATAACCCTCTTCCTACCCCTCCAGTTTTGTTTCATTGTGAGCACGTTTGTTTGGTTGAATTCGACGCCAAAGTTGGCCGTCCGAATTCGTAATTTCCAACTTGTAAAATTCTATTTTTGAACCCGGGACTCCGGATTCGATTTCTGACACCACCAGTAGACTCGTGGCATCGTTCTGGCATGTTTTCATATAAAGTTTGTTAGATTTGGAGGACGTGGGCCCTGACACGTATTTCGATGCAAAGTGGGTCCCACAGTCTAGGTCAACAGGACTTTTTGACGCCGGCTCACCGGAATCCAATTCTGGATATACCGTTGGATTCGTATCATCATTCTGGACTCGTTGATATATAATTTGCTAGGTTTTAGTGGACATTGGTTCCGGCACGTATTTCGGTGCAAGTCGGATACCAATATCCGGGTCATCGGGTCATTTTGAGTTCGGCTCATCGGAATCCAATTCCGGATATACCGTTGAGTTCGTATCGTCATTCTGGACCCGTTGACATATAATTTGCTGAGTTTTGAGGATATTGGCTCCGACGCGCTTTTTCGTGCAAATCGGTTTCTAATATCCGGGTCAACGGACCAATCTGACATCGGATCATCGGAATCCAATTTCGAATATACCGTTGAGTTCGTACCGTCATTCTGGATTCGTGGACATATAATTTGTTAGATTTTGTGCACTTTTATTTCGGTGCAAAGTGGGTACGACACGGACACCATTTTGGCCCGAAATTACCTTTTTTCTCCTATGTCCAAATTGGACTTATGGATAGGCTATCCTAGCTAATTTGACCATTCTGGACACGTTGGTGATGGTTCTTTCACCATCCGACAACATCTGTAGGTTTTCACACTATTATTATAATCTTCTCTTTTGTTTGTATTTTGAGATCCATCGATTCCAGTGATTTCACAACCACTGAAATTGAATGTGTTGACCCTGTTTGACCAAGATATATGGTATCTTGGTTGGTAATGTTTAGGAATAGTATGCTTAGGCTAGTTTTGACCTCGGTTGACCAAGTTTGACTGCTTTGACTAAAAGTCAACTATGAGTCAACACTTGGCCTAGAAATATCTAGAACTTGACCAGAGTTAACAAGTTAACCAAAAGTCAAATATTAGTCAATATTAGCCTAGTTTGACCTAGAGTTGACCAGAGTTGACTAGAGTTGACCAGTTGACCAAAAGTCAACTGTAAGTCAACCCTTGACCCAGTTTGACTTGGTTTGACTTCTTGTGACCTAGTGTGACTCAGTGTGACCTAGTTTGACTTAGTTGATTGAGACTGACCTAGATTACGTAGCTTATACTATAGAATCAAGCCTAACACTGTTGAACCCTAATTAGCTTATATATATCTTATCTTTAGGTATGTGGCATTACTCTGAGCATCAACCGCATTTGACAGCTCGGGACCGCAGACGAGTACATTCACTGATAGTTTTCATTGTCTTGATATCTGCTATATCCGATTCAGTCGTAGTGTCTTACTTGATTCCCAGTCACGATAGCTCACGGACTAGTATACGTTGGATCATGACATGAGATGTTGTTCCTAAATTTTCTTGGTATATATGTACATTCCCTGCCTTGTTTTCTGTACTTGTATAGACACCGATTCCTGAAAGGGAGTAGCTATCCTCTTAGGAAATCCCGTGTCATGACGTGCCATGTCCAGATCCATTGTACTATTCAGGGATGGGGAATTATTAGGGGTTATGTGATCAGAGCCACCCTGTCACTATTCTTGTGCTCGTGCCACTCTCCCCTCACGTAGGGTGTAGCGAGATCCTATTTTCCTTGTGCTCGTTATCCAGGTTGGCCGGCAAGACTTTCCGTTGAGGTTACCGCGGATTGTCGGGCCAAGTGGATAGCCTGTCCTATCACTTATCCCAAGCCGATCACATAACGCTGTAATAATTCAAGACATATTTTATATTTACTTTATCTTATCATATATCCTGCTCTGATCTACATTCAATACTTTCTCACCATGCTATGATATTCAGTTACTCACATGTTCTACATGCCTTTATGTTATACCCTGATTGGAGACTAAGGTCTGTTCGGGAGAAGGGTTACAACCCCGGTCCTTGTTTGGTTTAAGGGTTGTAACTCAGCTTTTAAATGGTTCTCAAGTTGTCCTATATCTTTGTCTTATATTTCATTATATTGTCTCTTATAGAATTTGTCAATTCACATGGAACTACTGTTAGTGTTTGTACTTGCTCATTTTCCTGACAGGATACCGTTGATAATATTTTAGGAGTTGTTATACTATTAGTGGACTTCATGATGTTGCTAGCTGAGGTGGATCTCACTATTATTCTATGTGAGTTGCCTGGTAGTTATCCTTAGTTCATCTTATTTTTCCTTTTTTATTTTTCTGTCTTATGATTCCTTCTAGTAGTTTCTAGTTGTTCTTGTGCTTTAGTTATCTTTCTTGTCTTATCATCCCTAGCTGTTGTGATGTGACTAGAGTATATTTATAGTTGTAGGCCTTCTAGATGTAGTGTATATTTATTGGGTACTAGACAGCGTTCTACCGCCGATACTGCAGCGTAGGCTGGGCGTGGCTCACGTATTCGTATCCGTATATCCGGTTGCGGGTCATGACATTTTCTTTACATATATATATTCTCTTGAAAGGCTTAGGTAACATATTTTTTTTAGGAATTTTGATCACTTAAAATGTAGTAGTTTTCCTATGTATCTTAAGTATTTATTATAGGCCCAACCCCTTAGCCATTAGTCAGCCCAAACTTTTCCTTATTAACCCGATCCAAATTCCTGGCCCATACCAATATGTATGGAGAGCAGCAGCTCTTGTTAAGAAATCCTAGTTCTTTGAGTCGGATCCATGGATCCAACCCATTAGACTTGAAGCAACAACAACTACTGCTACATTTTGGTTGAAATGAAAACCTCAAACATTTAATCCCATGAACCCTTTAACTCATAACCCACACTACAAGAAAAAAAAGGCTTCTTGACAGTTTTTCCCCATTAAGAAAGGGGTATCTTGACGGTTGCAGATCCGTCAAGTATGCCGGAGTCAAAAAAACTCCCCCTTTTCTTAACGGTCGCTGACAGAGCTTTTCTTGACTGTTTTTGGTTGTCATATAAAGTAGTTTTTTTGACTGTTTTTAGCCGTTAAGATAGCAGTTTTTAGAAACCATCATTGTAGGTGAAATTTTTTTTGACTCCGACCTAGATGACGGTTGTTAGCCGTCAAGAAAATCTTCAATGAAAAGAGCACTTGCAACAGGATTAAATTAATTGTTGAACTTTTATAACCGTTAAGAGAAGCTAAATTTTGTATAGCCAAAATTTTATTTATAATTATATATAATGAATCAAACGCACACATAATATCAATAATCCAGAAGATATACACACATCAAATAACTGTAATATCCAATTTTTATATTAACAAACTGTATTGTTCATACACCACAAAACATTCAATAAATCCAACCACAAACATCCAACACATGTCCAACCACAAACATATCCAACTAAAGTATGTATTTTTCATACATTTTAAACATAAAAAACCTATATTTATATAAGTAAAACCATAATATGTAGCGAACCCGGAGCACATCCCCCCCCAATATTCACAGCACCTTCATTTTCCATGTAGTTCCTAAAAAAAGTAAGAGAAATATATTCAATCATTAATTATGTGTACATATTTGTATAAATTGATAACAACTGAGAACAAAATGAAATGACCACAAGGCCTACAAGTCAACACACTAAACAAATTCTAATCAAATTAAATTTTTGATAGCTAAAACTGTTCACGAAAAAAATACCAAAAGAAAATATTGAGTATTATCAGATTGATTGGTTGTTAGGAATAGTGCTACCAAATAAAAGAAGCATACGAGACAACATAATAAGTACATATGTATAAGGATAAGTCGAGACTCGAAATTTGATGAACAGTTAATGCAAAGCATAAGGCCTTGATTAGTTGGTATTGCTTTACTACTGAGAAAAACAGTATTCAATTATCTTAAGGAAAATGTGGTGACTGTGCTACAGTGTCTGTATCTTGTCCCTGTCATATTTGTGTCTATATCTTGTCCTTGTCATATTTTTTTTCTTAAGGAAAATATTTTTCATCCAGTATAGCAAAGTATCGGTTAGCCCTTCGACTGGTGGCAATTCCAGTGTTCTCATCCAGTATTGCAAAGTTTGACTAATTTGAAAGAAAAAAGTTATGGATGTCTCAGTTGCATTGATATATTGTAAGAACCAAACGCAGAACCTATATTGTTACTGTTGGTTAATAGGTGAAAAGGTCACCAACTATATATATGAAATTGAATGTCGTAGTATATCTTCTAAACATTTTATAAACAGTTAAGTGTTCCCATATGCACTCCTACCAAACACTAGAAAGAAAGGAGGTCTTCTAATTGTAAACAAAATTCGATGCATACCATAGGTGAAAAATACAAGTCAATATAAAGGCATATTTCTGCCACATGATAACACAAATATAAATGCATTAGGTAGCTGAAACTTAGGCTAAATGGAGAGAAGTTTCGATTGTCAAACTGCATTTGTCCTCCGAATCTCCATGTTCTATCTAATTCCATACGACAATGGCTGGGTTTAGGCATTTTTTCGAGTCTAAAAAATGGTCATTCTCGAGATCTTGTCCTAACGAATGATATTTAGCCACAGGAGAATGTATGAAGGTCATCACTATATACGCTTGAGCTGATCTGGACTTCTTTGAAAGGAAAGGGATGATTAGACCAAGTTAAAATTTAAATTTAAGTTACTGCGCTGCCAAAATATTTCCAGTGTGGGAATACACCTTACCATTTTACTTCAGTCCATTTTCCAATGGTAATCTTCCTTCAAGTATCTTCCCTTTGCCATTTTGACCTGCAAAGATATAAGATTATGTAAGATGAAACATAGTTTTAAAAATGTGTGCTTGTACAGGAAAATAAGATATTAGCAAGTTATAGTACTATAAGTGCATGAGCATGAGGAAAATATGGTTGACGATAAAATGATAATCTTCAGCACTATGTAGGTAAAATCAATATATACATGATATTGTAACCATTTGGTAAGATAACCATATAAATGTTACAACAGTATGAAACTTTAGTGAAGTTAACTATCCAGTAGTTAGGGGAAAGATAGGCAGTAATAGTGTATGACAAGGTATGCTCATAGAATACTACATGATCAATCTCAATTATGCACGATCCTGTTTCATTTCTTTTCTTTTCCCACTCTATTGACCAAATTAAGCACAACCTAAATATCCACTTCTAATATCTATGCAACAAAGACTTTCAATCATGACACACTAAACTTCACGCATAGGCATCTTCCTGAGAACAACCAATGCTATAGTAAGCATAGACTAAAATTGAAAGAAACCAAGAAAACCACTCAGTCTCTCAATATTAAGCTGAAGTCCAAGAACTTCACATGATAAATTCTACCAATTGCTCTAACCAGAAAAGGAAATATACGTTAATTAAGTTATATGACCAATATGTCATGCTCCACATCTAGGGATCTTTATCTACAATTCCTGAAATGTGATAAACATGAATGAGAGAACAGAGCTCAATAAGAAATACAACACAAATATCATACTCGAAACCAAGTGAGATGCACTTTGTTGCGCACATTTAGCAAATATAGGAATAAGACAAAAAATACTTGAGTAAATTATAGATTTTTTATTTTTTATTTGTGGTGAGTTGCACGCCTTGAGTTATTTTACTAATATCTTGCTTCTCATTAGATTGGATGAAGTTAATGATGTGCTCGCTTAGCCGAAAAGGATTAGGTGGCAGTTCCATAAGGGCTAAAGTAGAAACTCATTGGAGTGTAGCCAACTACAATATTAATAGATGAATGGATTTAATATAGAGGACCATGACCGAAAATGAAGTTCAAGCTTCTACAAAAGAACTGTGGCAGCAAAGCACATCAGTGGTTTAAAGAGTGCATACCACGAGGCAATATACATATCATTAAACATGTTAAAGGCCTTATCAAGGCAATATTGGAAAACTTGAAGATATCATATCAAGGAAAGAACTGAAATCATCATTGCAATCAGCAATAACTTAAAAATTAAGAACTCACGAGTTCCTTTAGGATTCTTGTTCCAACTACTGCTGATGTTTAATTTCTGTCCATCTTTCCAATGCATCTATGATTGTTGATTACTAGGCTCCAACATTGTCATCCTCCCTTCAACAAAAAATTGAATGTATTATTCCAAGAATAATCAAAAGCATAAAAACATCACTAACAAACATTCCAAAGAAAATTGCATTGTTTAACATATAGAAAGATGACATCATACATTTAGGTTACCAACTTTGAATCATTCTACAAATTAGCAATGGTTTATTCATGTTATATTGCTTATGATGCAGGCCTAAAGATGGACAAACCTTGATTGCAACCATCTTCTTATAATTTCAATTTCTTTTCCTAATAAAGAGTAATAGATAGTAATGGAAAGAAGATGATTGTAGCAACTTGGTAACCACATGTTATATTTTGTTTGCTATTTGGAACTTCGCCATCCAAAGCTGTGTAAGGACATTTCTACTGTACACTAAAAGAACAATCATCTGAGCTATAGGCATCAAGGCTCAACAATTGACCATTCAAGAAAAAAGAAGCACAACTAACTTGATCATTCTCTTTAACCCTTAGCATTAAATCTAATGTATATAAAGTGGAAAATGTTTTAACACATCTTGTGATTGCATTTGTACCTACGATCTATAAAGCATCCAAATGCATCTTGTGATTGCATTTAAACCTGACATAAGAATAATCTAGGACTCTTCTAGCTTTGGAAAGAAATGACCATAATATCATGAAATAATTTATTCCTGGGAATGTATTGTGAAAAAAATAACCAAGCTAACCAAAGAACTATGAAGAATGTAATATATGACCATTGTGCTTTTGTACTTCTTTTATTTGGCATCCATGGTTATAACAATTTATAATGCAATATATGACCATTGTTGCTACTACTATTGTAAAGGCATTAAGACCATATCAAGAAATAAGAACAGAGAACAAATTTGGAGTAATTCATTAAACCAGCACAATATTTTGTACAAAACACTAGGACACTACATTTCTTACGAACTCATAATTATTTCATCTAATACTAATTTTGCTTTCGAACAAATTTAAGTGACATGAATTTGCATTCGAACAATGGTGCATTTTCCTTATGTTAGTAAATTATGTTGGAATTATTCAATAATTATGGGACCACACATGTAAAATTAATTGTGTTTGGGCTATCTATATAATTAAGCTAAATTAAAGTGCTCTATTTGGAAATTGGCTTAAGGGTATAATTGTCATGGAATTAATGTGTAGATACCGGAGATAATTCTAATTTGATGAGGGGCCAAATTAGAAATATCAACACATATATAAATATGTGTATTCATTAGGGTTATGGTCCCCAACTTATACGGCCACCAAAAGAGAGGTTTCTCTTTTCTCTTCTGTATCCCCATCAACAGAAAGAGAGGGACAAAGAATTTGGATTCATCTTTGTCATTAAGGGTCATAGCAAGTTGGAAGATCGAACCCAATAAAGAGACGATCGCTTCAACATCCATCAAGTCTAGCAATGGATTCAGGTACGCTTCCGTAATCAATTTAATTTTGTTGTTCATCGCATGAATCGATAGGGTACAATAAATTTCTAACAAGTGGTATCAGAGCCACCCTGTTTGATTTATGAGGTTGAAGTTTCAGAATCAATTTGTTGGTGTTGGTATTCAGAAATCCTAGATCACTAGATTTAATTTAATTTAGGGTTTTGATTATTCTATCAATTTTTTATGATCCTTCAGTTTAGATCCATCATTCATATGGTTGAATTATTACTATTAATTTTTGTTTAAAATTCTTTAATATATATGGCGACTGCAATGGATTCATATTGGTGATGCGTAGCAATTGGTGCCTAATTTAGTTTTATTTATTTGTTTATTGATTGAATAATCCAACAATGATACCAATATGAATTAAGCATCAGGCTCTATTTACGGTCTATTGATGGAATCAAGCATCAGGCTCTATTTACGCTCATTGTTTATTTATTTGTTTATTGATGGAAATAAGCATCAGGCTCTATTTACGGTCTATTGATGGAATCAAGCATCAGGCTCTATTTACGCTCATTGTTTATTTATTTGTTTATTGATGGAATTAAGCATCAGGCTGCTAAGAAATTGTCATGATACAAGAGTTTTATTTCCTCAATTCAGCTCTATTTACGGTCATCTCCTCTGTAGTATTTACGTTTTTTTGTGATTTTTTGCACTGAATTAGCAGTATGTAGATTGCTACATGGGTCCGACAGATTAAAAAAATATATTTATCATTAGATTTATTAATTTCATAATGTCAGGATTTGGTGGGATGTGTAGAATTATACTATGTGATTCTTTCAACGAAAATACAATTGGTAGTTTGTATTATTTGTATAATTTTTTTTCCTTTTAATTATGGATTAATTTATATAATCTGTTAATGCATATATTTGGTCTTCTATAAATTATTCTATTTAAAGTATCCTTATGAATTATTTGATATTATCTGTTGATGCATATATTTGTTAGAGTTTAATCGGTTGATTATTTAAATTTAAAAATATGCAAGTTCATAAGGATTTATGTTTATTTAATTTAAATAAGCAGAAGGATTTGGACATGATTCAATTTTGTAAAATTTAGTCAACATTCAAATTTTTGGTACCTTTTGTGACTCGTAGTAGTTGTCTAATATTCTAAGTAGGCTCATTGAAACAAGATGTCGCTAAAGTGACCTCTCTTGCGTAGATAGCCTAGGAGGGATATCGGATGTTTGTGTGTGTATATTCATGCGGGTATTAATCGGCCCAAAGGAAGATTAATACTTGACCGAATTGCACACATACTTGTGGTGATAAATGTGTGACAGTTATATGGTTTACATGTGAATAATAATCCGATCCAAAGATAAGTTTATTATTTGACATGACTTATTGTCAACGTTTGATCATTACACCAAGAGTACCACTTGCGGTTAATATCACTGTCCAAAGACTTGATATTAATGATGTACTAGGTATCTTGAGATGGGGTTCACCATTATTTGAATTTGTTTGACTATATTTTACTCTTTGGTTATTAATTAGAGCATGTCATTTTTGTTGTTTTGTTCTTTTTACAGTTAATGTTGTTAAAATATCTGTCAATAAGATTTTAATTTTCATGTTTAATGGGATAAACTTTAAGGGCAAAATAAAAATGAATACAGTAGCTGCTAAGGATCCAGCTCAAAAGAAACAATAATATAAAACAAAGGGTTGTTCTTTTGTGATAAGGCAGGACCCATAAGGAAGAAATGTACAAAGTACCACGCATAGCGTATAAAGAAAAGTACATTTCTAAATTTGGTCTGTTTTGAGGTTAATTTAGATTTAGTACCTAGAAATACATGGTGGTTAGATTCTGGTGCTACTACCCACATTAGTGTTTATAGACAAGGTTGTTTGAGCTACCGAAAGCCAATTGATGGTGAAAGATACATCTATGTGGGTAACGGTAAATCGGTAGACGTGGATGCAATAGGACATTTTATGTTATTTTTTGGAACCGATTACTATTTGGATTTGATAGACACTTTTATTGTACCGTCTTTTAGACGAAATTCAGTTTCAGTTTCCTTAATGGACAAATCTGGTTATCATTGTTCATTTTGAAATAATAAGTTTAGTCTATCTTTAAATCCAAATATTATTGGTAACGGTTCCTTTAAGGTTTATGATCACGTATATTCAGTTGAAACTATTGTAGCTTGATGAAACCTTGCAAGTGGAGTCATGTGGTACTAAACACAAAATTAACAATAATAAAAATTTAACCTCATTATGACATAAGCGATTAGGTTACATCTCTAGAAATAGAGTTTAACGGCTTGTGTCTGATGAGATTTGGATTCCATTGACTTTATAGACTTCAATGTCTGTATTAGATGTGTAAAGAAAATACAGACCAAAGTTTAATTGTAAGCAGCTAGTTTATTGGCTATGCTGACAAATCAAGGGGTTAATAATTATACGATCCCACACAAAAGAAAATTTTGAGATGAGAAGTGTAATAGTTTTTGAGGATGTTGAGTTTGGGGGAAAAATAAAGTCAGGATCATTGACTTTGAGAAGGAATCAATTACGATTTCTACTATCACTTTTGACGATGTGCATGATTCTATACCTGTCATGATCAAGATGTGAATTCGGAGCCTCAATAAGACAATGTCGAATTACCTCTATAAGTCGTTGTTGAGATACCTTAACAACGACAACGTAGCGGCACCCCATTCAAGATAAGGTAATTATTCCTAAGGAACAAACTCAACAACCTCAAGAACCAGTAATATTAAGATGGTCCACCAGAGAAAGGAGAAATATAATTTCGGATAATATTGTCATATTTCTCTAGGAACGTGAGGAAGACTGTGGATATTGGAAAATGATCTAATCAACTTCCGTCAGACCATGGAAAGTTTTAGTTCTCAAAGTGGATTGATACAATAAATAAGGAGTATAAGTCCATGCAAGACAATAAAGTTTAAGAACTTGTCCCATTACCAAAAGTTATGAAGTCCATTGGTTGCAAATGGACATTTAGAACCAAGAAGGATTCGAAGGATCATGTGGAGAGGTATATAGTACGTCTTGTAACTAGTGACTTTACTCAAAATTTTGGGATTGATTTTAAAAAGTTTGTCTCTTCGGTATCTTTGAAAAACTTCTTTAAAACAATCATAGCACATGTTGCACATTTTGATCTTAAGTTACATCAAATGGATGTCAAAACGATATTTCTCAATGGTAACATTGATGAAACAGTTTATATGGTGCAACCAAAAAACTGTGTCGAAAGTTCCAAATAATATGGTTTACAAATTGATAAAATTTATTTATGAACTCAAGCAAGCTTCTCGTCAAAGGTACTTCAGGTGATTATCTCGTTTGGTTTTGAGATGAACACTGTTGAAGATTGTGTGTATCACAAGTTCAGTGGGAGTAGGAATAATTTTTTTTTGGTTTTGTATGTTGATGACATACTGCTTGCCACAAATGATATAGGCATATTGCATGACACAAAAAAATTTCTATCAAGTAACTTTGAGATGAAAGATCTTGGTGACGTCTCTTTTGTATTAGAAATTCAAATACATCGAGATCGTTTTCGAGGTATTCTTGGATTATCACAAAAGTGCTATATCGATAAAGTGCTTAAAAGATTTGGCATGCAGGAATGCAAACCAGGTGACACCCCAGTCGCTAAAGGAGACAAGTTCAGTCTCAATCAGTGCCCTAAGGTAAGCCTTAAAATTTAGAAAATATAATAGATTTTTCCTTCATGATCAGTTGTAGGGAGTCTAATGTATGCACAAGTATGTACGCGTCAGGATATTGCGTACATAATTCGGATGTTAGGCATATATTTAAGCATATATGGATGGATTATTGGGTAGCAGCCAAACTACGTAAGTAATTAATAGAGAACAAGAAATTATATGCTCTTTGTAGGAGATGGAATAATTCTGGAGATCATAAGGTATTCCGACTCCGATTTTGTTGGATCTAACACAGCAGGAGATCCACATCAGGTTATGCTGACTAATGGAGATATATTTTGGATAAGTGTCAAACATGCACTCATAATTTCTTCCATCATGAAAGCATGGTTATAACATGCTGTAGGATATCTATTCAGGGAATATGGTTACGAAATTGTCACAAGGCTGTGCCTACAGTACGGTGTTGAAAGACCACATGAAATTATGGTGTGACAATAAATTAGCAGTACTGTATTCCAATAACAACAGAAACTTGTATAAGTCAAAGGATATTGACATAAAGTTTCTAGTTATGAAGAAAAGAATTCAGAATGGTTATAGTGTTCATATAGCACATTAGGACAAACTCCATGTTAGCAGATCCGCTCACAAAAAACATTATCACCCAGGGTCTTTCATGAGCATACTGCTCATATGGGTGTTAATTAAGAATATGGCAATATAGTGGAAGTTTGTATTTTATGTATTTGGGTGCTATTTGGTTTTGGACACATTTATGTATTAAATTATTTTGGATATTTATCTGATCAGATATATGAAAATTCAGTTCATTCTATTTTCATTATGTTAAAGTATTGATCTCATTAAAGTTAAGGAGGACCGGTTGGAAATAGACATGTATTGATCACATTGCGTATAATTTCCATGCTACGCATCCATGATTGATCTATATATGTCGTTTAGCTATATTGGTATATGTGACCATTGATGGTTTAGTTACGCTATATGTGACGAAGGCCGCTTTGATCCTATGTAGATATGGTTAATTGACGAGATTGTCCGGATATACCCTAAGGATTAAGATAACAATTTATGAGCTCACTAAGGTTAACACAATTATAAGTTACATATGTGGCCCAGTAGAAGATTGTTGGAATTATTCAATAATTATGGGACCACACATGTAAAGTTAATTGTGTTTGGGCTATCTAAATAATTAAGCCAAATTAAAGTGGTCTATTTGGAAATTGGCTTAAGGGTATAATTGTCATGGAATTAATGTGTAGATACCGGAGATAATTCTAATTTGATGAGGGGCCAAATTAGAAATATCAACACATATATAAATATGTGAACTCATTAGGGTTATGGTCCCCAACTTATACAGCCACCAAAAGAGAGGTTTCTCTTTTCTCTTCTGCATCCCCATCAACATAAAGAGAGGGACAAAGAATTTGGATTCAGCTTTGTCATTAAGGGTCGTAGCAAGTTGGAAGATCGAACCCAATAAAGAGACGATCGCTTCAACATCCATCAAGTCTAGCAATGGATTCAGGTACGCTTTCGCAATCAATTTAATTTTGTTGTTCATATCATGAATCGACAGGGTACAATAAATTTCTAACAAATTATGCATAAATTGGAAAGTATAGGTAAGGAGATGTATAACAGAATAAATAGTCCAGTACATTGGTTTATTTTCCATATGGTAGTAGATTAGGCATAAATAGGAAACTCTAGGCAAGGAAATGCACATATAATGAAAATTCTTCATTCCCATTTTGGTTCATAGAAATAAATTATTTGAAGGGGGTTTCAACCCAATTTTGATCTCATATATAAATTTTCATATTTCACAAGCTACGGTCCGAACCCATCTAGAAAACCATCTCTTAATGAATTTACATTACAAATTGCATATTTTTAATTCTCATCATGGCCTACGTACTGGGAGGGACATATTGAGGGGAGGCTCATGGGATGAATGACATATTGGAGGAACATATTCGGGGGAGGGACATGTCATCTCTAGGGGTTATATCTGTTTCTTATTGAAGTTAGCCCCAAAGGTCCTAAAGACCAACTCTAATATTTCATAGGACATCGATTCTATGTATGCTTTCAAGCATACCCAAGTATCTATTGCATGTTCCAAAATGATATGGTAACACTGATTTCAGTTTGTAAAAATTACCCAATAAGCCGATTTCAAGCAATTATCCAGCCAAGTTTCATTATTTAGGATTTTTTTGCTTATGTTCAAACACATCAAAAACTTTTGAGCACAGAACCCATAGAAAATGTCATGTATGTCACAGAACGAACAAAAAGTTTCATACTTAGGATTTATATCTTCCAAAAATCATTCATAAACAAGTAGCCACTGAACCAAAAGCAGTAAAAATGATTCAACAAAAATTAAAACAGGATTGTAGAGCAAGAACCAGCAAATATGCAAGCATTTTCATAAAAAAAAATTGACTTGCAAGCAGAGTAGTATATTCAAAACAAAATATTCGAAGAGCAGAACGTAGGGTTCTTTTGAAAATCCGATATCAACCATATCCTAGTAGATATGGACTTGATCTTGGTAGATCTGTACTTTGATCTACAAAAACTCTTAAAATCGAAATCATATCCCCGAAACTTTGCATCAAAAACTATCAAGAATGAATTATAATTTTTTACAGACCGAATCTGCGAACCAAACAACCCCTAGGGCTTGGGATGAGGAAAAATTAAGAAAATCAAGTGAAGCCCAAAATTTCCTTTTTGGCTCAGCCCTAAAAATTAAGAAAAATCAAGTGAAGTCCTAACCGAAAGAGGAAAAAACCCTAGCCAAAAGAGGAATAACACCATATCAAAGACGTTCTCCTTGTACTTGAATGACGAGGCTTCTTCCCCCACCTCCCCTTCCTGGAAACCCTAATTTTGGATGGAGAAGAAGAAGGGAATTTGGCAATGGATTCATAGAGAAATTTTGGATGGAGGAGGAGGAGGGGAGAAGCAAAGGCTTCTCCAGGAAGAATTGAGAGCGTTTGATGAAATAGAGAGAGAGAGGGGAGAAGTAAAGTGATCGGGATATATGTAAAAAAAGTTAAAGAATAATTACCAAAATGGCACATGAATTCTTTTTTGGAACCATCATAAAATATAAAAGATTCAAAAAAATTATTATAATGGCAGCTAAAAAATTTGCGGTAATTTTTTTGCGTATACATTAGTTGAGTGTTATCATCAAACCATCAATAAAAAATGATGTTTCTTGACGGATCCTCTAAAACCGTTAACTATCATGGTACAAATTTGTTAAATCGACATAAAATATGTGTTCACTTGACGTATAGCTAAAACCGTTAAGATAACTCATTTACTTGACAATTTTTCACGACCGTTAAGAAATTAACCGTCAACATACATCATTTTCCTTGTAGTGCAACTACCTATTTCCCTTCTTTCAAGTCTACCTACAGCTGTATGACATTAGGGGATCGGGTGGACAGGTTTTCCTCTACGCTCGACCCGTAACAATACCTTGGGGCTCATGTAGTTAGATTGGGAGAGGGCAGGGGACCCAAAACCCGACCCGATACCCAATAACCCATCACCAAGAGTTAAGACTTTTGGGCGGGCGGTTACTCATTCAACCCAAACCCATATACCCATCAACCCAAACCCGAACTCCTAAATACCTACTGTACATCTTTCTTCACCCTCACGTTGTACTGTAGCACAGTAAATTTTTATAGCCGACAGAGGCATACAGCCCATGCCTATACGACGTCGATCGAGTCTCCCAATCCTCTATCCTAAAACCCTAAGTACCCTCTTTATATATATACCTATTCTCTTCCCATTCCCTAGAAACCCTAGACAACACCTAGTCGCCACCTCCTCCGCATGTTCCTTTCACCACCGTAACAATCGCCGGCGGCGACCTCCGGTATCAACAAGCTGGGCATAGTACGAATTCGTGGCTAGGCCTCATTGGTTTCTTCTAGCTAGTCGAGGCAGCACCCCCACATCGCTTTCGATCGGAGCCGCGGCGTCATGGTAGGGCGGTAACACCCTCATTCTCGACAAAAATTTCTCGACAACAACGAATAGATCCGTTTGAGTTGCTATGTCGACCAACCTGTAAGGTTCTTATTTCATCCTCCTTTAATCCTCCAAAGGTTATGGTGCTTGATTAAGTTTGTGTTGTAGTCCTAAAATATTATTTAATAGTGGTTAGTTCTTGGTTGCTCTCATTTATGATCGTGTGTATGTAGAGAGAGAGGTAGCCAGTATCGCATGTGATGGGGTTTTGGTATTTGGTAAATAAAGCTAGGCTAACACTATCACCCTTGGCTCCTTATGTCTGTAGAACCCACCCTAACCGTCAGCTTCCACCATCCTTCTCATAGTTATTGTGTAGGTTAATATTATTGACCTAAAACAAGGTAGGAGAAAGGTGGCTGTTTGTCTTGTGAGATATGCAACCAGTGGATGAGTGTATGTGTTGATATAGGGAACAGTTAACAGTAAAACATACCTATATGATGGCATATAAATAAAAGTAAGTGGAGTATTAACTGGTTGTATTATTCTTTTCTCTTTGTGAGGAAAGAGAACACCTCTAGTCTTTCTCTTATGAGAAATAGAGTGGGGGAAGCAACACTTGCGTGAATTTCGAATTAGCTAAACAGGGTGTGAGCCTTTGTGCTAGAAGAAAAAGGGAGAAAGAGAGAGAGAGAAGAGAGTAAGTGCGACTGTGAGTCAGTCCTAGGTACAGTATACTGAAACAAGGGTTAAAATTTTCCCTCTTTATAATAAATAGATAAATAAGTAAATTAAGATTTGAATATGTTAGGATTTAGATACGAATAATTACTTTTACCAAAATATCTTTTAATATAACTATAGGAGGGATAGGTTCTATTCTTCTGTTAAACATTCAGAATTTAAAATGGCAGTATGTGTGAATAAATTAGATAAATATGGGCTTGACACTTGTGTGCAAATTATGCACTCAATTATGATAGAATCTCTAACTTCCCTTTTGTAGCTATGATAGTTTTAGATAGGCTTCAAATCTATAAAAAGAATTAGCTACGACAACTTTAAATACTACCTATATAAGATAGAATTTCTTTTTCTTAGCTAAATAATTAGATTAAATAATCATAAATCATTTTCATCTAGGACCGGTTGGCTCATCAAACTTGGATATTGGACCAACTTTTCCTCTTCAGCGACCGGTGCCAAGCAACTGTACATTGCCATCTTTGTTTTTTAGTTGCATATTTATTATCTTAAATATATGTTCTATTTGTGGTATTTCGTACCGACGTAGGACCATTGATTGATACTTCACGTATGAAGCAGATTCAGGTGCAGGCGTATATTTGTAACGTCTAGTATCAGTTGTTAGAGACTGCTCTCGATACCGTGGTTGTACCAACCTGGATACACTAGTACCATAGGACACTATTTTACACTATTATATTTTTCCAGACTTCCTATATCTTGGTATTGTCAGGATGACCAGAACCTGTGTTGACTACATGATCCCGACTAGATTGCAATTTACTTACTATGTAAGGCCCAACTGTTACTGTTAGAGGATCAAACCAAGTGAGTCGTGGATTCGACTCGTACGATCTCATGGGGAGAGGAGGACAGCTACTAGATGCTTGGGCTACTACGTATACACTATGTATTTTTATTCTACCGGGAGGCTATATTCTCAGAGCCCTGCATCCCGGGAAACACTATACCGGAGCTACGAAATTTATATTTGGAAAGCCCATGTACCGAACATTTTTCCACAATATTGCTTATTATATAGTATGGTTGTTTCTAGTTTCACCCTATCTCGAGTGCAGATTACATACTCACATTTTTTGGCACTGTTCACATTCTGGCTTATATAATATGTACATTGGTACGTCCCGCTGAGGACCTGGTTTCCTTCCAGGTTAGCCACGTGATCTACAGAGACTTTGCTGGGTTGTTGAATAGTTTCCATCATATTTCATGTATGTATTCATGCAGGTATTCACTCTTTCGTAGTTTATATATTTTATTTCCTGCTATTGTATCTTCTTAGTAGTCTAGTATTTTATAGACTCTTATTATTCCTTTCGAGTCTATTCGGACATATATGATTATTAGGCTACAGATTGGTTCTCATATTTTTCATTCTTTATGTACTTATTCCATGGATTGAGTTATAAACATGTTATAGAGGTAGTTACAAAAATCTAGGACAGCTTTGCGTATTCAATTTTGGACTGGAGTCTACTTGGTACGTAGCTAGCCATTGCCACATGGCCTAGTTCCATGTATTTTGGGATTGGGCATGACATAGTTTTTGTAGTGGCCCATGGTGGTCCAATTTATCATTTTGGTTACGTTGTTGTACTGAGCGAGACTGTACTTATGATTAAGAATGAATATGATCTCAATCCATAGCTAATTTGAAAACTCACTTTGTATTTGATTATTCCCCTTGAACTTTATAATTGTATTCGTTCATTTTCTTTTGAAAATTGCTATTTTTGTTTCACGCCTCCTCCTACTACTTCAGGGAGATGAACGCTCGTGCGTGATGATTATCCCCAGATGCATATCCTCGTCAAGATGAAGAAGGCACACTTGATTGAATATTTTGTAATAAAATAGTTATCTATAGTAAGAAAGGTTAGACTAGATAGTTTTCGAGGTGCTAAGCTTGAAAGAATTGATGGTCTAAGGTTTAGTGAAAGATGTGAACCTAGCAACCTGAGCCTTGAACTAGACAAAATCTACCTATTGCCTCAATTGGAAGTGATTTAGAAGTATGGGTGGATAAAAGGATTTATTGAAAAAATAGAAGTTCAAGTAATATGTGATGATTTATGGTAATACACAATTAGATGTTAGGGTTAGCTATAGTTCATGGTGGTATGAGAAAATGTGTCTAGGACTTAAGAATATGGAAACTTGAGGCTCTAACGTTAGAGAAGGTTTTCTGATATTAGGATTTCAAGTAAACTCTAGTTTGGTTGGTACAAATTTCTATATTTGGATAACTCAGTGTAATAATGATAAAAAAACAAATTGAGGAATATGAATTGATATATGACATATGATAGGATAAGATTTCAGTGGAGGATCAACCTTGACGAAATAGTTGGTGACATATACCTAAAAAATTCTGAAAACATTATTAAGTATGAACCATTACAAGATAGCAACAAATTACGACTGTACAGAGAATATAGAAGAATGATGGATAGCAGTGTTTAAGAATATCATATTGAGAGACTAAGTAAGAAAATAGATCAAGGATTAAGAATGCCAATAAAAGCTTAAGGGATCACTGAGATAAGATTAGTTATACGATAAAGAAAAGAATTAAGATAATAGAATAGTATATAAAGTGCAGATGGGCTAATATTTGTAAATTAGGTACGAGGAAATCTATATTGGAGTTTGAACCTATGGCTATGCTTAACATGAGAAAAATATGATAAACACAAGATGTAGAGAAAAGCTACAAGGCCAAGAGAATTACAGAGGGTGGGCTTGAAACTTGAACAGATGCTGGAGAAAACCTATAAAAGAATGGAATAAGAAACTTAGGAACCGGAGGCATAAAATACATCAGATATAGAAGTAAGTGATGTTAGGATTAGGGTTGTTCAGGACAATATCATATAAGAACTAGGATAGGGATAACCAGGCCCAAGAGGGAGTAGGAGCATGAGCTTGTATGAATTGAAGGTTCAGATAACAGAGATAGAGAACCAAGGTTTTATCAGGCTGAATGTTTCACCATGGAAATCTTCGGTCTTGTTTAAGCCGAAGGCGGAAGGATTGATATCTTTGTGCACCGACTACAAGACTTAAATGCAGTGACAACGAAGAACAAGTATCCCCTGCCACATATAGATTATTGTTTGATCAATTGAGCGATGCCTATACGTTCTCGAAGATTGATCTCAGGACCAGTTACCACCAAATCAAGGTTCGGAAGGAGGACATTTCGAAGACAGCCTTTCAGATGAAGTATGGGCATTATGAGTTCCTTGTGATGCCATTTCGTTTAACCAACGTGCCAGCTGGGTTCATGAGTCTGATGAACAAGGTGTTCCACCAGAACTTGGATAAATTCGTAGTGGTATTCATTAATGACATTTTGGTGTACTCCAAAGGCCACGAGGAGCATCTTTGGATCGTGCTGGAGACATTGAGGAGGGAAAGACTCTATGCCAAGCTCAGTAAGTATGAATTTTGTCTGAGCAAGGTATCTTTCCTTAGGCATATCATTACTGGAGATGGCTTAGCAGTGGACCCAGAGAATATTACAGCAGTGAAGACTTGTCCTACCCCTACGTCAGTTATGAAGGTTAAGAGGTTTCTTCGAATTGAAGGTTCGTGGAGAACTTCTCGAGGATTATGGAGCCTATGATGTGTTTGACGCATAAGGATCAGGAGTTCATATGGACTGAGGAGTGTCAGACGGCCTTCGAATGAGTTAAAGAAGCATATGACGCTAGCACCTATCTTGACTCATACCTTGGTGATTTGGAGGTTTTATGGTATACAGTGATGCATTTGGGAGTGAACTAGGATGTGTTTTGATGCAACATGGCAAGGTTGTGGCAAATGCATCAAGAAGTTGAGGATTCGTGAGAAGAACTACCCGACGCACGACTTGGAGCTATCTGCAGTGATATTTGCACTAAAGCTATGGACGCACTATCTTTATGGAGAGCGGGTAGAGATATTTATTAATCGTAAGAGTCTGAATTACGTCTTTACTTAGAAAGAGCTGAACATGATACAGAGATGTTGGTTGGAGTTGATGAAGGACTTTCAGATCAAGTTGTAATACCATCCAGGCATGGCGAATATCATGGCTGACGCTTTGAGCAAGAAGCCCAAGGCATACTTCTTGATGACTCAATGTCATGTATTGGAGGACCTCCCAAAGTTGGGAATAGAGGTCGTATTGCCAGGCATGGATGGATAGTTACCTACCCTTGGGGTACAGTCTTCCTTGGTTGAGAGGATCAAAGCCGCCCGATCTACAGATACGAGATTCAGGAGACTCCAATAGAGGACATAGGTCGGCATGCAGACAGGACTACATATTCACACGAACGTTCATACAGAAAATACATATGCATTCTGAGTGGAGAGCTACATCAGGAGTTGATGGCTGAGGCACATAGCTCGATATATTCTATTCATCCCGGAGGCACGAAAATGTACATAGATTTACGTCAATATTACTGGTGGCATGGGATGAAAAGAAAGATCGCTCGATTTGTAGCGAGATGCTTAGTCTGTCAGCAGGTCAAGGTCGAGTACCAGAGGTCTGTAGGACTTTTACAGCCACTTCTTATTCCTGAATGGAAGTGAAAACACATCACGATGTACTTCGTTAATGGATTCCCGAGGAGCTCCAACGGGAAGGACGCAGTTTGGGTCATCGTGGATCGACTCACCAAGTTGGCTCATTTCTTGCCCGTCAGAGTTTGGCGATCTACGGTGATTCTGGCTAATTTATACATGAGGCAGATAGTGCATTTGCATGGAGTACCAGTCAGTATTGTGTCAGATCAAGATTCCAGATTCACTTTATATTTTTAAAGGAGTATGTAGGAGAGTTTGGGGACTCGCCTCAAGTGCAGCACATCTTTTCACCCTCACACCGATGGAAAGTCAAAGTGCATGATCCAGATACTTGATGATATGCTAAGAGCTTGCTTGTTGGATTTTAGAGGATCTTGGAAGGATCATCTTCATTTAGTGGAATTCTCCTACAACTCCCCGTCCCGCTCAGTCAATCGGAAGAATCGAAATGCTGACGACGTTCGGACTTAGCCTTGCAACGGCTACTCGGAGACATCGCTCGGTCGAGGCGACCGCTCGTTCAGGTGGGGTAGCTTCGGTGAACTCGCCTCATCTTTGCCTTCACATAATAAATTGCATGTTTTCAACTCGCACAAGTAGGCTTGATAATAAAAGAGACGAATCCACATAGCTAAAGGGAATAATCCCGACAGGTCAATTTGAGTTAGAATATTGAAAGGTCCAATGGTCGACTTAGAGTTGGTGCACGGCATGCTTTGAAAATGACACTCGATCCTTCGTTCCGTGGCTTAGGAGAAGGAAAGTTGGTTGAGTAGGCGAAGTTATGATCGTAGCCAAAGTCATAGGCGTCGCCCGCATGAATGCTTCATAAAGCATGCACGGTCCCGTCGTCCAAGGCTTGGCATAGCCTTGGCTTGCCCATGAGTTAAGTTACGTTGAGCGGCTTGTGACCTAAGTCTAGTTACCCGAGGGACTTGGTCGTTCAAGTTGGATGCGTGTACGGCACGATCCGTTAAGGCAAAGCTTGACGCAGCCTTTGCTCGTTAAGTTGTTACAAAGTTAAGTTAGACAAAGTTATGCCGGTCGACCTAAGACATTACAAGTACCGTCCTACTCTTTCGCGGTTTGTCGAAGTTAAGTAGTTCCACGATCTCAAGGCCCGTCGACTTGGGCAGGAGTGTCACGTAGAGCACTATTGGCTTAAGGCACGATGCACGGACTTAGTGTTTAAGGCATGAACCACGGTTGATTTAATGATTTTTGGAGGGAGGACTATCGAATAGGTATTGAGTTGAATGAAATGATATGGTAACAGGGAGAAGGCTCGCGACCGTGGGTCGTCGAGGGATCTCAAGGAGCATCAAGGGAGAAGGCTCGCGACCATGGGTCGTCGAGGGATCTCAAGGATAGAAGCCTTGATATTGGTTTGAAAGAAATGGTAACATTGGAAGAGGATGACTGTGTGAGATGTCAGTTTGTGTCGAATCTTGCATGGTCATTGGACAACTGGTCGACAAGGAGAGTTTCTTCGAGCGACAATCCGGGGCCACGGGACCGACTCGGCCTAGGAGGAAACACGGTATAGCTATGCTGGATGATAGGGTGATAGCACGGGTGAAGCTGGGACTTGCAGCGGGGCTCGCTACTTACGCTGCAAGGGTCTCGGTTAACAAAAGCTATAGTCCAGGATAGCTTGTCATGCTAGTGACCTCATATAGATGAGTCGGCATGGACGGCGATCCGCGAGTGTGCCTTTGGATTGAGTCGAGTATTGAGTACACTATATCAAGGAGTCGAGTTGAATGCGTGTGTATAGTTTGAATACAATATTGGGCCTAAGATTTGGTTACGACGTAGGCGACGTGCTTCAGCACGAGATGTGGCATCGAGTCCTATGTTGTCGGCATATAAGTTGTATAGTTATGGTTTGAGTTGTCATGAGTTTAAGTCAGGAGATGTCGCAAGGCAAACTTGGTCGAGTGACACTTAGTTTACAAAGTTGGATGGGTCAGGCGATGATTTAGGAGCAAGGGCCGTGAGGCGGCGATATGATCGAGTCTCATTGAGTTACGAGGCACGGCCTCAGCAAGGGTTTGTAGCACGGTCACACGAAAATGGAGCCTCATCGCGTAGTTGCGTCCCTGATTTTAAGCCGTAAGGCAAACCCGACTCGATAGGTTAACGTTGTTGGCACGAAAAGGGTCTAGAGGCAAGGCATGAGTAAATATTGTTGACGCAAGCACAGGATGGTCTAGCGACACAGTATAGGCCAAGGCGTCGGTCCTAAAACTGATCCTAAGGCAAGAGTAGAAAGATAATTGATAAGAAGGGACTATGTTGCACAAAGTAAATCTAACGTGTTGATTTTGTATGGGTGGACGGGGAGCTCATTCCACCAGTACAGTTGAGTACTGACACCCACATAGTTCCATGTGCAGGCACAGGTAGAAGCTCGTAGCACGGAGCTCGCTTGGATGCGTCGAGGCACGGAGTTCCTTGGCAATTCGAAGCACGCGGCCGTATGGAGTAAAGACTTATACAGGACATAATGTATGGACATCGTCGTCCGAAGCTTTCGCTGGCTCAAGCATTTTAATCGAGAGATGAAAAAGAGCTGAGTGACTTGTAATGTGATATGAGTGAGCTTGAGAGACTTATAATCTTGGCCTTGCGCCCATTGTAATCTTTGTTTCAATATCAATAGAAGAGTGTTTTGTAATGACTTGTGTGTTGTTCTAACTTTCGCTGCTATTATTCAATGTCTCTGTATAGGACTTCTGTGTGACGACCCCGTCGCAGCCGCTGAAATCAACCGTTATGGAACCCGCCTTACACGAGCGTAATCTAGGCTCGTGCGGTATCACGCCTTAGCGAGGACGATCGCTCCTACGGGAGCGGGGTGTGACATAATGGTATCAGAGCATGGCTTTACGTCCTTGGACTATCGATTGAATTCTTTAACTTTGTTGTTTCTGCGAACTCTGAATGTTGCTTCCGCATGTTGATATCGTTAGCGCGGTCTCTCTCAAATGTTCCACGGGATGTCCATACAATAAGTCTAACTATTTTGTAAAACATAGGAGAATAGTTTTTGATGAAACAAAAAGATAGTTTACGTATGTACGGTTGGCTAAGTCGGGCTGGGCATATACACCAAAGTTGTGTCGACCATAGAAAAGTCGAGTGCGGGATTCGTAATGTTTCGAGCAAGAATGACTTAGACTCGATTGAGTAAATATGGGATGACTGTCGATAGGGTGCTTGGAAATTGAGGAATGGTTCGAACGAAAAACTTGATGAAGTCGATTTTGATTCGAATGATAGTTGAGGATTAGTTGAATGACTTCATCCCTGAGTGGTGTATGCGATAGCCTCAGGGATGTCGTTCGATTATTGAGTTAGCAAGAATGATGCGAATTGAGGAAATACGTTGGTCGATGACTTAAGATAAAGGGATAATGATCGAACTTGAATCGAATGTCGAGGAGACTATTCAGTTGGACGATAGCATCGTTCGCACGACTCGAAATTCGTTGCAAAGGAAGATCGTCAGGTTACGCATATCATCGATGATATTGAGGCATATCAAAGTTCGATATGCGATAACTCGGGGGCACTCTAATTCGGCGAAAGACGATCGTGCAAGTATTGTTGTTCGGTTGAATGCTATACTTAGAATTTTGATTAAGATGAATGTTGGATAAAAATGATCGTGTTTTGATGGTTACGTTGATAGCCATACCATCGACGATCTTGTCTTGTGCGAGTGCAACTCTAGCCTCGTACATATGTTGTATCGGATTTGGGGCAATCGTTCCGCGTGAGCGCTGACATGGTGATTCATGTCGCGGAAATGATCGAACTCGGAAAATCAGGGTGCGACAACTTTGATTGTCTCCACTTGTCGGTTTGATGCGAAAGAAAATATGAGGATGTTAGGACTTGCGATTGATGATTGAATAAACTTGAGGATTGAGTAGGTCCAATCCGTGCATCGAGAATGAATTAGTCTAGACGTAAAACAAGAGTTACGTCCTGATAAGGATAATTATCCCGCGGGAGCGTACATGGTGATTCATGCCTACCGCAGATAATCTGACTCGCGTGAGATCGGGGCGTAACGTATTGTTAAGTCAAATGACCTTATGATCGATTACGTGAATTGGAATAGATGACTTAGGAAATATGGAATGTGAAATTTTGGTTAGCGACTAAAATGTGTCATAGCGTGCTTGAATTGGGAAGGATTGATAGACGAACCATATCGAACATGTTTGAAGGGATAGACTATACAAGATGACTTATTGAATGAATGATTTTAATATATCGTAGAATTGGTTGAACGTATGTTGTCGTAGGATGGCTTTGCTGAATGACTCAGACCCCGTGCGACGAATGTTGTGATGTGCGTAGAGAATCGATGCTCGATGTTTAGAAATCGGAGTGATGCGAGCTTGGGTAGAAAATCCCATACCATCGATTTGGTTTGACCTTAGGATGGGGTCAGTATTGATATCGTTATTTGGAAAGTATGATTCCAGTACTGACGGAAAGACATAGCCTAGCGGTTAGGCAGACGTCCGAGTGCGAAGTGGTAGGATTGTGGAGGCACCACTCGCGAGTATCTGTTGACATACACGTATATCAGGGATGCCCGAATATGTGCACGATCTGACTCGAGTGGTGATGGTGGATTCTCTATCACGAGGCTTGGCTGAAATGCATGTATTTTGGAGACGCCTAGAATATGTACACGATCCAACTAAGTGATATATTGAATCAAGTGAGACTTGAGGAAGGGAAAGGTGTCGAGGATTTTGAGATCGTAAGTTTAGAATAAAAGATTATGAGTAGCACGTGCGTGGCTCGGATTTGAGGAAACGCATAGGAGTAGTATGTACGAGAGACCTAGAATGTTGAGAAAGTGATAAGTCGATAAGTGTACTCAGTTAGTTTCGAGGACGAAACTTTTTTTGAGTGGTGTATGATGTAGTGCCCCGTCCCGCTCAGTCAATTGGAGGAATCGAAACGTCGACGGCGTTCGGACTTAGCCTTGCAATGGCTACTCGGAGACATCGATCGGTCGAGGCGACCGCTCGCTCAGGTGGGGTAGTTTCGGTGAACTCGCCTCATCTTTGCCTTCACATAATAAATCGCATGTTTTTAACTTGCACAAGTAGGCTTGATAATAAAAGAGACGAATCCACATAGCTAAAGGGAATAATCCCGACAGGTCAATTTGAGTTAGAATATTGAAAGGTCCAACGGTCGGCTTAGAGTTGGTGTACGGTGTACTTTGAAAATGACACTCGATCCTTCGTCCCGTAGCTTAGGAGAAGGAAAGTTGGTTGAGTAGGCGAAGTTATGATCGTAGCCTAAGTCATATGCGTCGCCCGTATGAATGCTTCATAAAGCATGCACGGTCCCGTCGTCCATGGCTTGGCATAGCCTTGGCTTGCCCATGAGTTAAGTTGCATTGAGCGACTTGTGACCTAAGTCTAGGCACCCGAGGGACTTGGTCGTTCAAGTTGGATGCGTGCACGGCACGATCCGTTAAGGCAAAGCTTGACGTAGATTTTGCTCTTTAAGTTGTTGCAAAGTTAAGTTAGGCAAAGTTATGCCGGTCGACCTAAGGCATTACAAGTACCGTTCCGCTCTTTCGTGGTTTGTCGAAGTTAAGTAGTACCAAGATCTCAAGGCCCGTCGACATGGGCAGGAGTGTCGCGTAGAGCACTATTGGCTTAAGGCACGATGCACGGACTTAGTGTTTAAGGCATGAACCACGGTTGATTTAATGATTTTTAGAGGAAGGACTATCGAATAGGCATTAAGTTGAATGAAATGATATGGTAACAGGGAAAAGGCTCACGGCCGTAGGTCGTCGAGGGATCTTAAGGAGCATCAAGGGAGAAGGCTCGCGACCGTGGGTCGTCGAGGGATCTCAAGGATAAAAGTCTTGATATTGGTTTGAAAGAGATGGTAACATTGGAAGAGGATAACTGTGTGAGATGTCAGTTTGTGTCGAGTCTTGCATGGTCATTGGACAATTTATCGACAAGGAGAGTTTCCTCGAGCGATAACCCGGGGACACGGGACCGACTCGGCCTAGAAGGAAACACGGTATAGCTGTGCTGGGTGATAGCACGGGTTAAGCGGGGACTTGCAGCGGGGCTCGCTACTTGCGCTGCAAGGGTCCCGGTTAACAAAAGCTATAGTCCAGGATAGCTTGTCATGCTAGTGACCTCATATAGATAAGTCAGCACGGGCAGCGATCCACGAGTGTGCCTTTGGATTGAGTCGAGTATTAAGTACACTATATCAAGGAGTCGAGTTAAATTCATGTGTATAGTTTGAATACAATGTTGGGCCTAAGATTTAGTTGCAACGTAGGCGACGTGCTTCGGCACGAAATATGGCGTCGAGTCCTATGTTGTCGGCATATAAGTTGTATAGTTATGGTTTGAGCTGTCATGAGTTTAAGTCAGGAGATACCGCAAGGCAAACTTGGTCGAGTGACACTTAGTTTACAAAGTTGGACGGGTCAGTTGATGATTTAGTAGCAAGGGCCGCGAGGCGGCGATATGATCGAGTCTCATTGAGTTGCGAGGCCCGACCTCAGCAAGGGTTTATAGCACGGTCACACAGAAATGGACCCTCATCGCGTAGTTGCGTCCCTGATTTTAAGCCATAAGGCAAACACGACTCGATACGTTAACGTTGTTGGCACGAGAAGGGTCTAGAGGCAAGGCATGAGTAAATATTATTGATGCAAGCACGGGATGGTCTAGCGACACAGAATAGGCCAAGGCGTCGGTCCTAAAACTGATCCTAAGGCAAGAGTAGAAAGACAATTGATAAGAAGGGACTATGTTGCACAAAGTAAATCTAACGTGTTGGTTTTGTATGGGTGGGCGAGGAGCTCATTCCACCAGTACTGTTGAGTACGGACACCCACATAGTTCCATGTGCAGGCACAGGTAGAAGCTCATAGCGGAAAGCTCGCTTGGATGCGTCGAGGCACAGAGTTCCTTGGCGATTCGAAGCACGCGGCCGCATGGAGTAAAGACTTATACAGGACATAATGTATGGACATCGCCTTCCGAAGCTTCTACTGGCTCAAGCATTATAATCGAGAGATGAGAGAGAGCTGAGTGACTTGTAATGTGAGATGAGTGAGCTTAAGAGACTTGTAATCTTGGCCTTGCGCCCATTGTAATCTTTGTTTTAATATCCATAAAAGAGTGTTTTGTAATAACTTATGTGTTGTTCTAACTTCCGCTACTATTATTCAATGTCTCTGCATGGGACTTCTGTGCGACGACCCCGTCGCAGCCGCTGAAATCGACCGTTATGGAACCTGCCTTGCACGAGCATAATCTAGGCTCGTGCGATATCATGCCTTAGCGAGGACGATCGCTCCTACGGGAGCGGGGCATGACAACAACAACAGTTACCAGGCAAGCATACATATAGCACCTTTTGAGGCACTGTACGGCAGAAAGTGCATGTCTCTAGTTTGTTAGAGTGACGTCCGTGAGCGTCAGATACTTGGTCCAGAGTTAGTGACCCAAACAGTGGAGAAGGTAAAGCAGATACAGAGTCACCTCAAAGTGGCACAGGATGGAAAAAAACATTATGCTGATACACATTGCCGACCCTTGGAGTTCCGAGAAGGTGATCACGTATTTTTGAGGTTATTATCAACTTAGAGGACTATTAGATTTGGCAGCAGAGGCAAGTTGAGTCCGAGGTACATCGAGCCCTTCGACATTCTGAAGTGAGTTGGTGAGGTGGCTTATCGTCTCGCATTTCCTCCGTCACATGAGGGTGTGAATGCCATTTTCGATGTATCACAGTTGAAGGGGTACGTGGCAGACCCCAGTCACGTGCTAGATCATTCAGAGTTTACAGTTGGATCGAGCCTATCATATATGGAGTAGCCGATTGTGATTCTCGACCACAACGAGAAGGTACTGAGAGAGCAGACTATTCGGCTTGTTCGGGGTGCATGTAAGCATAATTCTCTGGGCGAGTCCACTTGGGAGTGAGAAGACTCTATTCGGGAGCATTTTCCTCACTTGTTCGAGGACCGAGGTATGGATTTAAATATAGCTTTTCAATATCGTAATATTCCTTTAAATCTCGCCTACCTAATCGTGCCATCTTTGTTTTCAAATTTTGGGACAAAATTTTTAAAGGGAGAGAGGATGTGAGCCCCCTAGGTGCAATATACTGGAACAAGGGTTAAAATTTTCCTTCTTTTCAAAGGGAGAAAGGATGGAGGAAAAAGTGAGAAAGAGAGCGAGAAGAGTAAGTGCGACTGTGAGTCAGTCCTAGGTACAGTATACTGGAATAAAGGTTAAAATTTTCCCTCTTTATAATAAATAGAAAAATGAGTAAACTAAGATTTGAATATGATAGGATTTAGATACTAATAATTAGTTTTAGCAAAATATCTTTTAAAATAACTGTAGGAGGGATAGGTTCTTTCTTTTATTGAACATTTAGAATTTAAATGATAGTAATTTAAATGACAGTATGTGTGAATAAATTAGATAGAGATGTGCTTGACTCTTGTGTGCAAATTATGCACTCAAGTATGATAGAATCTCCAACTTTCCTATTGTAGCTATGATAGTATTAGATAGGCTTTAAATCTATAACAAGAATTAGCTAAGCCAACTTTAAATATTACTACCTATATAAGATAATTTTTTTTGGCTAAATAATTAGATTAAATGATCTTAAATTATTTTCCTCTAGACATGGACATTGGACCAGCTCTTCCTCTTTCGAGACTGGAGCCAGACAAGTTTACCTTATCATCCTTGTATTTTAGTTCCATATTTAATATCTTAAATATCTGTTCTATTTGAGGTATTATGTATCGACGTAGGATCGTCGATCGATACTTCGCATCCTAGGCAGATTCGGGTGCAGACGTACGTTTGTAACATCTAGTATCGGCCATAAGAGACTGGTCTCGATCCCGTGGTTGTACAAACCTGGATACACTAGTACCATAGGACACTATTTTATACTATTAAATTTTTCCAGACTTCCTATATCTTGGTATTGTTAGGAAGACTATAACCTGTGTTGATTATATGATCCCAACTATAGTACATTTTGCTTACTATGTATAAACCGACTGTTACTGTTAGAGGATCAGACCAAGTGAGTCATGGATTCGATTCGTACTGTCTCATGGGGAGGGAAGGACAACTACTAGATGCTTGGGGTACTACGCACATACTATGTATTCTTATTCCACCGGGAGACTCTATTCTTGGAGATGTGGTCCTGCATCGAGGAAGACTTTATACCGGAGGTATGGATTTTATATTTGGAAAGCCCAGGTATTGAACATTGTCCTCATTATTTCATATAACATAGAATGGTTGTTTCTAGTTGCACCCTATCACGAGTGCAGATTATATACTCACATTTTTTGGCACTGTTTACAATCTGGCTTGTATATTACGTACCTTGTTGCATCCAGCTGAGGACCTGGTTTCCTTCCAGGTTAGTCACATGATCTACCGAGAACATTGCTGGGCTGTTGAAGAGTTTCATTGTATTTCATGTATGCACTCAAGCAGATATTTACGCTTTCGTAGTCTATATGTTTCATTTTCTACTGTTGTATCTGTTTAGTAGTCTAGTATTTTATAAACTCTTATTATTCCTTTCGAGTCTATTCAGGCATATATGATTATTAGTCTACAGATTGGTTCTCATATTTTCCATTCTTTATGTACTTGTTCCGTGGATTGAGCTATAAACATGTTATACAGGTAGTTACACAAATCTAGGACAACTTTGCGTATTCAATTTTGGACTGGAGTCCACTTAGATGCGTAGCTGGCCATTGCCACGTGGCCTAGTTCCATGTATTTTGGGACTGGGGCGTGACATCGTCTATAACTGGGAAAGGACTAGGTCCTCAGGAGAAATAACAAGACACAAGAAAACAACATCCCAATGTAATATTAAAAGAAATGCAACTACTAGAAAAGGCAACTACCATAACCATCAAAGTGATATGTAAGTGAAAATATGTTCCTAATATCAGGCTTTAGCCACCGAGATTCATAAGCTCCTCAACAAGCTATTTCTCTAAGGCACTGTGTCGTAGGACCAAGGACATACGAGTAGATAACTACCTAAGATCTGTTATAGAGATGAAGGTATATTAGTATAACACCATCCAAGTCCCTAATATGGAAACGAGGATATTATATATATATATATATATATATATATATATATATATATATATATTTTGTGGATATTATATATATATATATATATATATATATATATATATATATATATATATATATATATATTTTGTGGATATTATATATATATATATATATATATATATATATATATCCACAAAATATATATATATATATATATATATATATATATATATATATATATATATATATATAGCCTAATATAGCGGCAAGGTTCTCTCCACCCTATATGTAGTACTAGCAAGTCGAGTCAAGTCCAGTCCAGCAAATCTCAAGTACAAGTAATAAACTAATAATGTATCACGAAGTTCAAACCACGAGTACTCATGTATGACTTTGTATCATGATCATGTCGGCGTCCTGTGGTCTATCGTGTCAATAAAACACGAGTAAAATATACGCAATGCCTAGTGTCGATAGTCGATGATTATAACATGTCATCGACACTCGAATATAACACGGACGCTAAGTACCAACCAATCCTACGTCACAATATCTATAACAAAAAATAAAAGAAACAACAAATAACAAAAAGATAATGAATTGAAACATTTGCAAGGTACACTTGCTTGTAGTCTCCAAGCATGCATACAACGGTCGAACTCCGGTATCCTCGGTTACGTGGTTACAAATTCCTAATAAATATAAAAACACTAGTTAATGACATCTCGATGTCATAACACATGCCACATATATAACCATACCGTGTATAGTCTCTACTCAACATATTGTTACTAAACTAGTACATAACCATATTTATAGACATATCTACTATATATAGTATCAAGTCACCATGATAAAATATTACCTTTTATACAATAAAAATATAATATTGAATTCTTGAATATTTATTTAAATACTTATAAATAATATTTAACTTAAACTATTTGCAAGAAACCAAGCCTCTAACAGCTATATCAAACTTGTAGCAACACTTCCCAATTTGTCGATTAAATTGGACCAAAATTTGAATAGAATTTTAGTAAAGATTAATTCTGAAATAAATCAGAAACATAATGAAAACACGATTTTACACCGCAGGACACATGACAACCATCATAGAGAAATACTATGAAGTTTTGTGATAAAAAACAACATTAGATTCGATGGATTTCTATGTTTAATAATTTGTACGACGAAAACGGATGTACAAAAATATGAAATACTCGAGATCACAAATGAGTATATTAAGATGATAGAATAAGATATTAGGATCGTGACTAATATTTTATTTGAGGTCGAAAGCCTTCATAAGTAGCCGAAATCAATCGCGCACCGAAATAGGTTCAGTATGGACATACAATCATGCAACGAGCACCACGGACAAATGAAGTATACCACGGGCCGTGCTTCTTGGAGAAGGAAGAGGACATGTAGGTCTACATGTTAGAATTGGTTCGTGTCAAACGGTTTGATAAAAAGTAGATAATATGCTCACTAAAGTAGCGTACTTGTTATGTACACAGATTCAGTTGCAGACAAACTAGGGCTGTGGCTCCTTGCGGAGGTGCTAAAATGTTAGAGGAACATTTTAGGGTTGTGAGGAAGGTGGTGAAGGGAATAGAAGGGATCAGGATGATGGGTTTCTATTTGGTTTGTCCGTAAGGTGCACGCGTACCAATCCAGAAAGTAGCTAGGTTTTACACACACACACACACACACACACACATATATATATATATATATATATATATATATATATATATATATATATATATATATATATATATATGTACAAAAAAGGAGCGGAGTGCGGGTTACACAAGGGAGAGACTTTGGGAGAAGATTAGATTTGGTTTGGTGGAATTTGGTTAAGATTTGATAATCCAATCAAAAGATTTTTGAGGGTGTATTTCGAATAGATTGGATTTGGTTCTATTTTAGAAAAATAGTTATGGGTGGTTTTAAAGATGGATTTAAATCAATATTGGATGTTATTTAATTAAAAAATCAATCTAAAATAAACCTAATAGGTTATTTAAACCAAAAATAGGCTCTACAAGCTTGGTGGACTAGTTTTGGGTCGATTCAATTTATTGAACCGAAATAGACTCCAAAATAGACCTCGAAAGTCTATTAAATGAGTTTTGTGTGCCATTTGAAAATAAGTAGCACATAGGAACTCAACAGAGTGATGTAGGACCGTTGATTACCTCTAAAGGGGTTGAATAGAGTGTGTGCGTGTGTAGCGAAAATAATCACCACCAAAAAATTAAGTAATACAAACTATAGCAGATATAAGAGACGGTAAATAAATGCAGTAAAGTAAGAGATCAGAGGATCAAACTTAGTGACACAGCGATGTAGACTGGTCTCCCTCTGAGAGGACTACTCCAGTTTCGAGTACTCTTGCTCGATGTTAATCCACTATGCACAAGCTAAATAAGAGATTGTAGTCTCTTACAACACCGTGCTTGGTGACGAGTGCACGACCGACTCTACAAACTTGATTTGGAAAACTGGTACATTTTCTGAATTGCAACCTCTAATACAAATCTTCTGAACCAAAACTCTAGATTGAAACATAACTGTATTGGCTTTGGCTAAAGAGTGGTATAGGCTAAATTTGAAAGCTTTTGCTCAAGATAAACACTTAAAGAGATAGAGAAGAGAGAATGGATGAGTGGTTTGAAATGGTGAGAATTTTTCTCTATTTATAGTATTTTTGCTGACCGAACTCGAAAAAAGTTCTGGTAGAGTTCGGATGCATGAATCTCGTAAACGAACGTTGTATGCAGATTTAGTGAAAACTGAAATTCAAATTACCTAGGCCGAACTCGGGCCGAACCCGGACCGAACTCGGTCAGAGTTCTGTTAAACTTCTGTTGGGTCATAACTGAAATGAATATGCAAATTTGCATAGGCTTTTGGGCTATTTGGAATTGTGGATTTTTGGATTAGATAGGTAGGCTTATTTGGATATGTGGACTGATGAAAACCTAAGCCAGTATCAATCCCGACCAATCTCACAAATATTTCCTTGAATCCAATACAATTCAAAAATACAGAATAAAATATAAAGTCTTTGTCTTTGTTTTCATTGTGATTTTTTTTTGATGACGACGCAATGCACGAACTTTGAAGTAGTGTAATGTAGATACAGTAGACGTTCTTCTTTTTAAATATGCAAACCTATTACAGTTGTATATTTTGCGTATCGACCAAAGTTATCATTGATTATCAAAATCAGGTGTGATCATTAACCAATAGGCCAACAATCTTTCCCATTTTGATAATTGACAAACTTTGAGTCTATATCGAAATATAAATATAATATATATATATATATATATATATATATATATATATATATGTGTAACTTTGAAATGTATACCTTACTTATTGTTTCGAATCGCGAAAGTATAACTCTTTCTCTCTATACTCAAAATGTAGCTCCCCCGCAATTTATGAATCCAACAATAACAAAGAAAAAAATGCAGAGTAATATCCAAAGATAATTATAAGGACTAACTAGCCATCAATTTCTCAAGTGTGATCATCAGCAGTAGTAAAATGAGAAATAGATAAATCAACTACGATAGCATAAAACAACTACCACTAAACATGAGTTCAAAGTACATAAAATAACTGAAAATAAAATAGTAAAAACTACTGTATAGTCCAAACTGATACATAAAAATGTCACTACATGAAGATCATCATCACAGAACATCGTCATAAAAAACTAAGCCCATATAGTGAATCATATCTTAGCATTATCACCAGTGGGATCAACAGGAGGCTGGGGTTCAACATAAAATATCGTCGGATCAAAGAGTCCGAAGGTGGTATGATCCTCATGTCTCGGTCCATCGAAGGTGGGATGTCGAAGAATAGGAGTTGGAGCCGAGCGATGATGTGCCAAAGTGTACTGAATGTCTACCATACTATTTCTTATGACCTAGGCCTGAGAAATGTGATGGTACTCAGTATCAGTGAAACGAGTCATATAGGTCTCATGCCTCTATCCCTGGAGGGTGACAAACACATTGAACCTCTGGTAGAACTCGTCGAAGTGGCCTGGAGCAGCAGGTTGATGAGTGTCGGCTGGACTTACGGCTGGATTAGGGGCTGGAGCAGTGTCGGGTGGTAGTGGAGGCTGAGGGTATTTCCTAGATCTAGACAGCTCAGTAGAAGACCCAAAAATAGTACATATTTCTATGTTGATTCCAAATTTTGTTAATATTGCCGCTAGATGAATAGGATAAAGGAGGTTGCGGCCTACCCTCCGACAACTAATGATGTTTGCAATAACAGTCTTGGGAACAAAAAAGTGACTCCAAAATAAATGTGATACATGGCCTATATCTCTATGAAAGAACCTCATTAGTAGATCCCATCTTAGGTATCAACACAGAATAAACAAAGCGATGGAGTTCATAAAAGTTCTTTCAGGTGCTTTGCCTACATCCGTGACCGAGGGACCGGACCCGGATGACACATAGCAGCCTTTAGAGAATAAAGGGTCATATCCGATGGGAATTAAACTTTGTTTATTTTGACTAGAGCTTCGTCGTTGTCAGGCATATGTTAGTACACTCAAGTCAGCGAGTTAAACTCAAGTTCTTTTCCACCAACACAAGAGTAAATATTGTCGTCTGCTACTTGCATATTATGATAGAAAATCTGAACAGAATTATCATAAATATCACTAGAATTCTCAAAAAATCTCGGAGTCCTATGTTTTCAAAGGTAAAGGCATATTCAAATAGAACACTAAAATTTATTGATTTTTTGGCACAAATTTTTCAGTATCGAAATTGGTTAAACCAAGAGTCCGAAAATTTTGAAGTTGGAAATAGATTGGTGTCAAAATCCTCTTCATCGTCAGGATGAGCAGGACTAAATACATTAACGGGTTCATACTCCAAAGTAGAGGATGAAGCCGCAAAATCTATTTTCTTTCTCTTGTGAAGCTTGGGAGCCATTGAAATTTAAATAGAGAAAGGAGGGAGCTATACCTCAAAATAGAGAATCAAAAGAATAGAAAACACCTTCGTAGAGCCGCTAGATCCAAGAAAATAAGGTTTGGAAGCTTTGGAAGGGGGGTTCCAAGAGCTAGGGTTAGGGTTTTTTGGTTTTTGAGCAGCTGTGTAGAGGAAGATGATGGAATAGAAGAAGTAGGGTCGGCTGAAAGGCTGCTGTTAAAATAAAAAAGGTCATACAGAGTTAGGTCCGAACTTAGTCCGAGTTCGGCCACTTTTTTTTCAGTTCATTTATGAGTTATGAATTATAGAAATAGCATAATAACTGTTAACCTTTTGATTTAATTAGTATTCATCATCTTGGATTAGATGTAGGGGCCGAATCCCAGCTTGCGATAGTCCGAAGACTCTTGGCACCATATCTCTTAGGCTTTTACACGTTGTTGACAGAAGGGCCATTTCATCTCATATCCAAAATAATTTCAACAAATAAATCTCAAAATATCAAGTTTTAAGTATTTTTGTTAATTATAACACATAATGATTCTAAAAATTCATGTATGCCTAACTTTTGACGCAGATAATTAAATCGGTTTTCTGCTTGCAGTTTTGTAAAAATGTCTGCTAATTGATGATATGTGTCAATAAATTCTAAGCATATGTTACGTATTGTTGGTGATAACGCAGAAAAAGATGTCTTATTTCTATGTGCTTTGTGCGTGAGTGACATACTGAGTTCTTAGTCAAGTTAATCATGCTAGTGTTATTTTAGTAAATAGAAATCTTTGTGTAGTATAGATTGTAGTCTTCAAGGGTTTGCCTCATCCAAAAAATCTGAGTACAACAATGTCTTGTGACGATATACTCAACCTCAGTTGTTGATAGCGCTACAGAGTTTTGTTTCTTGCTAAACCAGGAGACTAAAGATTTTTCTAGGAAATGATACGTACCGCAGGTACTTTTACGTTCTACTTTGCATCCAGTAAAATCAGCATCTGAGTAACCAATTTGGTCAAAAGATGTGATTTTGGGATAGCATAAGCCGACTGTAGATGTTCCTTTAAGGTGTCGAAAGATACACTTAATGGCGCATAGGTATGATTCTTTAGGATTAGTATGATATCGTGCACAAATACAAATACTGAACATAATATCAGGAAGACTAGCAGTTAAGTAAAGTAAACTACCAATCACCTTGATACTTACGCTGGTCGACTGGTTCGCCACTTTTATTAATGTCAAGCCGTATTGATGTAGCCATTGAGTGCCGATAGGCTTTACATTGTTGAAGTTGTACTTCTTCAGTAAATCCTTCATATACTTGGCTTGATTGATGAACATTCCCTGCGAGTGCTGTTTGATCTATAGTCCTAGGAAGCAGTTGAGCTCTCCCATCATACTCATCTCAAACTCACTCTGCATACACTTAGCAAAATCTTGACAGATTTTTTGTTAGTACCCAAAAATAATATCATCTACATATCAACTCGTCCTTTTAAAAAACCATTTTCAAGTAGGAAAACACTTAGACATTCATACCAAGCACACGGTGCATGTTTGAGTCCATTAAGAGCTTTTCAATGCTTGAAAATATGATCAGATTTTTGAAATTCTTCAAAACTAGGGGGCTATTTCACAAAAACTTCTTCCTTTAAAAATCTATATAAAAATGCACTTGTCATGTCCTTTTGAAAAGGTTTGAAATCATGAAAACATGCAAATGCATAAAACATGCGAATAGCTTCTAGTCTAACAACAGGAGCATATGTCTCGTCATATTCAATCCTTTCTTCTTGATTATAATCTTGTGCCACTAGACGTACTTTATTGCATAGAACTTGTCCATCCACAGTAAGTTTATTTCGAAACACCCATTTGGTACCAATTATAGATTGACCAATAGGTTTAGAAACAAGTTTCCAAACATATTTTTTCTTAAATTGATTAAGTTCCTCTTGCATGGTATCAATCCAAAATGTATCATTAAAAGCATCTACTACTGTCTTAGGTTCTACTTGAGAAATAAATACTATATTTACTGCTATATCTCTAGTAGATGAACGTGTACTTATGCCTTTGGATACATCACCTGTTATGAGTGTTTTTTGATGGTATGGCATGAATTTCATTCTCTTTGGTAGACTTTCCAGATAGCTCTCATTGGTAGCAGTATCTTCTGGTGCCTTGGTTGTGTTTTATACATCCTCATTATTATTGTTGCAAGATTACTGACTATTGAGCTCATCAAAAGTAACGTTAATTGATTCTTCAACAATCATAGACCTTTTATTAAAAATTCTATATCCCTTACTATTGGTAGCATAAAGGATTTTTTTTGAGATAGATCGAATTAACACCCTATTCAAAATATGACAGGCTGCACTAACAGCTTTTATCCAAAAATATTTTGAAAGATTATGTTGGATCAGTATGACCCTAGTCATTTCTCTTAGAGTACGATTCTTTCGCTCCACAATACCATTATGTTGAGGAGTTCTAGGACAAAAAAACTTGTGGTAATATCCACTATCATCACAAAACATTTTAAAATCAACATTTACGAATTTACCACCATGATCACTTCGAATTCGAGTAATCATGAAGCCTTTTTTGTTTTGTACCTTTTTACAAAATATTTAAAATTTAAAAATGTCATCACTTTTGTTTGATAAAAAAGTCCAAGTATATCGAGAGAAATCATTGACTATTACAAAAGGGTAGAGTTTACCACCAAGACTGGCAACTCTACTAGGAACGAATAAATCCGTATGAATTAACTCCAAGGGTCTTAAAGTACTTACAACGTTGATGGATTTAAAGGATGACCTAGTTGCTTTGTTCTTTTCAAAGTCAACACATACCGTTCTCTCTTGTATGTAATTTTTGGGAGTCCTTTACTAGCTTTTTAGTGCCTAGCCATGAGATAGTGTCCATATTCGTATGTCCTAGTCTCATATTCTATAGTCCGCTTTCATCTTGATTGGCTACTAGGCACTTTCCTGTATTGTTAGTACTTTTAAAAAAGAAAACATAAATGTTGTCTTCCCTAATCCCTTCACATACGGGATTACCAGATGACATATCATATATAAAATATTTGCCTTTTACAAAATTGATACCATAACTATTATCTGCCAAATAACATATGCTTAATAGGTTATGTTTCAATTATGTAACTAGACAGATGTGTTTTATTACTGAATAGAAAGACATACCAACAGTGTCATTACCAATAATTACCTCTCAAATTATTGCAGAAGGAGATGTATCCTTCCTTCTTCATCGATAGCAAGAGAATAAAGATGCATCACCAGTCATTTATTGTGAACATCCGCTATCGAGTATCTATTTGCTTATAGTATGAGAAGGTTGAGGGTCCATCTATAAAACGAGTAGATGAATCCTTTGGTACCCATTTCTTCAAGGGTCCATTTTGATTAGTCTTAGGAATCCAAGCAAGTAAATTAGTGTCAACCAATTTTCTAGCTCTACAATATTATGATATGTGCCCGTGTATACCACAATATGAGCATGTGAGTTTTGAAAAAGTGCTCTTTGTTTCTGTGTTGATATTCTTATGTCTTTCTTGGAAACCTGTAAGTGAAAGCATGATTGTAATAACCATATTACTTAGGTGCTTTCTTCAGTTTAGTCCTTTGTGATGTATTTTTTGTAGTTGGACTAACTTTAGGCCATCTAACATGGATGACCTATTTGTCTAACTAGATCTCTAAGTTGTTAGGGACCGTACAAGACTCCTCATATTTGGCAGTTATTTCTTTGAGTCTTTGCTCAGTGACTAAGTGTCTTCTCTTCTCTATGTCATAAAGTTCTTACACTTTGACATTGTCTCTTTCTTTCTTCTCAATAGTGAGGATAGCCTCATGATAGCCTACTTTAAGCTTGGCTATCTCTTCCATGTTACCAATAGTAGACGTCTCTTTAATATCTTCAATAAGACTAGACAATCTAACCATTTTGGTTGTGTGTGCCTTAATCTTCTTACAAGATTACTTATACTTGTCTAGTATATTTTTGTATTCATCAAGTAGTTCACTAAAGGCGGTTTCTAGTTCATCGAAATTAAAATCATCCCACAGAGGGTTTGAAGATACCTTATCGAAAGCCACCAGACAGACATTTACAGTACTGTTGGGTCTATCCTCCTCTTTTGACTTACTGTACTCACATTCGTGTCAGATGCTTGTATTAACGTACTTTTGATCGGTTGTAGCTTTCCTGTTCGGTCATATGGACTGCTCTTCTTTGACAGTGGACAGTCCTTCTTTATGTGTACTGATTTCTTATATCCGAAACATATTGTCTCTTCTTCGTTGCTCTCGTAGATGTCTTTCTTCTTTCGATTTGATCTCTCAAACTTCAAGAATTTTATGAAATTTCTGACCAGTAGGGTCTGTTCATCACCATCAGATGATTCTTCGTCAGAGTCATTGCATGAGACTCTTCGGGTTTATGCTTTAAAGGAAAAAGATTTCTCTTTGGGAGTTATTTCTTCAAACTCTTGTAAATCCAGTTCATGGGTCATGAGCTTGCCCATCAGTGTCTCTAAAGTCATCGTGGTGAGGTCGTTTCCTTCTATGATCATTGTGGCCTTCAGGTTCCAATTCTTGGTTAGAGCCTGCAGAATCTTTCTGATCCTTTTGTGATTGCTGTAATTCTTACCAAGAGATTGTAAAGGGTTAGTTCTTTCGAAGAAACGAGTAAACACTGTATAATTGTCTCACTAGTTTTCATCTTGAAGGACTCGTAATCCTGTGTCAGTCTACTGATTTTGGATTCCTTTACTTGGAAAGTTCCTTCATGAGTTACCTCAAGAAGTCTCCAAATTTTATTAGACATCATACAGGTAGATACGCGATTGAACTCGATTTTGTCAATTGTACATAATAGTGCATTGATGGCTCGTGCATGTAGACTAGCCTATGTTTTTTATGCTTCGTGTATTTGTCGTATGGCTTGTCTACAATTTCACCATCAATCACTGTTCTAGGCGGTTTCTTATAACTGTCTGTCACTATTGACCAAAGATCCAAATCAAGTGACTTAAGGAAGAAACTCATCCATGTGTTTCCAGTATGTATAGTTCGTTTCATCAAATAGTGGGGGTCTATTTGTGGATTGCCCATCACCGTTGAATATAGATTTAACGGCTGCCATAAATATATATACTCTCTAGATTGGTTATGTATAAGTATAACCTGCTCTGATACCAATTGTAGGACCGTTGAGCACTTCTAGAAGAAAGGTGAATAGAGTGTGTGTGTCCAACAGAAATAAAACTGTGGAAGATATAAGAGAAAAAATAAATGAAATAGAGTAAGAGATCGGAGAATCAAACTCAGTAACACAGCGATGTATACTGGTCTCCCTCTGAGAGGACTACTCCTGTCTCGAGTACTCTTGCTCGATATTAATCCACTATGCACAAGCTAATGAGAGATTATAGTCACTTACAACACCGTTCTTGGTAACGAGCGCACGACTGACACCACAAACTTGATTTTAAAAACTTAAACGTTTTTTGAATTGTAACCTCTGATACACCTCTTCTGAACCAAAACCCTAGATTAAAATAGAACTGTACTGACTTTGGCTAAAGAGTAGTATAGGCTAAATTTGAAAGCTTTTGCTCGAGATAAACACTTAAAGAGATAGAGAAGAGAGAATGGATGAGTGATTTAAAATGGTGGAAATTCTTTTCTATTTATAGTATTTTTGCTGATCGAACTCGAACAGAGTTTGGATGCCTGAATCTGGCAAACGAACGTTGTATGCAGATTTGGTGGAAATTAAAATTCAAATTACCCAGACCGAACTATGTCAGAGTTCTGTTAGGTAAGAACTGAAATGAATGAGCCAAATTTGCATAGGCCTTTGGGCTTTTTGGAATTGTGTATTTTGGGATTAGATATGTAGGCTTATTTGGATATTTGGACTGATAAAACCTAAGCCAGTATCAATCCGATCAATCTCACAAGTGTTTCCTAGACTCAAATAAAATTAAAAAATACAGAATGAAATATAAAAGTCTTTGTCTTTGATTCTATTGTGATTTGTTCTTGATGACGACGCAATGTACGAACTTTAAAGTAGTGTGATGTAGATGCGCGCAGTAGACATTCTTCTTTTTTAAACTTGCAAACCTGTTACAGTTTGTATATTTTGCGTATCGACCAAAGTTAACGTTGATTATCAAAATTAGGTGTGATCATTAACCAATAGACAAACAAGTGAGACACTATTGGCATGTGTGTAGTAGACTCAAAATATATCAAAACTATATATTGGGTCAAAAAGTTTGAATCGGGTTTAAGCCTTAAAATAGAATTGGAAAGTACATTGAAATTACGGCAAGGGAAAAAATGACCATTTTGATTCGAAAGTTTTACAAGAAAAATATAGTACAAGAAAATATTTTTGAATGGGACATGATATGCCTAAACAAATGTAGACTCGTCTAGACTCGAATATGAAATTGGTTTTGAGCAATTGGCTAATGTTACGCTTCAAAAGTCAAAGCTATGATAAGTGTATCTATAGTCAAAATTAAATTCTAAAATAGAGTTTAAATAATAAAAATCATATTTAAAAATAAAAAATTCTTAAAACAGAGGGCTTATAGTCTACCTACCTTAAATGAATTTTATTCTCGAAATTAAAATAATACCCACTAATAAAGAACCATGCTAACGTAACTAGGAGGAGCTCAAAGGGGTACGCTATGTTACTATGCTCTCTCTTAATCATGTAAGTAATAATCAATCTTAAATAATTTCCTATTCAATATTCTCCTCATAAAACATTAAATTGTTACCTCTAGTCGCTCCTCCTGGTGCTGACGGTCTCGCAACAATCATGTTGTAGGCTTGTCCTCCTTGTTGTGCTCTGACTTGTCATCTGGCCTGCACGAATTGTGTTGCCTGATCGGAAAGTGGTCCTCGTGGATATTCTCCTTGTGTTAATGGATGGTTCGTTTTAGCTCCTGCATGTAGTTCCTTCTTGCTGGAAAGTCTAGCCTAGGTGGTTGCATCGTCGGTACTGTTCTTCAGGACTCTGTAACGCCCCAGTCCCAAAATATGTAGGAATAGGTTCATAGACATACCAGCCGTATAATAAATATACGTAAGCTGTAAAATGTAGTATAACCATGACAACTTATCTCATCCACAAAATAAAAGAATAATGAAATCATAAATCAACTTCGAATTGTCATTTGTACAAGTCGTTGGGTGGAGACAAATCCATTACCAACCATTTAAAATAGAAAGTAATACATAACAGATGAAAGAATTTATCGAAAATAGTAAAGGGCGATCCAAAAGCAATCATCCTCGATAGAAAAGAAAAGACCACAATCTTAGCTAGAATACATGCAGAAGGTCACGAAAACACACACACCTGGAGAAATCACCAGGTCCTCACATGGACGTAACAAGATATAGGAAGAACATGCCGTATACTTGAATATAAAATATGTCACATATAAAAGTAAATAGTCCAAATCATAATACGGCCTAATATCCCAACATCGAAACAGTGGACTACCCCTACAACCAAACAAGGACAAGGGGTAGCACACTATCCAGTGATGTGATACTGTCCCATGCCACTATTGGAACGGAGGGTGACATGACATCAACTAAGGTCACCTAACCACTCTACTGTGTTTATGCATTTAAGAACAATCCTTCCATCGCACGGGCGCTTTTGGCTATAAAAGGGATCTGGTATAGTCCCCATGTGGCTACCAGGGACCAAGTACATAACATTCTAATAATGTCAGTGGCCAACCTGAGAGGGTAATCTTATATGTATCTCCAACGGAGCTTCCGGGTTACAAAAGAAAAGTGTAATAGTGGCCCATACGATAAAGAAATGTTCTTCCCATCCGATGCACCTATCTAAGTTGCATCCACAACCATATACCTCTACTAACAGCTGAGTCTCTTAACATGCATGTATTAGCAGTTATACCTAACGCTTGTGCACCGTTGATCAGCCAACACGCAAGTACCTCTATATGCTACTAATAACTCACATATATCTCGTGGCACGTGGAAAATTTTATGATAATACACTAGCAAATGATAGTCTCTTCAATCTAGGTCCATATGCAAATTTAAAGACAAGAAGGAAAATATTACTAACATCTTGTATAACTGAAAGCAAGTAACATGATGAACTAAAAGAATTGGAAATAAACATGCATTAATATGCAATAACTAAAAAATAAAGATGCAAAATAAATATAAGTAGTAAATATGACAAGATATCTTGCCTGAGGTGGTGTGCAAAATGACAGTATCTAGTAGCTCGAACCGGCATACTAGTGAAGCAAAGAAAGCCAACTTCCTCAAACGTTCTCAGATGCTGAAATAGAAATCACCACATTTTAGAATAAAAGAAATGCCTAAGATTGCCTACCCATAAGTCCAATTCTGGACACAAGGGAAAAATCATAATTTCGGGTTAAAACGATATTCGTCGTTGGACCGTTTTGCACCAAAACGTGTGCCAGTATCTATGGTCTTTAAAGTCATCAGTTATATGTCTACGGGTCTATTTTATTGATATGAACCAAATCGTATGTCCAAAATTGGATTCTGTTGAGCCGGGCACAAAATTGTCCGTTTGATCGAATTACGGGCCCACCAAAATAGTGTTCCGGTCGACCTTTTCAGAATTGGACCAAACTTGGCTCACAGGACCAGAAAAATGAGACGAGTCCAGTTGCGTAAGTTTCGTCACAATGTGACGAGTGTGCACGATGTAATTAGAAATTTTACAAAATCACTTATACGAGAATTTTGACGGATACGCATCGAATTCGTCGCGCACACGCAACCAATTCGAGTTTTGTCAACTTCCACACGTGCTTGAATTCCATATGCACCTTTTGATACAACTGGTTCACAACCAATTCGCCTTGATTTTTGAAACGGACTCCATATCAAGGTTTTTTAATATTTTAAAAATAGATTTTTCTCCAATTTGGAATTGAATTTAAACAGAATATAGACATCAAGAATAAAAACTAAAAGAAGGGTTTTAATCATGTTCAGGTTGTCTACAACTCTATTCAAGTAGATTTTAAAAGTTCGCGATATCTTGATCAAAATTTGACCTTAAACATGGGTGATCAGGATAGTTTCTATACCAAAAAATCGAGGTTTTTTTCCTCGATTTTAGAATGAGATTCTCGTCGTACACAATGCAAACTAAACCCGACTATTTGAAAGGATTTATAGGGGTTAGGTTCGGAACACACCTGCGAAGACAATTAGCAAAATAGGCAAGCGTGGAGATCGTAATTACTATGTTAAGTTGCTTCGTTGTTGCTACTTTTGTAGTTGTGACTGCTGCCATGGTGTTGATTGTCGCGTGTGGTACTGCTGCGGTGGCCCTGTCGGTGGCCGGCCGGCGCGCGATGGAGTTGGCGCACGCGCGTGTGGTGCGGAGGTGTTATGGTTTAGGTAAAACCTTTTTTTTCAAACGAATATATAAAGAGGGGGAGGGGGGTCGGGTTCCCTGTTCTGTGGAAGGGGAGGAACAGTACCCGCGGGTGCTATTCATACCAAGGTGGTTTTTTTCTAACCTTTCTATATAACTATATGTATATGTATATAATCAAATATACATACTAAAAATTTGCTAAAATTTATCTGAATAATTCTCTAAAATATAAAAATATTTTTTAAAAATTATTTTAAAATACTTTGTACAATATACCTACGATGGTTATAATATGACTTAAAAAAATATTAAAACAAATACAAAGCTATTAAATACTATAATTTATATTAAATAAATAATAATAATAATAATAATAATAATCATCCTAAAATCTCAAAAATCTTTTCTAAAATCTTTTTAGTATATACTCTGCACAAATAAACCTATTAACTGCTTAGAATGTAGCAGTTATCTGCTACTTCTAATATTAGCAAAAAAATCATTAATTAAAAATGAAGCATTTTATTAGTTAACAAAACAATATAAAATTAGAATAAAAATTCCTTAAAATATTCCAAAAATAAGGATATTTTTTGATACATTTGGTACATGAACTTGTACAAGTTTATCTATGTATACATATACTGTAGCATTTAACTTGCTACCAAAATATTAAAAATCTAAAATTAAAAAAAGTCCAATAAATAAAAGGAATACTGTAAAATATATTAAGTAAAATAAATATTTCTAAAATTTAGGGGGTTTACATCCTACCCAACTTATAAAAATTTTGTCCTCAAAATTAAAAATGATATTAATATCAACGAATAACGAGATTTTATACAAAGGGAGAGCATGTACGTCAAATCGTAACTTGGTTTTCGAAATTATATAGGAGGTGGTTATCACAGGAGTCTGAATTGTCCTCATATTCTACAAGATGGAATATTCTTTATTTAAAACTCTACCCAAGTTATAGAAATTGGCTAACTGTGAAAATTGTCGTTACAAGACTTCTAAGAAGGACAATTTCTATGGAGCGGCACGAGAATATTGAACACTTCTGACAGTAGTCACGAATTCTATGTGAGCCAAGACATTTTCATGGCATTCTTGTTCAATAACTTCTATAGGAGGATTATTACAATCTAACATCGTTCCTATCGGCCATGCTTTCAACAAGATGGTAGGAATCTTCTGTTCGAATATAACTATAATGGGTTGGTTCAAAGGAATTTTAGTCTTCACCTAACCTAGGTAACTACGAGATGAGAGACCATAATAGTACTATATATTGCTATAGATTTTGATTAGGTAAGTATCTGGAACCTTTAAGACATAGTGACTAGTATGTGCGGGGTCGATGTTTGGTGTTGTGTTGGAGGCCGGTGTTTGCTTGGGTGGATTGCATACACCATAGATGTGATGCATCTTGCATGGATCGTGGGTAATCAGTTTAGTTAAGAGAATGGGTTAATATTTGTATAGTTAAAGTCAAATGGAACAAAAATAGACATCTATGGTTTATTCTAAGGAAAACGGTGTCACACATATGGTGTAATTGAAATGGAGCACATGAAGGTGTGTTTGTGTGGGATATATATGTCATGTGTGTAGCTTAACTGGTCTAGTTCATGAGTGTGAAATTTGTTGGAAAAAAATGCTATTGTTGTGCTCCAAATCTCAAAGTCACAGTCGAGGGTATCAAATGATATGGATAGGAGAGGATGTTATGATGCACTATTTTATTAGTTCAATTTGAACCAATCTATCATAATTATTTGCTAATTCTTAGAGAGGCTTTTCTATTCACTTTAGAAATTTTGCTCTCAAAATTAAACTAAGACACAATTCTATGATAGAACAAAATTTGAAGGATCAAGGTTGTGACCTTTTACCACGATTATCTAAACGTACGAGCAAAAGGATATAAAATATAGTACGAAGATCGTATCGTCAGTTCCAAACAGATGGAAGGACGATTACGAATGAAATCCATATTTGGCGTCTCATTCTAAGAGATAGAGTATATTGAGGTCAAGGTTCTACCCTTTACATAAATTGGTTAATCATGGAAATCACGATAATATGACTTATAAGAAGGTCAAATTTTAAGAAGATGTATGATGATATAAGGTACTTCTTGTAACGCCCCAGTTCCAATATATGTAGGACTAGGAATACGTACATGCCAGCCGTATGTATACACAGACTACTCCAATATATGGAATTTATGTATACACACATAAGCTGTAATAAAAGAGCTCCAGCTCATAACAATATAACATGGTCACAGGCAGTATCTATATCTCATCCACAATGACAAATAAAAGTAATAATCAACCAAATGTCTCAAATAAAATATAAAAGTAAAATATCTGTCGGGCGAAAACAAATCCACTACCGAGCGACTGAAAGAAATAAACTGAAATGAATATGAAAAAGAGTATCAACTACATAAGTCCATCAACTAAGAATAGGATCAAATAGGCTCCACAGGCGAGTCCTCCTCAGCTGCAAATGGAAAGTCTAGTCCGAATTCGTACTCCTCAGGATATTGCTCATCATTTATACCCGGAGAGATCACTAGGTCCTCAGAGGAATGTAATAAGATACAGGAAGAACATGCTAATATGAACTGTCAAAATAATAGTAATATACAAAGACTCTCCTAGACAGAAATATGCAAAGGGGATTGTAACCGTCTATTGTGCAATTTAGAGGACAACTTTTATGCACGTGGGTGGGATTTAGGCTATAAGTACGTAACTGGCATCCAGTCATACGTATCTGGTCGTAACGTCCAAAACGTCAGAGGATATCTGCAAATATATCACGCCATAGTTCCTTTCAAAAACTATAGTTTACCTGTTTGGCTTCCCATACGCACTAGCGACTGTCATCCCCCAATGTTTCCCATACTAACCAAGTCATGTCCATAACTCATCCAGTTTTGTAACTGCTTGAGTCTCTATACCCTAGTCATAGCAGTTATGATCATCTATCCGTCATACGACTTCTTACATAGAGATGACCAGTCAATATGCAAGCCGTGTCCCTATCAAGCTATTTTAAACCATATAGTGTGAGTGTCATGGCCAATAGAGATATAAGAATATTCCACAATAAGAAGGTAGTCCGCAAAAACTAAGTCAACATGCATCAAATAAAATAAAGCAACAAAAAAACGACTAATAGAGTCGCTTGCACCCAAGTGTGGCTTGGACGAACAGTTTATAAAAAATAAAATAAAAATATTAAACAAAGTAAATAAATGCTGAAAATAAATAATATGATAGTAAATATAGCAAGGTATACTTGCCTGGTGGTTAGAAGGTGTTTTGACGACATCCAGTAGATGAAATCGACAAGTGAGAAGAAGCTACAAGAGTGGAACCTCTGCAAACATTCTCGAATGCTGAAACAAACATCAAAAATGTTCTCGGTGTAAAAGATATATCTAGGAAACGCCTGTCCAAAAATCTAATTCCGGAACAGGGGCAAAATCGTAATTTTGGGTCAAAATGATATCCGCCATTGGACCCGCTTTGCACCGAAATGCATGCTAGTGCCTAATGTCTCTAAAGTCATCAAATTACGTGTCTACGGATCCGATTTGAGGAGACGAACCCAACGGTATGTCCAATTTTGGATTCCAATGAGCCGTGCACAAAATCGCCCATTGGATCGGGTTATGGGCCCGCCAATTTGGCGTTCCGATAAACCTTCTCAGAATCGGACCAAACTTGGCATACAGGACCAAAAAAAATGATACGGTCATATTGGTGTGAGTTTTGTGTCGATCCGACGAACGTTCATGAAGTTATGGTCAAGTTTGCAAAACGTCGATACGAGGGTATCTTGACGGATACGCATTAATTTCGTCGCACACACGCAAGGTAATCGAGTTCCGTCAGTTCCCACATGTCGGCAATTTCCATACGCGCCTTTCGATGTATATAGTGGGCGACCACGTCGCTCGATTTTTTGGGACGCACGCCGTATCGGGAAATTTTTTAAAGTTTTCATAGTTTTTAAAACCGTTTTTCGCCTAACTTTAACCTCAATTAAATCTATGCGTAGTAATCAAAATGTAAATCTAAAAGTTGCTTTTTAATCTAGGTTATCCTGTCTTTAACTATGTTCAGTTGGTTTTTGAAATTACGTACCGGTTTCGTCAGGATCTTCCTTCTAATTCAGGGTTCCTGACTGCTCCCACTGCCCTAATTTTGGGCTGAAACGACTCGACTTTGCGTCGAATCAGCAGCCGATCTAGGGGGTGCTGTCGAAATCCCTCTGATGGGTTTCAAAGAGGATCATGGGGGCTTCTAGCTGAATTTTGTAGATTAAAAAATAATTGAACACGATGAGAGTTATAGGGGCCGAAAGGTGGGTACCTGGGCGGTGCATCCGAACAGGGGTGCTATGTTCTTCTCGGTCGGGAGGGGGTTCCCGGCCGTATGGTGGCTGGCGACGTCGCTCAGGCTGTCAAGGCGGCGCACGCTACAATGAAGGGTAGGCTGGGGTGTTCATGCGATAATCCACGAGGAGTTCGATAGGATTTTTCCCAACGGACTGCTCGAGCAATTCTTTTATACACGCGCGCGGATTTTTGAATCTATCTCGGATTCAAATGATTTAAAAGAGGATTTGAGTTAATCCTTAAGGAATTAAGACTAGGATTAGAGTTGTTCTCTAGGAAATTTTGATGGATTTGGTTTAGCTTTGAATTGTTTGAAGGAACTTTCGATGGGCTTGTTCATTTGTGGCCGGGCTATGGGGGTTACTGTTCCTACGAGAACAGTAACACTCTCATGTTTTTTTTTAAACACTAAAATCATTTAAAGCTTTATATATATATATATATATATATATATATATATATATATATATATATATATATATATATATATTTCTAAAATTTTATAAACTCTATAAATATTGCACCCTTATAAATGTACATAAAATATATTTTTAAAAATACTTTCTTAAGGAATAATAAAATAAGTAATAATAATAATAATAATAATAATAATAATAATAATAATAATAATAATAATAATAATGACAATAATAACAAATATGAGAAAAATAATAAGAAATGAGAATTATAGTTACAATGGCAATAATAAAATAATAGAGCATTATTATTACTATTATTATAAAAAATATTTACTTTAATTCCTTTTTTAAAAAAACTATCTAAAGAAATGAATAAATAAATAAATGTTAAAACACGGAATCGATTAATAATTTAAAAATAACTAAAATTAAAATAAATTAATTTAGCAAGTTATATAACAAATATGTTAATCATGGCACATGACTACACCGGCTGTGCCATAATTTCTAGACAACCTATACCATAAAACCTAGCAATGACTAAGACTTTGTTTTTAAAGAAAATAAAAATCATGGCTATTTAAAAATATAAAAAGTAAAGGAGTTTTACATTCTACCCAACTTATAAGAATTTTGTCCTCGAAATTAGAAATAACGCACGATCTATGAAAATAAAGTGCAAGACGGACGGAAGAATTGAGCGCGAAGATCGTGTCACGATTTTTGTGCAAAAGAGGAAAACGGTTGTGTATGTCGTTTTCGCACTTCCGCATTTTAGCAGGGCACTACGATGACATACAAACCGAGGAAGTGGAATGATCTACGGTACTTACAAGGGTTACTGGCGTGGTTTCTAACTATATAGGATACCCTTATATTTCTATATCTATCAAGGTTTATGCCATAAAATTCTACGTCATTTTAAGATCATGGTTATGCAATGGTAATATTAACTAAGACGTCATACCTATCTCTATGGCTCCTTGGGTTGGTGGCCCCGTGGTGATCATGCTGAAGGCTTGTCCCGAGTTTTTGTTGCCCCTTGGATATATCCAATAGCTGCTGGCGAACGTGGTGCTCCTCCTCCTGGTGCTGGTAATGCTACTCCCTATATCTGCTGCTGTCTAGAAGGACAATATCGAACTTGGTGTTGATTTGACCCGTAAACCATACACAATCCCAACCTGCGACAATAATCCCTCTAAAAATGTCCTTTCTTACCGCAATAATGACAGGTGGGTAATTTCCTCACTGGTTGAGGGGAAGCTCTAGGCTGCCGATGTGTCGTGGGATGTCGTATGGGCCCTGCTGGTGTAGTCTTCACTGATATAACGGTCGAACCAGATCGTCGTTGTTGTGCCTTCTTATTTATGGCCTCTTGAGTCCTTGCTTCAGCCAATACTGCTGCCCGTGAGTCTCGAGACTCGAAACTAGTGTATCGTTGAAGCTCTATGCTCAATCCTCTATGGAATCTCTTGGCATTCTCCAATACTGTCGAAACTAATCCGGGATCAAAATGACTCAACCGACTGAACTCGGCGTCGTATTCATCAACTGTCATGCTTCCTTGTTCCAAGTGTAGGAACTGGTCATAAAGTACGTCCTTTGCAGTGTCGAAGAAAAATTTCTTATTGAACAACTCTTTGAATTCCCTCCATGTCTGATCAACTCCTAGCCGTCTCTCCTCTGCTACCCACCAATCATAAGCATTTCCTTCCAACTGTAAGTTTACTACTGTCATCCATAGGTTTGCAGACAATTTCGAAGCTTTCAAGAGATTTTCTATCTTAACCAGCCAATTGGTAATTCTGATGGCGTCTTCAGTGCCTTTGAAGTGTGGAAGATTTATGTTGCGGAACCCCTCGAAAGTGCCCATAGAGGCTTGGGGCGCTCGGGTCAGTGCTGTCTTCAAACTCCTCCTAATGGTCTTGTTCTGCTGCATCTTGGCCTATATCAAGCCCTAGAGAATCTGGTCTGTAGAAGTCCTACCAGCCTGAGGTATGGGCTGTTGCGAAAGCATGTATGGCATCTGGGACACAAACTGTGGCCCGTACTGCGGAGGATATGAAGGATATGGATGGGGGTATTGTGAAGGGTATTGAGGCAGATACTGTAGAGGATACTAGGGTAGATATGATGGTGGATACTATGGAGGCTGCTGTGGTAGATATGATGGTGGATACCGTAGAGGATATGATGATGAATACTGTGGACGTTGTTGTGGTGGATATGATGGTGGATATAAAGGTGGATATTGAGGTGGATATGGGGGTGGAATCTATGGTGGAAACTGAGATGGATAGGGTGGCGGGGGTGGCAGGTACTCTTCTTGAGATGCAGGGTTTTCGGGGCCTATCTGTCCCACTTGGAGTTCCAGGGTTTGCTGCTGAGTAGTGGATGGTGTCATCACAGGCTGCAGTCCGGATGGTGCTGGAGTGGTAGGGGACATGGGTGGCTGACCCACTGATCCTTCTTGAGCAGTGGTGTTTCCATCAGTAATGGCGAGAGGAATAGAGCGACCACTATGAAGATTCATCCTATTAGCACAAAAATAGAGATTACGTTAGGACAAGATCAAGCTAGATGCTGGACAAACAGTCTAACAAAAATCCAAAAATTTTGAAATCAAGGTAGGTGATTAAACATGTGGATGAGATTCCTAAACTCTATATCTATATGTAGGCTTGCTTGGTACAGTAAAGTAACAAAACAATTTATCTCGACCTGCATGGGCCACCACAAAAATATGTAACGCTCCAGTCCTAATATATGTAGGACTAAAAATACGTACATGCCAGCTGTATGTATACACAGACTGCTCCAATATATGAAATTTACGTATACACACATAAGCAATAATAAATGAGCTCCAGCTCATAACAATATAACATGGTCACAGGCAGTATCTATATATCATCCACAATGACAAATAAAAGTAATAATAAACCAAATGTCTCAAATGAAATATAAAAGTGAAATATCTGTCTGGCGAAAACAAATCCACTACCGAGCGACTGAAAGAAATCAACTGAAATGAATATGAAAAAGAGTATCAACTAAATAAGTCCATCAACTAAGAATATGATCAAATAAGCTCCGAAGGCGAGACCTCCTTAGCTGCAAATGGAGAGTCTAGTCTGGAATAATACTCCTCAGGATACTGCTCATTGTCTATACCTGGAGAGATCACCAGGTCCTCAGACGGACGTAACAAGATACAGGAAGAACATACCAATATGAACTGTCAAAATAATAATAATATACAAAGACTCTCCTAGACACAAATATACAAAGGGGATTCTAACCGTCTATTGTACAATTTAGAGGACAACTTTCATACACATGGGTGGAATTTAGGCTATAAGTTCGTAACTGTCATCCAGTCATACGTATCCGACCGTAACGTCCAAAACGTCAAAGGGTATCTACAAATATATCATGCCATAGTTTCTTTCGAAAACTATGGTTTACCTGTTTGGATTCCCATACGCAATAGTGAATGTCCTCCCCCAATGTTTTCCACACTGACCAAGTCATGTCCATAACTCGTCCAGTTTTGTAACTGCTTGAGTCTCTATACCCTAGTCATAGCAGTTACGATCATCTATCCGTCACACGACTTCTTACATAGAGATGGCCAGTCAATATGCAAGCCGTGCCCCTATCAAGCTGTCTCAAACCATGTAGTATGAGTGTCATGGTCAATGAAGATATAAGGATATCCCATAATAAGACGGTAGTCCACTAAAACTAAGTCAACATGCATCAAATAAAATAAAGCAACGAAAAAAACGACTAATAGAGTCGCTTGCACCCAAGTGTGGCTTGGACGCACAGTTTATAACAAACAAAACAAAAATATTAAACAAAGTAAATAGATGCTGAAAATAAATAATATGACAGTAAATATAGCAAGGTATACTTACCTGGTGGTTGGAAGGTGTTTTGACGACGTCTAGTAGATCAAATCGACAAGTGAGAAGAAGCTACAAGAGTGGAACCTCCGCAAATGTTCCCAAATGCTGAAATAAACATCAAAAATGTTCCTGGTGTAAAAGATATATCTAGGAAACGCCTGTCCAAAAGTCTAATTCCGGAACAGGGGCAAAATCATAATTTCGGGTCAAAACGATGTCCGTCGTTTGACCCGCTTTGTACCGAAATGTATGCCAGTACCTACGGTCTCAAAAGTCATCAAACTATATGTCTACGGATCCGGTTTGAGGAGACGAACCCAACGGTATGTCGAATTTTAGATTCCGATGAGCTATACAAAAAATTGCCCGTTGGATCAGGTTGTGGGCATGCCAATTTGGCGTTCCGATCAACCTTCTCAGAATCGGACCAAACTTGGCATATAGGACCAGAAAAATAATACGGTTCCTGCTGGCATGAGTTTCGTGTTGATCCGACGAACGTACATGAAGTTATGGTTAAGTTTGCAAAACGTCGATACAGGGTATCTTGACGGATACACATTGATTTCGTCGCGTATACGCAACGAAATCGAGTTTCGTCAGTTCCCACACATTGGCAATTTCCATACACGTCTTTTGATGCGTATTGTGCACGACCACGTCGCCCGATTTGTCGGGACGGACGTCGTATCGAGAAAATTTCTAAAGTTTTTACAGTTTTTAAAACAGTTTTTCGCCTAATTTTAACATCAATTAAATCCATGCATAGTAATCGAAGTGTAAATCTAAAAGTTTCTTTTTAATCTAGGTTATATTGTCTTTAACTGTGTTTAGTTGGTTTTCAAAATTACGTACTAGTTTCGTCAGGATCTCCCTTCTAAGTCAGGGTTCCTGACTGATCCTACTGCCCTAATTTTCGGCTGAAACGACTCGACTTTGTGTCGAATCAGCAGCCGATCTAGGGGGTGCTGTCGAAATCCCTCTGATGGGTTTCAAAGAGGATCATGGTGGCTTCTAACAGAATTTTGTAGATCAAAAAATAATTGAATACGATGAGAGTTATAGGAGCCGAAAGGTGGGTACCTGGGCGGTGTATCCGAACATGGGTGCTCTGTTCTTCTCGGTCGGGAGGGGGTTTCCGATCGTACGGTGGCCGGCGACGTCGCTCAGGCTGTCAAGGTGACGCACGCTGCAATAAAGGGGAGGCTGGGGTGTTCTTGCGATGATCCACAAGGAGTTCGATAGGGTTTTTCCCTACGGACTGCTCGAGCAATGCTTTTATACACGCGCGCGGATTTCTGAATCTATCTCGGATTCAAATGATTTAAAAGAGGATTTGAGTTAATCCGACTAGGATTAGAGTTGTTCTCTAGGAAATTTTGATGGATTTGGTTTAGCTTTGAATTGTTTGAAGGAACTTTCGATGGGCTTGTTCATTTGTGGTCGGCCTATGGAGGTTACTCTTCCTACGGGAACAGTAACACTCTGAGTTTTTTTTTGGTTTTTTTTTGAATACTAAAAGCTTTTAAAGCTTTATATATATAAATATATATATTTTTATATATATATATATATTTATATATATATATATATATATATATATATATATATATATATATATATATATATATATATATATATATATATATATATTTCTAAAATTTTATAAACTCTATAAACATTGCACCCTTATAAATGTACATAAAAATATATATTTAAAAATCCTTTCTTAAGAAATAATCAAATAAGTAATAATAATAATAATGATAATAATAACAAATATGAGAATAAATAACAAGAAATGATAATTATAATAACAATGGTAATAATAAAATAATAGAGCATTATTATTACTATTATTATAAAAAAATATTTACTTTAATTCCTTTTTTTTTAAAAAAAATAGCTAAAGAAATGAATAAATAAATAAATGTTAAAACACAGAATCGATTAATATTTTAAAAATAACTAAAAATCAAAATAAATTAATTTAGCAAGTTATATAACTAATATGTTAATCATGGCATATGACTACACCGGCTGTGCCATAATTTCTAGACAACCTATACCATAAAACCTAGCCATGACTAAGACTATATTTTTAAAGAAAATAAAAATCTTGGCTATTTAAAATATAAAAAAGTAAAAAGTCCCATATAATTAGGGGTTTTACACTTCTGGTCGTAGTCATTGATCCTATAGGAAGCCTAGGTACTACTTATTAACATTGCCCATATATTGACCATGTTTTATCAAGGCAGTAGAAGAGGTCTTGGCCAAGCATAACCAGAAATAAGTTGGTACAATGGGACTCCCTTCATCGCATAACATAGGCTACGAAGAGATACGGTTAATTGGAATTTTTGGAAAGAGGATTAATGGACCAAGAGATGGGGACTACGTAATAGGTGTAGGGACCTATTTGACAAAGTTTGGTTTGATAGCCCAAATATGGTGATATGCACGGGTGGGTTTAGTTAGGTTTTAATGGGTTCCTTAATTGGACATCAATATTTGATTGAATAAATTTTGAATTTTAGTCCCTATTGGCTGGATAAGATTCCATAAAATTAATATTAACCATTCCTATTAGGTTAGGATAACCTAGAATAGGTTCCTACTCAAGTGGTTGGGTTGATTGTAGTTGGGTTGGTTAACTAGTTACTTAAGCCAAAAAATATGCCTTCTGTGACTTTTGTGTTTAAGTACCACATGGAAACTCCATTCAGTGATACATTAATGGCATGTGCATAGTGATCTCTGAGTAGATCACAACCATATATTGGGTCAAAAGAATTGAGTCGTGGTTGGATCTCTAACTGAAGTCGGGAAGTACATCGGTATTACAATAAGGGTTATAATTAGCCTTTTTGACATGAACGTCGCATCATAAAAATAGAGTACAAGAGAATGTGTTTGAGTAGGACATGATATGCCTAAATGAAGGTAGACTCGTCTAGGTCTTGTATAAAATTTGTTGGAAGGTAATAACTAATATTTTGCTCCAAATGTCAATGTCATAGGAGAGGATATCAAATGATCTAAATAGAAAGTGCATGATCAAGAGGACATGATTTATCATCCTAATGTGAACCAACGTATCCTAATCAATTGGTAATCCTAGTAAATCCTAAAATTTCGCAGGGGACTTACAATCTATACACTTAAGAAATTTCTTTCTCAAGTTAAACTAAGGCACGATTCTATAATTAATGGAGTTAGAAAAAATTTTCAAGTCGTGATATCGTACCTCAACTTTTGATTATAAAAGAATAGTACACGAGGTATTAGATAACGTGATATGGTAGATACGAATCAAGTTTGAAGATGGTTCTCCGATTTTGAATAGATGGAAAACAATTGTGTATATATAGCCTTCATAGCCGCAGGTGATATGGCGAACTAAGAGGGACATTTTGTTTCTATCTTCCCTCAAGCACGAGCGTTTAATTTTTCAAAATAGGTAAGGACAAAAAATAATAAAAAGCTCAAGGGAGATGGGATCGAATGCAAATACGGGGTTCCAAGGCGATTGAATAATTCAAATAGACTTGTCAAGGCAGTTGCAGATGAGATCCTAGAGGGCAAGTTTATTTGTCAACTATATCTCAATCCATGTAATAATCATATGAGGAGCGAACCAAGTGCACTAGGTTGATCAGACCATAATACATCGATTCTAATTAGACAATATGTTAGTGGGCGTCCCCAATAAGCATATGTCCTGAGCAAGCCCGAGAAAGAAAAAGCTTGCAAAACTAGGCTATAAGAGCAGCATCAGTCAAGATAATCCAAAAATATAAGTACATGAGAGTGTGATGAAATGATGTATAAATAACTCAAATTCTTTGAAACTTTAAGTCTTATCTGGCATTTGTGCATCTAAAGTTATCCTACTATCTTCTTGACTAAGGCTTTGTTTGACCAATTGGGGTATGGACCTCTAAGCTCTATAGTATAGGTAAACCTGTTAGTGTCATTCAATTACCTCGTTCATAGGTCATAAGGACAATAGATTCTAGGTTGGGAGGCATGCTACCCAACTTATAAGAGTTCAACTAATAGTGTATTAGAATAATGGAGCATATATATCTAGTATGAGTCACCTCTCTAACCTCTATTAGGTACGAGAAACAAGATCCACGATAGAAAAGGAATCAAGCAAGAAGCAATTCAAGGCAGTCAAACGAGAGTTCGAAATGGAATCAAGGAAGGAGATTAAGTATGTGGATGAGATGACCCTAATCCTAGATAAGGTTTGTTGGACACAGTCATGTAACACAACAATATTTTTATAGACCTGTATGGGTGTCGCGCCCCAGTACCGAAATACGGAGACGGACTAGGCCAGCTACTCCATATGAGGTACGTAACGTCATACGACGATCGTGGCTGTCGAGAGACGAGGGGGTACATGCTACAATCAAGTCTCCTATGGTCCCACAGAGTTCTACGTCTCAATCAATCAAATCACATCAGCAATTAAATGAACATTAAAGATAAAGCAGTAAGGCGTCCCCGACGCTTCATCAAAATGATCACGAGAGACTAGCTTTATAAGTTAGCTATCTCAGAGAGTCAGGAGTACAAAATTATACACAGCTGCAGTCTATTTAATTACAATGATGTACTGACACAAAATATCAAGTAATCCGGCTAACAGGTGCCGGTGGCTAAACACCGCAAAAGTATAAGCAGGAGTGGTGGAGAAGAAACCCACTCGAGTCCCCGAACCGCCATGCTCCTAGTATGCACCATGGATGTCAGGGAGGAAGATCGTGTCCTCAGGCTCTGCTACGAGATCTGGCCAAACAAAACCAGCGGGGTCAGCCCCGAATAGCAAGTACCGCCAAAGGGGCACAAGAGTTAAGATTAAAAATCCAGTTAATAGAATGATTGATAATAATAATACTTATGCTACTATTATAGTGTAGCGCAACATCCTCGAACCCATATGGCACCCTTACAACCAAACAAGGACAAAAGGTGCCGTATGGAGTCGGGACGTGTCGTACTCTATAAATTTCACAAAAGTTAAAAGGTATAAACAATAAAATCTCCTGATCGTGACTTCGGTCGATAGCCTATCGCAGCACAATAACCAACCCAACAATCAAACAAGAACATGGGTTAGATCATGTACCATGATAGACCATGTTCCTCAGTCATTCACAGAAGTAGCACTTCACAACCAGAATAAGTCTTCCGTTCATAACTTCGGTCCACAGCCTGTCATAGTACGATAACCAACCCAACAATCAAACAAGAACATGGGTTGGATCACGTACCATGACAGTCCGCTTTTCTCAGTTATTTACGGAAGGTAAATAGGATACATGCAAGTCATTTTCACGGCCAATCAAGTCTATGAGTTTCTAGTGGGACGAGGTTATCCTCGCATCATGTTATTTAGAAAATCCTCAGATCGTATCTTTCCAGCAAGGCTAGCCAACCCGGGGGTTCGCGTAGACAGGTATGATTGAGCACAGGTCCCTCGTAAGGCCACCTTGCCAAAACATATATTATATAGCAGGAATTAATCGGATACAGTCATCCACTCGTTGCAGATGACACAGTATCCGTGGAGACCAGCCGGCGCGTCAAGACAATATCTCAAGGCGGCTGGTGTAACACGATCTCGAGATTCTGCCCTCTCCATGCATCTAGTATATTTAATTGCCTAGTTTAACCCTAGGTGAAATCTTGGACTCACATGCTGTGGCCTGCATGATTATCCTCCTAAAGTCGTACTTTAGTACGAGTACCCCAAAGAGGATCCATGTCAATCAGTATGTCAACATGTTCTACCCTCCTTAGTGTAATACATCATTGCAAATACGCCACGTGGAGTTACGAGACTTTTGTCGAGCATGAACAAGAACTGGGACATTCAGGTACATGTATCAGGTTGGAACACTTTGTTCTCCGGGGTCACATTAGTGCTCATATCATGCTCGAGACAAAAGGCATAAGGATATAAAATGGGCATATAATATCTAATAAAATATCAAAAGCATACGCACAAAAGCACGCACGCTCAAGGGGTAAAAGTCACGCGGGCTCACTCAAGGCAACTTACGTGAAAAGTCACGCATGCTTACTCAAGGCAGCGTGCGTGAAAAGTCACGCAGGCTCACTCAAGGCAGCGTGCGTGAAAAGTCACGCAGGCTTACTCAAGGCAGCGTGCGTAAAAAGTCACGCAGGCTCACTCAAGGCAGCGTGCGTGAAAAGTCACGCAGGATTACTCAAGGCAGCGTACGTGAAAAGTCACGCAGGCTCAAGGAGAGAGCTGCGTGAAAAGTCACGCAAGCCCAAGGAGAGAGCTGCGTGAAAAGTCACGCATGCTCAAGGAGAGAGCTGCGTGAAAAGTCACGCAAGCCCAAGGAGAGAGAGCTGCGTGAAAAGTCACGCAAGCTCAAGGAGAGACACGCTTCCAACAGGAAGCGTGCTCAAACGGAGCACACTGTTCACTGTCTTCTCCAAACAGCAAGAATACCATGATTGAACCCAAACTTCAAAGCATCATAACTTGGCCATCCGAACTCCAAATCCAGATTTCTAAAGTTCCAACTTGGGTGAAACTGAATGCTCTTCCACATGGAAGCATCAAAAACCCATAAAATCCAACTAAAGTAGATCAAACCATGCAAAATCCGAAAATGATTAAAACCTAGATCTACAAAAATCAAAGCTTCAAAATGGAAATTTCCAAGTTCTAAACTAGTATAGATTGAGGAGAAGAACATGTTTTGGCAAATAGTTTCATAAGAAATCAATTGACAAAATTATGGATCCATCTCTTGAGCAAGTTGGTACTTGCCTTGGTTGATGGAGAAAATATTTGGTTGGTGGAGGAAGTAAATGAGAGGAAGTAAATGAGAGGAGAGAGAATGAGATGAGTTATATATATAGATCTTGGACCCATGGGTTCATGATGAACCAAAGGGTTCAAGATGAACCATTGGTGAACCAAGAATAGGTTACCCAAATGAGCCAAAACTGTAGGCCCTAATGCACAAAATAAATTAGGAAATAATAGTTTGTCAAATATTTTTGGGAAATGCATGAAGAAATACTGCATAATAAATATCATATAAATACAAGGTAAATACAATTTTATCGGTTTACGTATTAAAATACGTATTCCAGGATCGGGGAGTGACAATGGACCACCACAAAAACATATAATGCTCTAGTCCCAAAATATATAGCACTAGGTACGTAGACATGATAGCCGTATAATAAATATACGTAAGCTGTAAAATACAGTATAACCATGACAACTAATCTCATCCACAAAATAAAAGAATAATGATATCATAAATCAACTTTAAATCATCATTTTTATAAGTCGTTGGGCGGAGACAAATTCACTACAAACTATTTTAAATGGAAAGTAATACATAACAGATGAAAGAATTTGTCATAAGTAGTAAAGGGCGATCCAAGAGCAATCATCCTCGATAGAAAAGAGAAGACCACAATCTTGGCTAGAATACCTGCGAAAATCACAAAAATACACACCTGAAGAAATTACCATGTCTTCAGAGGGACGTAACATGATACAGGAAGAACATGCCATATAACGGAATATAAAATATGTCACAAGTCACCTGCAAAAGTAAATAGTCCAGATGGTAACACGGGCTAATATTCCATTATTGAAATAGTAGACTATCTCTACAACCAAACAAGGACAAAGGATAGCATACTATCCCGTGATGTGATACTATCCCATGTCACTATTGGAACGGAGGGTGACATGACATCAACTAAGGTCACCTAACCACTCTACTGTGTTCATGTAATTAAGAACAAACCTTCCATCGCATGGGCACTTTTGGCTAGAAATATGATCGGTCTAGTCCCTATATAGGCACTAGGGACCAAGCGCATAACGTTCCAATAACGTCAGTGGCTAACCTGAGAGGGTAATCTTACCCATATCTCCAGCAGAGATTCCGCGTTACAAAAGGAAAGTGTAATAATAGCCCATACGATAAGGGAATATTCTCCCCACCAGGTGCACCTATCTAACTTGCATCTATGACCATATACCTCTACTAACTGGTGAGTCTCCTAACATGCCTCCATTAGCAGTTATACCTAACGCATCCGTACGGGTGATCAACCAACACGCAAGTACCACTATATGCTACTCATAAGTCACATATATCTCGTGGCATAGTCGTGATAAAGTTTATGATAATATACTAACAAATGGTACTCTCTTCACTCTAGGTCCACATGCAAATTTAAAGACAAGAAAAAAAATATGACTAGCAATATGTATAATTGAAAGCAAGTAAGTAAATTATGAACTGTAACAAAGATGCAACTGGAAGAATTAGAAATAAACAGGCAGTAATATACAATAACTAAAAAATAAAGATGAAGAATAAATATAAGCAATAAATATTGCAAGGTATCTAGCCTGAGGTGGTATACAAAATGACTGTATCCAGTAGCTCGAACCGACAGATCAATGAAGCAAAGAAAGCCAACTTCCTCAAACATTCTTATATGCTGAAACATACATCACCAAAGTTTTTGGAATAAAATAAATGTCTAAGATCACCTACCCATAAGTCCAATTCTGAATACGGACAAAATTGTAATTTCAGGTCAAAACGATATCAGCCGTTGGACCCGTTTTACACCGAAAGCATGCTAGTACCTACTGTCTCTAAAGTCATCAAATTATATGTCTACGGGTCCAATTTGACGATACAAACTCAATTGTATTTTCAAAGTTAGATTTCGGTGAGCTGTGCACAAATTCGTCCGTTGGAACGGGTTACATGCCCGCCAAAATAGTGTTCCAGTCGACCTTCTCAGAATCGGACCAAATTTGCTCACAGGACCAGAAAAATGAGACGAGTCTAGGGGCTAAGCTTTCTTTGCAATGTGACAAGGGTGCACGAAGTCATTAGAAAGTTTGCAAAACTTCTATACAGGGATTTTCGACGGATACGCCTCGAATTCGTTGCACACACGCAACCAATTCAAGTTCTGTCAAATCTCACATATGTATGAAGTCCATACGCACCTTTTGATGCAAGTGGTTCACAACCAAGTCGCTCGAATTGTCGGAATGGACTCCGTATCGTAGTTTTTTAATATTTTAAAAACAATTTTTTCTCCAATTTGGAACTGAATTAAAACAAAATATTGACATCAAGAATAAAAACTAAAAGTAGGGTTTTGATCATGTACAGGTTGTGTATAACTCTATTCAAGTAGACTTTGAAAGTTCGCAATATCCTGGTCGAAATTTGACCACAAACAAGGGTGATCAAAACAGTTTCTATACCCAAAAATCAAGTTTTTTCTCAATTTTGGAACGCATTTCTCGTCATACGCAATGCGAACTAAACCAAACTATTTGAAAGAATTTGTAGGGGTTAGGTTGGGAACACACATGCGAAGACGGTTCATAACATGGACGAGCACGGAGATGATAATTACTATGCGAAGTTGCTTCGCTGCTGCTACTTTCGTAGTTGCGACTGTTGCCGCTGCTGTTCAATGCCATGTGCGGCACTGCTGCGACGGCCGTGCCGGTTGTCGGTCGGCATGCGGAGGGGTTGGCGTGCACGCGTGTGGTGCGAGGGTTTGGGGTTTAGGTATGACCTTTTTTTAAATGAATATATAAAGAGGGAGAGAGGGGTCGGGTTCCCTGTTCTGTGGAGGGGGAGGAACAATACCTGCTGGTACAGTTAACTCCAAGGTGGTTTTTTTTTTCCTAACCTTTCTATATAACTATATATATGTATTTATATTCATATATACATAGTAAAAATTTGATAAACATTTATAAGAAAAATCCCTAAAATTAAAAAATGTTTTCTAAAAATTATTTTAGTAAATACTTTGTACAATATACCTACGATGGTTACAATATGACTATAAAAAATGTTAAAACAAATACAAAGCTATTAAATACTATAATTTATCTTAAATAATAATAATAATAATAATAATAATAATAATAATAATAATAATAATAATAATAATAATCCTAAAATCTCAAAAATATTTTCTTAAAACTTTTTAATAAAGACTGCAAAAATATACCTATTAGCTGCTTTAAATGTAGCAGTTACCTGTTACTACTAATTTTAGCAAAAAATCATCAATAAAAATAAAGCATTTTATTAGTTAATAAAAAGCTATAAAATTAGAATAAAAATTCCTTAAAATCTTCCAAAAACAAGGATATCTTTCTGATACATTTGGTACAAGAACTTGTACAAGTTTATCTATGTATACATATTGTAGCATTTAACTTGCTACCAAAATATTAAAAATCTAAAATTAAAAATAGTCCAATAAATAAAAGGTTAGGAGGTTTACAGACTCCGGGCAATCTCGTACCGAAGGTTGGCTCGAACCGCAACCTAAGCATAACCCTAGTTTATGTCCACATTCGTTCGCGGTATGCCCTTTCTTATCACAGTAATGCAAGTAGGCAGTGCAAGTATTTATAATTGGAATGGGCTATGCTACTAGTGTATCATTAGTCGCTTTGTTGGTACTCCTTTTTATGCTATGGCTGGTAAAATGGGCCTTTTCTAGAATGACATCTTCTGGTGGACTCACTCCAAGCGCCATACTGCTATAAGAACTCCTAAATAGGTAGTAGGTGTAGCAAATCCAATAAGCTTTTGTAGCTTAAAATTCAAGCCGCCATAAAACTTCTTTGCGTTCTCTTCTTTGGTCTGGGTCAGTGTAGGTTGAAGCGGCTCAGTCGTAAAAACTCGACGTTGTTCTTCTCCACCGTTATACTGCCTTGAATAAGATAAAGGAACTTGTCCCGAAGCTACACTCTGAATATGGACATGATATACATCTCTTGGAAGAGCTTAGAGAACCTCTCCCAACTGACACTGTCCGATCCTAGTCATTTCTCCTCTATAAGCCACCAATGGTGCTTATTTTCGATCAGTTGCTTCATGACGACAATCATCCAACGATCCTTGGGTAGCTCGGCTTCCACTCCAACTACTACTGAATGTTGGTGAGCCACTCATGAACTTCAATGGACTCCTCCTTGCCTGAGAACTTATTTGGCTTTAGCTAGCAAAAGTTTGCGATGGATGTCGGTGGCTGACGAGCTGTTAGAGTCGCCTCTATAATGCTGCCATAATACGATCCTCCATGTTATTCATCTGTCTTTGCTGTGTCTCTAGTTGGATATGTTGTTGTGCTTGTATCATCACATAGAAGGTATAGAACACCTGTTGTAGGTCTATAGGCTATTCGAGCTAAGCAAATGGCATCGGTGGCATCGATAAGATATTATCTCTCCTGAACCTTGAAGGGTATGAAGTAACTAGATCGTCACGTTGGGTAGAAGAGCCTCCAACTGGTGGAGTGGTCGTGTCAATGTGAGTCACTACTGCATTCTGCAGAGTAATCGCAGGATTCTCATCGCCGACTTGTGGTTCCATTACATTGCGCATGAAGGAAACTATAAGCTAAGAACAGTTGATATCAAACAGGATGCAAGTCAAGAAGATAAATTTGAAGTCGATGCAAAGATCAAGGACATGTAACTATAAACACATATGGATGAGATCCAAAGGGCCTTTCCTATCATAATTGCAGGCTCACGTCGGTACGATGACATAACCGAAGTAATTTAAAATCGGATTGTATGGGCCACCGCAAAAACATATAACGCTCCAGTCCTAAAATACATAGAACCAGGAGTACGTATACATGCCAATAGCGCATCTCCAATGGGTACTCTACCTAACAAGCCCAGTAGAGAATGCTTAAGTTGTAAAATATAGCAATAATCCATATCAACAATACAACTCCAGTCACAAGTACAATGCTAGTCTCATCTACATAAGAATAATAAGACACAAGATATCCAAGTCCAGTATCAATAATAAGATCTGTCAAGCAGTAAATAAAGATAATAAATTTATGAAAAAAGACAACCCATCACTATGACAAAAAAATAGGGTAAAATATCCAACTACAAGTTTTCTGAACTAATAGAAATAAAAATAGCAATGTCTTAAAAAATAACAACATAAAATCAAGAGAAATCCTCTGGTACTATCTCGTCCTCCTGCAATGGAACATCTCCAGCCTCAACTCCAGATCCATAAACCTCTGGGTAAACCTCCTCGTCTATACGTAGGAAAGAACCAGGTACTCAGGGGACATAGTACGGTACAAGAACAACATGCCAATGTAACAGTAAAAGAAATACAATTGCTATAAATGATAACTACCATAACCGCCTAGTGATATGCATGTGAGAATATGTTCCAGATATCATGCTTAATCCATCGAGGCTCACAAGATCCTCAGCAGGCTAATGCCCCAAGGCACCGTATCGTGGGACCGAGGGCATACGAGTATATAACAACCTAAGCTATGCTACTGAGACAAACATATACAAGTAGAATACCATCCAAGTCCCTAATATGGAAGGATATTCGAGTAGAAATATATATATATATATATATATATATATATATATATATATATATATATATATATATATATATATATATATATATATATATATATATATATATATATCCTGATATAGCGGTAGTGTTCTTCCTACCCCATGTCTAGTACTAGTAAGTTGAGTCAAGTCTAGAAAATCTCAAGTACAACTAACAATGTAATAACCTATCACAAAGTCCAAACAATGAATACACATGTATGACTCCTTATCATGATCGTGTCATTGTCCTGTGGTCTATCATATCAATAAAACATGGGTAAAATATACGCAATGCCTAGTGTTGATGCTCGATGATTATAGGATGTCATCGGCACCCGAATATAACATGGACTCTAAGTACCAACCAATCCTACGTCACAATATCTATAACAAAAAAAATAAAAAAAACAACAAATAATGAAATGACAATAAACTGAAACATTGGCAAGGTACACTTGCTTGTAGTCTCCAAGCGTGCATATAGCGGTCCAACTCCAATATCCTCGGTCACACGGTCATGAATTCCTAATAAATATAAAAACTACCAATTAATGACATCTCGATGTCATAACACACACTACATATATAACCATACCTTGTATAGTCTCAACTCAAAATATTCTAACTAAACTAGTACATAACCATATTTGTAGACATATCTACTATATAGTATCAAGTCGCCATGACAAATATTATTTTTATAAAATAAATATATAATATTTAATTATCAAATATTTATTAAAAATATATAAAATATTTATAAATAATATTTAACTTAAAATATTTGCAAGAAACCAAGCCTTTAATAGTTATATCAAAACTAGTAGCACCACTTGCCAACTTGTCGATTAAATTGGATCCGAAAGTAAATAGAAATTTAATAAGTATTAATTCTAAAATAAATCAATAAATAACGAAAAATATGATTTTACGTTGAAGGACACATGAAAACCATCATATAGAAATAGTCGAAGTTTCGATTTCAAAAACGACATTAGATTCAATGGATTTCTATGTTCAATAATTTCTACGACAGAAACAAATGTACAAAAATATGGAAACTCAACGAGATCACAAATGAGCATAATAGAATAATAGAATAATATGTTAGAATCATTACCAATATTATATTTGAGGTCGAAAGACTTAGTAAGTCACCGGAATCAATCGTGTAACGAAATAGGTTCAATATAGACAAATGATCGTGCGATGAGCACCACGAACAAATGGAATGGAACCATAGGCCGTGCTTCTTGGAGAAGGAAGAGGACACGTAGGGCTACGTGTTAGAATTTATTTTGTATCAAATAGATTGATAAAAAGTAGGAAAACATGCTCACAAAAATACCGTACTTGTTGTGTACACAAATTCGATTTCGGGCAACTTTGGGTGACTTCGGGGCTTTGTGCTGAACAATCTTATAGGGGCTGTGGCTCCTCGAAATGGTGTTGGGATGTTAGAGAAAAGTTTTAGGTATATGAGAAAGGTGTTGAAGGGAGTAGAAGGGATCAAGAAGATGGGTTTTTATTTGGTTTGCTCGCAAGGTGCGCACATACCAATCCAGAAAGTAGCGCTCGGTTTTCATAAACAACGGTATGAAACAAATACAAAAATGAGAGGGAGCACAGTTATGTAAGGGGGAGATTTGGAGAAGTTTCGGTTTGGTTTGGTGGGATTTGGTTAAGATTTGATAATCCATTCAAAATATTTTTGATGGTGTATCTCGAATAGATTATTTTTGGTTCCATTTTTGGAAAGTAGTTATGGGTGGCTTTAAAGAAGGATTTAAACCAATATTGGTTCCTATTTAATTGCTAAAAATCAATCTAAAATGAACCTAATAGGTCAGGGCAACCAAAAATAGGCTCTACCAAGCATGGTGGACTAGTAGATAAGTCTATTAAATAGGTTTTTTTTGTTATTTGTAAATAAGTAGCACATAGGAAGTGGGATACTATTTTCATGTGTGTAGCAGGCACAAAATAGATCAAAACTATATATTTGGTCGAAAAGTTTGGATTGTGTTTGGTCCTCAAATTGGATTTGAAAAATATATCAAAATTACAACGAAGGACAAAAATGACCATTTTGACCCAAAATCCAGAACAAGAGTATTAAATTGGTTTCGAGAAATTGGCTAATACTATGCTTCAAAAGTCAAAGCTACAGTAAAGTATATTTATAGTCAAAATTAAATTTCAAAATATAGTTTAATAAATAAAAATCATATTAAATAAATAAAAAATCCTAAAATCATAGGGCTTACATAAGCTGTCTTAGAATTTCCATCCAATCGTACCTTCAATAGCACAAATACGGCTGAAAACTCAAAAATAGAAGCAACCCAAAAATAAAAAATAAAATCTAATTATAAAACCAATGGGCATAATCCATCATAGAATTGTCTTACAATATCCAACCATATGTCCAAATACTAATCTAAACGATTTGTCATTACCAAGGAGCAGAGAAGAAGCAGATGTTGGAGTATGTTAATGCCTGCGTTGCCAAGGATCCAGTACCGTAGATGCGTCTATCATTTCCTATAATTTCTTAAAATATTTGCATTTGTTCATAGTTAGTTTGCAATATCTTACAAAGAATATTTTTGTGGACTAGAGATGATAAGATGTAACTTCAATGACTCTCGAAATGATGCCATGATAACTTCTATAAATAAATAGAAGGCATGTGCATATAAGTAAAACTGCTAGGATAATTTTTCCATTGTACATGGCTTAAGAGACTATGATTTATTAGCCTTTCGCTACCATGGCATATGGTGTTCATTTTTTGGGTCTTCGACAAAATCACATATCGCAAGAAGTTTTCTCATGATCAATAAGGCTGGTCTACGTCCTGAACGTTCTGACGACGAGTTAGACAAGAGTGTACATGGCCCAAATATGAACAACCATCCTGGGCTTAAGTTTCTATCCAAGGTATAAAGTAAGGTCTCAAATAACACTAATAAGGTAATCTATTTACACAATCACTATTTAGACTAACATCGAGCCTGATCGACACCAACGGTTGATTATACACTAGTAAAATAAGTAAAATTAGTGACGCATACAAATATCGCTATAACAAAATGTCGCTAATATGACCTAGCGACGTCATAAGCGATGTTTTAACATGGTCGCATTTAACCTAGTCACATAAGCAAAATTTCAAATTTTTTTACTGTAGTGATGTATTCAACAACATAACATTGTGTTGCCCTTATGCGCCGTATAGTGACTTACGTTGCAAAATTAGCGAAGCAAAGTATAATCGCCAGGTGTCACCAAAATAACAACATAATTAGTTTTTTGTTATCTCTTGTGGCGTCTATATTTAAAAAATTAAGCGATGTATATTATGTTGTTATATGTCATAAATCCTCCCAGTTTATTCACTAGTGATGTCTTGATGCATCTAGGGGAGTTTGGTAAACTTTAGCGATGTTCTTTTGCGTCGCTAAACATAGCTAAATAACAAAAAAAAATTTAAAAAAAGTTTTATAGAGACAATAAACAATAAAAAAAGAGTACATTGATACAACAGAGATAATAGTAATACACAAAGAGTATACAATACATAGAGAGCACACAATACGAAGAGAATACATTAATACAATAATTTTTCTCATACAATATATCCGATCTTATGAACAAATAGAACAATTTTTCAAATATAACAATTATTCAAACACAATATTTTTTAAACATACAATAATTGTTCAATATACCAATGATTGTGTCCGCCTTTGCCATGGAGTTGGTTCCATAGATGCTTTCTCCTTGGATAAAATGCTGATGCATTGATGCATACGTTTTTCGTATTTTCTAATTTTTTTAGTTTGTTTGCATTTAGTTTACCAAGAACATGGGAATAGTGTTTTGTAGACTAGGCAGACAAATATATTGTAACTTTGGCGACTCCTAACGACAAGATATGTCATATTGTTTCTTCAAAGAAATGAAAGACATATACATAAGAATAGAGTGATGGAAGAAAGCTAAACATGCATGTCGTAGTAGATTATGATTTATTAGTCTTTTGCTACCGTGGAAACATGATGTCCACATTCAGGATCTTTAACTAGAATGACATGTTATGAGAATACTTATTCTTATTGTTCTGATGCAAATCGTGTTTTAACATCCATATATGAACCATAAGGATATATCTTCTTGCAACACTCAGAGCACCGATAATGAGCTAATAATCATAGAAATACCATAATAACATGATATAATTAATTGAAATATATTTTTCAATATATACTTGCTTGATCCGCAGTTGAGTAAGGTTGATGTGTCAGATACGATAGTATCAAACATCGAAGGACACAAAATCTATAACCACTAAAGGCGAGTTAAATCTCATGCTGAGAGTGTCCACAAATTCATAATACCATGTAGAACCATTATGTAGTATCCAATAGTTTATAGTATCTCAATTGCATAAAATTACCTCTTGAGCCAAACCGGTCTGATACGCAGACCCCACCAGGATAAAAAAACTAGACAAGTTAGTAAATACCCAAAATAGAAAAAAAAATGTCAAACAATGCCACAAACTCACTAGTGCTCTTAGAAGTGAAATTCAATGAGAGGATTACAAATACGTCAGCCTTCGACGAATCATGCAGCCTATAAAATAACCGATAAGGTCGATGGTCCCAGAAGTGGACAAAACTTTCACTATGTAGAAAGTCAGAGCAACGAATAAAATCGCATAAGTTTCATCAAGATCTAAAGTGGGCACAAAAAGTAATTAGAAGAATTACAAAAGATAAAATACGAAGAATATTGATGGATAGATACCAAATACGTCTCACTAGGCCAACAAATATGGGTTTCATCAATCCTCACTTGTCAAGAAAATTGTTACGTCCTTTTGTGGTGCAAATAGTTCATGACAATATCAGCCAAATCAACGAGTTAATGCCCAATCGAAGGCAAGTATGAAATTTAACTACTCATCTTTGGGTTGACTATCAGATGATCAAACGATTAATTTATGTTATGAATTTTATCATAAAGGGATAGGGGTATACCATGTTGGTGTTCGAGTAATCAGATTAGAATTTATAAGCAGGGTAGGTGTCACTACCACATTTTTAGCCTAAGGCTATTTTGGTCATTTATGACTTTTTATTAAAATTGAATTTTTTATTATTAATTAATATTGTGCTAATTAATGTATTAAGCCTTAACCTAGAATTGTCCTAATCTAGATGTTAGTAATTAGCCTAGATATTGCATTAGAAGTTTCTAACTAGAGGACAAGGTTAGAAATATCTAGATATTTTAGCTAAGGTAGATATTTTGCTTGAAACCTAAATATCTATTTGGACCTATAGCTTAAGGGCTAACTTTACTTGTAGAAAGAAGCCTACCCATTGCTCTAAATATCTACCAAACCCTAGAGACACCCCTTGGCTGCCATCAAAGGGTCCCCTCTCCTATATAAACACATGTTAGCACACCTCTTGCCTATTTTCATTCACACCTAAACCCTAAATTTAGTTCTTCCCCAAAATCACCCCTTTTTCTTCAAATCAACTATAAATTGAGCCTAATCAATTGCAACACACTCCCCTAGTGTAGCGGAGGTCAATAGAGGCTAGCTAGCAAGGATTGAAGGTTCTTGGACCATAGCAAGTTGGTGAAGGATCTCATTTCTAGGCTTTTGCTTTGAGATTCTAACTCTCAATAGGTAATGGCTTCTAAACCTATTAAAGTTCTAATTTCTTTTCATAGATGCATGCATCTAGGTACCATACACCTATAGGCCAAGTTTGGTAGGATTTTGTTCCATTTGATATGCATATTGGAGGCGTGTCGAAGTGTAGTGTAAAGTGTTTGGTGAAATACCACATAGGATTTTACTTTGCTGTTTTTCAAAACTAATTACATAGATTTGTAGCCCTTGATGTGTAGATCATGTATCCCTTTGACTGAACACGATTCGACACATTTTTTTTGTCCAAAACAGGACACGGGATGCCCACACACGCTATGTTCAATGCCATACTGACATGAGCCTTGTGCTCACAGCATAGGCCACATGGACCCGCCCAATTTGGCATGGAGGTGGGGGACATGACTATCAGGCTAGTCCCAAAGTTTCAGATGAGTTGGTGTCGTGTCGAGTGAGTTATGACACTTGCACTGATTATATACTGACTCACGCACGCGAACTGGGGCCACAGATACGTGGCTGGACACGACATACGATGCACATTGGACATATCTCATGGTTACTAACATATAGCCCTATGACTCACCTATCCTAGGATACGACCACAAGACCTACGAGTAGAAACATTGTGTCCTAGTACACTCGACACGCGTGCACGATGCTGTATAATACCCAGTTTGATACCCCCCTGTTCGGTACTGTTTTGGACACCAGACACGGTACGTAGACACGTAAAACTTGGTAGACACAGGGGGCAACCTCTGTCAGTGTGCTCACGACGTTTCATGTGGATTGGCTTCGTATCGATGGAGAAATCGAATTCGCATTAGTTTTGTGCAAGATTTTGCCACTGATACGCTGTTCGTTCTCGGATACGACAGGTCTTGGACACCATGCAAGCACTTGGACACCTAGCCCTAAACCTAACCTAGCTATTGGCACGAGCACGGGGCTTCTCATTGGACATAGTGAGTCCTATTGGACTCGACACCTGTACACGAGACAGTGCACATACACTGTCTCTGATTCGTGTGGATACTTGGGTTTGACACGACTTTGGACATATTTTGGACACATGTTAGGACACATGTAGGACACACAGTTGACACATGTTTCCTCCTTGATTTCCAATTTTAGTTTAAGCTCCTAAATATCTCTATATATGTATATAGTTAGTGTGTATATATATATATATATATATATATATATATATATATATATATATATATATATATATATATATATATATATATGTTTGATTAGGTTTGCCTTAGCTTAGAGTCTAACTAGTAAATTCTTCCAGGTAATATGATCCAGTACCCCTTCACTGTATCTGTACACACACACACATTCTTGTATACATTACCTATACCCCCCTTCCTTTATATATATATATATATATAAAATATATATATATATCTGTATATTTTTTTTTTTTTTTTTTTTTTTTTTATATATATATATATATATATATATATATATATATCTGTATATATATATATATATATATATATATATATATATATATATAATATATATATATATATATATATATATATATATATATATATATATATATATATATATATATATATATATATATATTCCAGCACGTGCGAGCTCAGTTAAATCGTGTGTCTTCCCGCACCCGATTTTTAGCCGATCGTCATGTCGCTTCAGACTCTTCGTGCGGATCCTGACCGTACTGGATTTTTTATTATTGCTCGGCACGTATGCCTCGCGCACTCCACACGCTCTAGAGCCTCACGGGACGGCCGACGTCTTTTGACGCCAGCAACTCAACGCCTCGCTTAGCCCACGATGCCGAAGGCGCCCCCGTCCTCTTCACGACGCCTACGACAGCTGGTTCCGCCCAGCCACCCGTTCTATGTGCACGATGCCCTTATGACGTCTTTCCGACGCCCATTGGGCACCGCACGACGGGCCGCGTGGTCAGCCGTCGTTTATACCCATGGTAGAATGGTGCCGGTCCTCGATCGCCCGCGCGACTATACCTATATATATATATATATATTTGTAGATGAGTGTATATGATTATGGCATATATGCCTATAGGTAATATTGGACTAGGCATGTAATACTTTGGTTTCTAAGGTATCTTAGAATAGTGAGTTTGACCTATACTTGACCCTACAGGTCTAACATGACATATAGACTTGAGATTGACTAGAACCTAGGATAGTTGAGTAGTTTGACTAGAGTTGACCTAGTTTGACTAGATTGTTGTCCAGAGTTGACCAAGAGTTAACTTTGACCTATAATGACCTAGAATCATGTAGAATACATTGCAAACTTCATTTACTATATCTTGGATACATTGTGACCTGTGTTGTTCTTAATAGGACTCAGTTACTGTCACGACCCGCACCCGCTTTTCGGGATGCGAGTGCGTATGCAAGCCAGCTATGTATCAAGCAGACTCCAACCCGACTCGAATACGTATAAGCTGTCAAGATCATGGTATAATGTCTAATATGGTAATCTAAACTATAACTCAATCCACGAGATGTATATAAATCAAGAATAAACAAGTATGGTTCATGGTCTGCAGCCCACTAGCATATTGTTCGATTAGACTCCAAGAATAACATGAGTCTATGAAAATAGGCTAACAAGCAGGATATATCATAAGAGCACGAGAAGATAATAAAGCAATATCACTAGCAAAATATCTGAAACATGCAGATGTAATTGACTACCACATGCTCAGCTAACTAACTCCATACAACCAGCTACCTGAAGAGATCATCAGGTCCTCAGAGGAATAACAAGATACAAACATGCCTACTAATATAACAGTAAAAAACATGTATAGAAGATAAGGACGATGCAAGAAGGACATCTAAGACACGACAAGTCATATAGAAATGTAATACTAGACTTGCTATCAATCAAACGATTAACCCATATAGCTTGTAATACAATGCAAGATACTCCCAATCTATAGTAGGTTTCGACTGTAGGATAATATAAGATACTTCCAGTCGAGATTAGCCAATTCTAGTATCGATCTCCTCTCCTAAAGAAATATAAGGTAAAGTAGACTCCTATAAATCGTAGTACAGTATAAGATACTCCCAATATATAGTATGTCACTAGTCAAGTCAATCAATATCAAGATCATAGAATCTGCTATAGGTCGTAGTACAATATAAGATACTCCCAATTTATAGTATGTCACCAGTCAAGTCAATCAATATCAAGATCAAAGAATCTGCTATAGGTCGTAATACAATGTAAGATACTCCCAATCCAGAGTATGTCTCACTATAGTACAATACAAGATACTCCCAGTAAAGAATGGTCAAGTCAATAACAAGGGGTAGAACTGGCAACTTTATCACAAGACATAATAACATGAAGAAGGGCAATAGACAAGCAAAAGAACTGAATAATATCCTATATGTGGACGTAAATCTAGAAAACAAGTAAAATAGTCGATGACAAGCCAATCGCAATATGAGAAGCATGTAACCATATGAAAAGAACACAACAGAAAAGGAAACATATAATTGTTAGCCCAATGATTATATCATATTTTTGAATATGGCTAATCAATTAAATTTAACTAGTGATGTCACCAATATTCATATAATCACTATCATATTGCTACATAAACTTAGCATTGTTCCTAAATGGTCTATATATATTGCTACGCTTGTATCATACTATATCATATTATTTTATTCGTCTAACATGTACTTGCAGACAAGCAGTAAGCATGATCAAACCAGAACATATGCAACGAAGAATTATTGATGGGCCAAAGACGACATAATACAAGAAGATTTCTCTGAACCGCCTAACAACCTATCCGGGGCCTCGCATCGGGGGTTCCGCTGCCCGGTCAGAGGACGGGGGTCGAGAGGGCGGCGCCCCCCTGTCAGAATAAATACGTCATCAAAAGGGCTATTGGTTTTCAAATTTATTTTATATTTTTCCTTTTATTGAGTATAGGAAAAATGTGAGATTGATCGGATCGGTACTGGCTTAGGTTTTTCTCAGTCTCCAAACAAAAATAAGCCTACCTTCTTATCCCAAACGTCCATAATTCCAAAAAGCCCAAAACCTATACAAATTTGGTCCATTCCATATTGTTCTGACCCAACAGAACTCAGACAAAACTCTGACCGAGTTCGGTCCGAGTTCGGTCTGAGTTCGGCCCGAGTTCGGTCTGGGTTATTTGAATTTTAGTTCCTACAAAATCTGCATCCAACAATCGTATACAAAATTCTAGCATCCGAACTCTGCACGAGTTCGGTCCCCCAAAAAGTGCTATAAATAGAGTTGAGATAACCATTCATTTCAATCATCCAATTTCATCTCTTCTCTTCTCTATCTAAAGTATTCTGAGCTTTTTATTTTCATATCTAATCTTTTACACTCTTAGCCAAGCCAGTACAGGTTCTGTTTAATCTAGAGTTTGGTATTGAAGAGTTGTATCGGAGGCTGTATTAAGAAAATGTTCCAGTTTTCCAATTGCCATCTGGAGTCGGTTATGCGCTGGTCACCAAACATGGTATTGTGAAGTCGGTCGTGCACTTGTTGCCAAGCACGGTATTGTAAGAGTTGTAAGCGCTCAGTTAATCTTGTGCCATAGTGGATTAACACCGAGCAAGAGTACTCGCGATTGGACTAGTCGACCTCTCAGAGAGAAACCAGTATACATCGTGGTGTTCACTAAGTTTGAATTCTTGACTCTTACTTTACCATATTTTATTCACCATATTTTATTTGCCATAATATATAACTGCTTAATATTTTTAATTGGTGATTATTTTTCGCTCCATACGTACACACTCTATTCACCCCCCCTCTAGAGGTGCTCAACGGTCCTACAATTGGTATCAGAGCTAGGACTCGATTATCTGGCTTAACATCCTTAGAGTAGATCCTTATTATCAATTGTTAACCTCTGATTCCAATTGCCTACAATTGGTATCAGAGCAGGTGCTTGTTATATAGATATTACTGTTTATACCAATTGCTCCCACATTTGTTATATCAGAGCAGGTTATATTCATATATAACACTCTAGAGTATTTACATATGACAGCCGTGAATTCAATATTCACAGGTGAAGTGCAATCCACAAATAGACTCCCACTATTTGATGGAACAAACTATAGTTATTAGAAAACACGGATGAGCTTGTACATGAAGTCTCAAGACTTTGACTTATAGTCAATTGTTGTCAATGGCTACCAAAAGCCTACTATCACATCTATTCTCACATCCTCTATAATCAACAAGCCTTATTATAGTTACACGGAGGAAGAGAAGAAGTTAGCTAGCCTTGATACAAAAGCAATGCATGCTTTTTATTGCGCTGTAGACATAAATGTATTCAATCTTATTACTACTTGCACAACATCTCATAAAATTTGGAAACTTTTTGAAGCTACTTATGATTACAGGTACGAAAGCAGTACTAGCACCTCCAGAGAGGAGGATAGTTTTTATAATGATGCAAATATGTGCATAATGGCATCGAGATTTAAGGTTCAATACAACCCTATATATGAAGAAGAGCTTGTATGTGATAACTGCAAAAAGATAGGCCACCTCAATGAAGATTATAGTACTGCTAGAAAGGAGACTCACTATAAATGATCAAACAAAGAAAGGTCGTCATCTCACAAGTACTCTACCACGAGCATATGGTGTGAAAACGAAGCAAGCAATTTCGAAAAAGAAGAGAGACCTCGTCAAGCTACAAATATATGCTCATTGGCATTATCTAACAAGGTACAAGACATCTCTGTTCTTGAAGAAAATGAATTCTCTTATGATGAGTTATCTGATGCTTTCAGTGATCTATTGAAAGAACACAAGAAAGTATTAGATAAGTATAAGCAAGCTAGAAAGGATATTCTCTGCTATAACCTTGAGAATGAAAAGCTTACTTGCTTATTGAATGATGCTAGAAACACTTCTACTTCTGATAATTCTGCTGAGATTTCCAAACTTAAGTTTAGATTGCATGAGGCACTTGAATGCATTGAGAAAAGCACTCAAGAAAATGCTAAACTTAAGAAGGAATTATAATCAGAAAAGAAGAAGTATTCTATTTCTTTATGTAGAATTGCTGTACATAGGACTAATGTTAATACTTTCTATCATTATTACGGTATGAATGGACACATTCCTAATCATGATCAGATTAGAAAGCTAGTTGATATGAACTTGTGCAAATGGATTCCCAAAGGTAACAAATATCGATCCAAGTACTGGATACCAAAGTCTTCACCTAATATTTCAGATGGAGCTACTTTTGATAAACCATAGAACCATGGAGCATGTTAGTGATTGCAAATGTACAACGGTCATCTTCCACGCAATTGTACCAACATATGTGTGGTCATTAGAACCACTTTGGTAACATGCTTTCTAAATAGTTTCTAATATCTAGCATGTTCTTATTGATGTCTTGCTATTAGCACTCAATGATATCTTTTAATTGTTTATTATTTATGTGAGTTATAATCCTAGCATGACTAGTTGTTTAGCTTAAATGATTATTTCAAACTATATAGTCTTTTACTCATTTTCTATTTATGTGACATGTCATATTTATCTATGTATGCTCTTTACTCTTAGTCTTTATCTATGAAGCATGCATACCACTCTAGTCTATAGGAGCTAGAGTTAATGTGTTTTTGACTCTCTGTCTTTAATATTTCTCAAATGGTCACTTCTTACCGATTTGTCTTTAACATGTCATATTTACTTTAATCGGTATTTTGTGAGTATGTATGTTTAGCACAAGTCTCTTTTTACTCAAAAGATGTATACATATATTTTTATGTTAACCTTGTGCTTACATAATATATTCATTATTGATTCTTATATCTTAACTGCTTATGAATCAATTACATCTTTGTCCAATAAAGCATATTTATACATGTTCTTGATCTTATGATAATTTTTCAAGGTTTATTAAGGATACATGAATATATTGCTCATATATTTCTTATATTGATATATATTTTGTATAAATATCTTTATGAGGGCATATGAGTTCAGCTCAAGTTCTACATTATTTTGCAAAGTATTTAATTATACTTGTTATCTTGAAACTTATGCTTATCTCATACTTCAGCTATTGATTACTTTGAGCAAATTTATGTTTTCCTCTCTTTTAGCTTCTTCCTCAAAGCCTCTCTTAATGATATTTTTTTGGCTTTTTGGTTGACATTTTGGATACATGACTCGTATTTGAATTATTTCATGTATGCAATTACATATATATATATATATATATATATATATATATATATATATATATTAGTAGAAAAAATATATTTATTAATGTCTTGCTCATGATTATTTGTGAGTGTTCTTTTAAGCTCGTTTGTTTTATCTTGATATGTTTATTGGTGCATACTTATACTATATATTTATCTCTATAGTGCACTATGAAAACTTTTTGAAAACTAGTTTTTAGTATCTTAATCTTGATGAGCATTCCTTGTTCATTCTTTGGGGATTTATTTATCTTATATTTAGGAATTTTGGATTTCGATGCTGATCAATGATACTATATTTTAATTGGTGATTATTTATCGTCTTTTATCTGCCATAATATATAACTGCTTAATATTTTTAATTGGTGATTATTTTCTGCTGCATACGCACACACTCAATTTATCCCCTCTAGAGGTGCTCAACGGTGCTACAATTGATATAGACCATTTAGGACAATGCTAAGTTTATAGGACAATGCTAAGTTTAAGTAGCAACATGATAGTGATTACATGAATATTAGTGACATTACTAGTTAAACATAATTGATTAGCCATAAACAAAAGCATGATATAATCATTGGGCTAACAGTAAATACTGTATAAGTTTGGTAAGGTATACTTGCCTGGTGGTAGCACGAAGAACCAACAATATACCGTCAACTAGTAAGCCATAAAGTCCAAATCTCACAACTATCTCAGAAAGCTGAAATAGACATTACCAACATTTTCAGAATAGTCAAATTATCTAGGATTGCCTGTCCATAAGTCTAATTCTAGACACAGGAGCAAAATGGTCATTTCGGGCCAAAACGATGTCCGTCGTTGGACCCGCTTTGCACCGAAAAACATGCCAGAGTCAATGGTCTGTAAAGTCATCAAACTACAGGTCTACGAATTCGTTTTGATAATATGAACCCAACGGTATGTCCAATTTTGGATTCCGGTGGGTCGTGCACGAAATTGCCCCTTGAGTCAGATCGTAGGGCCCGTAAAACAAAGATCCGATCAACTGTCTCAGAATCGGACCAAACTTAGCATACAGGACTAGAAAAACGATACGGTCCTGTTGGCGCAAGTTTCATCTCGATCTGACGAACGTGCACAAAGTAATTGAAAAATTTACAAAGAGACCGATACGATGAATTTTGACGGATACGCATCAAATTCGTCGCGCCCAATTTAAATTCTGTCGAAGCCCACACATCCGCGAAGTCGATACGCACCTTTCGATGCTTTCGGTTCGTGACAACCTCGTCCGATTTGTCGGAGCACATGCCATATCGGTGAAATTTTCCTAAATTCTCTGTTTTGAAAACTGTTTTTGGCAAATTTGGGATTCGGTTTTCTCGACGCGTAGTCGACGAAATTTAATTCCACAAGGATGGTCATAAAGCCCTATAGGTCTTCTATCACTAGCTTCAATTAGTTATAAAAAATTCTTGATTGTTTTCTCGAAATTTGGCTCCCAAAATTCAGTCCTAGGTTGTTAAAGGCCCTGTTTTGACTTTGGGATTCTATGGGTTTTCCTGATTTTTTAGGAATCTCCATGAACAATATAGTCCAAAACTGGAAGATCTATTTGAAGAGGATGGTAGAGGTTCAACTAGACTATGCATGGGAATTTACAGATCAAAAATAGGTGGATCATGGAAGGAGAAATTTAGGTTAAAACAGGGGTACCTGGGGGCGGTGGCTGCTCTATGCTGCAACAGCTGCTGTCCGACCGTACGTCTGCCAGCTGCTGCGAGGGCGGGGCGGCTCGCACGGCAGTCCAGAAGTGTGTGCTGGCGTCGGGGCTGGTGGGGCACGATGGAGGTGGCGGCGTTTAACGTTAGGGTTTTCTTCTCTCCCTCTCTCTCGTATATATATAACGAAGGTGTCGGGTTAGAGTTTCACGGGTTCGAGAAATATGGGAAAAGGCTATGTTCCGCTATGTGGGGTTTGGTGGGGGTTCTGCTGTGTGTGTGGGGGTTGGGTTTGCTTTTATTATTTTATTTCTTTTATTTCTTTACTTTTGTTAAAGGTATTTATGTATATATGTTCATATATATAAAATATATATATAATATATATATATATAATATATATATATATATATATATATATATATATATATATATATATATATATATATATAATACTCAAATAAAAATACTAAATTCCTACATACCCTTTTTCTAGTGTAGGATGTTTTAAATAAGGTATGTACATACCATCTAATACTTATTTTCAAAGAGATAGAAAACAAACAATAATAATTATATATATTCGTACAATTAACATAACAATGATAAAAACAATAATAAGGATAACAAAAATATAGTAAATCAATAATATATGTACATACAATTGCAAGTATAGTCTAAATATCGCCAAAATGTACAAGGATGACTAAGGAAGGTATTTATCCTATTTTTCAAGGTATATACAAATTAAAATAATAACTAGTACATATATTATACTTAATAGTAAGTTTATAGAAATTAGTCACTAGACTAGAAAATGAACTACCAATGTATATACACATCTACATATCTACTTGGACTTCTCTGAACGCACTATCCGACTACATGGGCTTGGGCTTGGTTCGGGTCCAGTCCAGGCTTGTTTGGTACAACCGAATTTTCTAAAGGTCATAATATTAATAAATAACTAATTAAATTATTCATATGGGTCAAGTCGCAACTTAGTCTTGTTTCCTATTTGGGACATACTTATGGTTTGGACTTCCTTAGCATGGTTAAAATACTAGTCAAAATACGCCACTACACTATCCGTGCCACGATTTCTAGTCACATCGTACTCCAAATCTCAATTATGACTAAGGCCATATATCGTAATAATTATTTAACTAAATATTTATAAAATTCCGAAAATTATCATTTAATTCAAAATAAAAAAATAAAAATTATTTTTAAAATTTTGGGAAGAGGAGTTACAGTTACTCATGTATGGACATCTATTTCTCTTCAGTCGTTCAGGATCTCAGGCGAGTACATTCTCTGATCGTTTTATACTTGCTAGGACTTATATTCTTGCTCTAGATTACTTTACTTAATGCTGTCACGATGTTATCATGGATTAGTACTATATGGATCATTTTATGAGATATTATCCCCAAGTGGGTGCATCGGGTATTTTATGTTCATGTACTTTATCATGTACATCATGTACTCCTTGGACTCATATCTATTCATGTATAATCATGTTCTCATGTGCCTTCATGTATACTCATGTGCAATCATGTACACTCATGTTCATATGAGGTTTTATATAAAGTAGTTATTCATGTGCAATAACGTAACTTGACTGTATCCTTGTACATTGATTGGGGTAGGGGCAAGTAGAAGTGGTTATGTGATCATTATCCCCAGTAGGTATTCATGTGCAACTCCGTAGCTTATTCATGTGCAACCCAACCTGTTTACAAAACCATCTTGTGCTCTAAATTACTTGGGTCTGTTTGGATAGTCTTTCTGAATTTTTTTCCTGAAAACAGTTTTATGAAACTAAGTTATAAAAGCGTTTTCTAAGTATAGAGATTCAGAGTTTACGTTTGGCTACTTTCATCTGAAAACTAGTTTTCTGGAAATTTTTTTTTAAGAACATGTTTGGTAAAAAAAATTTGTGTCAGTTTTTCTGTCATGTTTTTTGTGTCCGACTCTAGCTATTTCCTGTGTCCACACGAATCTCCTGTGTCCACACCAATCTCATGTCCGACTGGCCATTTCCGACTCTGACCATTTTCTGTGTCCCCAAACCCCACCGCCATCGTCGTCGAACCCACGAGCTCGCTGCGGAGGAGACCGCGGAGGAGCTCGCGACGACAGCCCACGAGCTCGTGGCGAAGTCGACGAGACCTCACGAGCTCAGTCGTAAGAATCATCGTGCGCTCACGAGCTCGCGGCGGAGGAGCCCACGAGTCCAGATCTGGCCCTTCCCCCACCGCCGAGCTCACGGCGGAGGAGCTCACGACCTCACGAGCTCGCGGCGGAGGAGCCCCGCCATCTGGCCCTTCCCCCACCGCCGCGACGAACTCGTCGGCACTCGAGGAATGTTTTTTTGGAAGAGGATCTTCTTCATTGTAGATGGGGAAGAAGCTTGGAAGGAGAGAACGAGGAGAGAAAGAGTTGGGGAATTTTTTTTTCTTTTGGGGGTGGGGGGAGTGGGACCCTCATGCTTTGTAAATATAATTTTGAGAAAACAACTCAAAGTTGTTTTGTGAAAGCTATGTTTAAAAGCTCCTCTCCGGAATGTTTTTTGGAAAATTGGTTTTGGAGTTGTGCAAGCCAAATGCTATCTTTGAAAATTTGTAAGTTTAAACTCATAACAGTGAGCAATAATGTATAACCAAACACACCTACAGTTCTTACTTATCATATAGATATTTTCAGTTTACAAATATCTCTCTTACTTTCATGTACATTTTATATAACGTTTCATGTATCTTACTCTATTGCTTGTTTTATATTTTGTCATGAAATGAACTGTTTGAGAGATATGTGCTCGTTCCTGTCCTGACTGGACCTGTTGAAAATATTACAGATGACACCGACGAGTTTTGCCCTACATATTACGGAGCAGGCCTAGATGACACTTGTGAGTCCACAGGAGGATCCAGCTCTAGCTGAGGACATCATCCCTATTGTCTAGACTAGATAGCTAGGCTTTATCTTATTTTATTATGCTATTTGTATTTGACATCTTCGTTGTATTTATTTCTAGATGTTGAGATGTTGTGTCGTTTAGACACTTAGACTTATTTCCTTCTGTTTGTATGTTCTCTTTTGAGATTTTATATCTATCATATCGTGCTGTTTCTACCTTAGAATTATGATTGAGTTGTACCTTCAGTATTGTCCTCCATTTGGAGAGAGTATGTTGTACAACTACATTTATACTATGTTAGATGTATGTGACCTAGGACAGCATTCTACCGTCGATACTGCGGCATAGACTGGACGTACCCACTTCTCGTGTCCCTACACTGGGTGCGGGTCATGACATGTTTTTAGTGGTGGCCCATGTAGATCTTTCAAGAGTCGCAATTAGTGCAATTTCGTAGTGGTACTCGAACTAGAGTATCACTACAGCCTACAGTAGGACATAGTTTTTGGGGTACTCAATCATATTTAGGAAAAACTCTTATCTAAATTCATGCCATCTAAATTCTTGCTGATATCACTTTTTCTTGAAATAAACTGTCCACCTTTGATTATATAGCTTCTTTCTCAGTATTGATTCCCTTATTTGATCTGTCTCCAGGATGGTACAGACACGATGTCATCGTTCCAGCCCAGAGGATACCACCGGGAGGTCTGCCACTTCTCGTCCGGTTCACCAGGGTCCTGGGGCCGCAGCTCTCCTTATTCCATCTAATGTCGGAGCTTCTGCCGCCTTTGGGGATGTACCTCCACCTGTTCAGAGGCTGACCCAAGTCATCCCAGATGTGTTCCAGTAGCAGCTACCTTTGGGATCGATCGACGCCGCTCAACTTTTTGCCTTCTTCTAGCAGATAATGAAGGCCCAGCAACGCCGGTCAGCTGATTTTAGGCAAGGCATAAACAATGCCCACCAGCTGGCTATGACGACAGTGGAGAGGGTTACCTCCCAGCCGCAGGGAGGACAGATGCAGCAGTATCAGCCGAGGACCCCGGGTATCTAGGACATCCAGAAGATGCGGCCACGAGACTTTCGAGGTTTCGAGGGGATTCTATATACCGATGACTGGATCGAGCATATAGAGGAGATCTTTCGTCTGGCACAGATACCAGTCGGGATTCAGATAGAGGCTGCGGGCAGCCAGATGCAGGACTAGCCCACACATGGTACCAAATATACCCTAGAGTGGGCACAGAGGGGAAACATAGGAAGCTTTCAAGAAGCTCTTCAAGGAGAAGTTCTTCTCGGATATAGCACTCGACGCCTTGGGGACGCAGTTTGAGAGTTTGGTTCAGGAGAACTAAACCATGGAGGAGTTTGTCGGTGAGTTCTGCCACCTGTGCAGATTCATTAAGGGCCTTAGTAAGACAACGAAGGCTAGGAGGTTCAGGAAGGGCTTGGTCAATGATGTCAAGTCCTTGACCATGAGCGACAGAGGTGCTAACTTCGAGGAGATTCTGTCGGGAGCTATAGCAACGGAGGACGACCTTAAGCTGAAGCCAAAGAGAGGTCGGGATGCGCATGGAGCCAGTAGCAGTGGAGGCCAAGCCAAGTGTAAGCCCCTGATTTTTGGATTTTATTTTTAATTAATTTTATGGATATTTTAATTTATTAAAGTTAATGATGACTATGTTAGTAGTTTACCGTAGCTTTGATTTTTGAAGCATAACAAATATTGTTTTCTCAAATCCAGTTCTATATTTGAATTTTAGACTCGTCCAACTTCAGTTTGATATATCATGTCCTATCCAAATTTATTTTTCAATATTCTTTTGACTTCGCACAACTTCGGGTCAACTTAGGCTATTTGATCATTTATCGTAATTCTAGGCCCAACTTCCAATTTGATTTTGGGATTTGAAATAGATCGAAACCGTTTGACCCAATATATAGTTTTGATCCATTTTGAGTCTACAATGCACATGCCTAGGGTGTACCATCCAATCGAGTTACCATGTGCCACTTATTTACAATGGCACATGAGACTCATTAAATTGATTCTCGGGTCCAATTTGACTAGTAAAACTACTTGGACCCTAACCTAGTCAATTCTACTAGTTAAAGCCTAACTAGGATTACCAAAACTAAGTGAACATATAATAAAGTGAATTTTTGAGGATTAGTTGCAGCCATGGACAATAATTCATATATATATTTGGCTTGGTCAGACATCTAACCAAAATAGAAAACCTATTACTAATAGTATGATTTGGAGAACTAAATCATATCCAAATTAGATCAAACCAAAGCCCATGCCCTAATAAAATATATACCTATCAAACCCTAACCTTCCCTCTCTCTTCATAACTACCAACACCCTACGTAGCCCCTACTTGTACATGGCCACAACCTCCCAACCCAAAACCCTAGCCGATCTCCCTTTCTTCACAAAATATGATTTCTCCTCGATTTCTCTGCCAACCACCACCACTCTTGTGACCCCCTCAACATCCTTTTCTACCCTATCAACTGTAGGTGCAACCTTGCGGCTGTTAGAGAGGTGCACAACACGCTACTTGGGCCGAAACTCTATCGAATCGAAGTCTGAAATGTCACAACAGGTTAGTCGAATTGTAGATGATGTTTCATCCACTTTTTCTCATTTATTTCTCCTCAAACCAAATCTGAGAGTTACATTTATATATCTACTCCAACCTCTGATCGCCGGATCTCCTAGTTCCAAGCGGTTTGTCCGTGGCATTGATTCTACGACTGGATATCCAGAACTGATAAATTCTGTTCCGGGCTACTTTTTTGCCTATCTAATGTCAGTTTCTAGCTTTTTATATTTTTATTCAGAATTTAGACGTCGATAACTTTCTGTCGCATATCTGAAAGTTCGCATCCGATTGCTACTTTTAAAAATTCAAGACCTTTGTCGTGTCACCGACTCCGAAAAATTCTGCTTCACTTGTGTCGAAAAGTGTCAAAACTCAATGGATCCATATTAAACGTTATGTTGTGCAAGGTTTATCAATATAAAAACTATTTTAACTAATTTTTGGGATTTTTATAGAATTTATTAATTTTATTTAATCGTTGTTTCAGGGCTAAATTAATGTGTCCAATTGAGGAAGTCATATGTGGCATTGACATAGGACCTCTGGTGAAAGGGTTTCCCTATTGAAAATATAATTATCACAATATATAAGTATTTATAGATACATTTTAGAATTTAAATATATTATTTCGTTATAATTGTAAAGTATTTACGAGAGGTTTTGGTCCCTATATGTGCTTATATAATAGATGCAGTATCGTAACAACGTTATGACAACTAGGAGACGTTGATACTCATATAATTTAGGTATGGTATGTTGATATAGAATACTAAATTTAATGTATTATTATAGGTGAGCTTGGAAGGATCGACAGGGACACCAGAGTTGGTCAGGCCTACCCGCAGACAGCAGTTACAGGCAAGCGTGCCTTAGCTTCATTACAGATTATTCTTTTCTGGTCTTTTTAATTAGCATTGCATGATGTAGGACGGTGATACTTAATGTCCATTTATAGACGGGTGCCGATGTCATGATAGTAACATCGAGTATTGATATTAGGTATTACGTACATAGTAATGTGTCCAATGACACAATTGACCACAGGACACCGACACATTTATGATGCGAGGTTTACATGACTATTTATGGTATTGACCTCATGTTAGCATTCTAGATTTCTTTATCAATATTGCTTTTACTTTCGAGATGACTGTATAGACTTGATATTGCTAGATTCTAGACATGGGAATTAGAAATAACTTGACTACAATATCAGACCTATTGTCGTGTGGCCCGTTGTTTAGTGACCTTTATCTCTATAGCAGAGTAAAGGATTATCACTGTCGAGAATTGATTGTCCTTGGTGCCATGACACGGGTACTGGGGACAATACCCTGCTGAGGTGCTAGTGAGCCTTAGTTGAAGGGGTCTGGTGTTCTAGAAAAGTATCTTACTTGCATAGCACATAGACGGATAAAGTAGATTGCCTTAGTTCTTATTTTTATTTCTGTACCTCGGTATGTATATTATGCACCTTGCTAGTCCTCTGAGGACCTGGCTATTTCCCAAGCTTAGACGAAGCTGAAGACTACCCGGAGGTTTACGGTTCGGGAGCTGAGATCGGAGGCGTACCGGCACAGGAGGATGAAATAGTACCAGAGGATTTCTCGTGATCATGTTATCTTCATATTTAGTCTTGCTACATTATTTCATTTTCTTTTCATCAGACTTGTAGTTGATTTGTACTTTGTTTCTATTTCTATGGTTTCAGGATGTCTTACCCGCACAGACTTCATTACTTTTATTGCTGGATATTTGAGACATTTTCTTATTTATTCTTGATCTCTTTGTAGACTCTGTGGATGTGATTAGATGTATATACCTGTGGACTGTGTTGTATTTCTTGGTGTTATCATGATTTACAGCTTAAGTATTTTGCTAATAGGCATGTTGTGTAGCTTGGCCCATTGGTGAAGTGCTACTGGCATGTATTCGTATACCTGGTCCTACGTATTTTGGGACTGGAGCATTACATATTTTTGTGGTGGCCCATGAAAGTCTACGTTAATCACTTTAGTTACGTTAGTGTGCCAGCGTGAGCCTACAAATAGAATAGAAAAGACCCATAGGATCACATCCACATGCTTGACACCTTCCTTGATTCGTTTTGAACTCTCACTTGACTTCTTGATTTGCATCTAGTTTGATTATGTTCTACCGTAATCCTTATTTATTCATGCTAGTAAGACAAATCTTCATAATGGATGTATCTTCCCTTACTATCACATCAGAAAAGCATAGGCATAGACACTAGAAGTCATAGGTGCAGGTGGAGTCTTCGTGAATTTTGCGAAGTCGTAGTGATACCTATGATAATCGTACTACTACGAGCCTGTAACCAATTAAGGAATAGGACTTGAGGATACATCCACAAACATGATTATAGACTTTTCGCAGACTCTTCAGCATGATTGCTTTCATGTTATCTTATTTCTTAATATGATTGCTTTTGTGTTCTTCCTTACTCGTGATTTGACTAAACCCTTCCCTATTGACTTCTTGAGTAAATCTTCTCGTTCATTTTCTCTAATTTTTTGGAAACTGCCTTATGGATTGGTCCAAGGAAAAGTTTGAGAAATTATATTTATCCTTGTATTACGGAATCAAAGTTTTTGTAGCTGGAGAAATACTGGCGAGGCAAGACTTCAGATAACGGCATCATGGCTACATATGTTTCTCAAATTCTACTTGAATCATATCCTATGCATGTTGACATTTTTTCTATGTTTTCGTAAAAAGTTAATTCAAAAATATTTCATGGATTTGTCCATAATAAGCTCAAGAACCTGTATTACCTGGCATGGTAGATGTGCACTACAACCATCCGTCGTATTAGGAACAAGAAAGTTATTTGCAGCCAGATGCACACTGGCATGGCAGTAACTTTATGTGACATAATCACGGAGATATATGGTTCTCGAGTCTTACCTAGACTATGTCCTATGCATCTTGTTCGGCTTCACATCGTTCTTGGAAATAATTCGACAAACCTTCCTGCTTTGTTGACCCTATCATTGTTTGAAATTGGTATATAGGTTTGTTTTACCTAATTTTAGGTTTCCGTTACCTTCTACTTATTAAATAACCAAAATAGTTAAACCTTATAATTATACTATAGAATATAATTAAGCTAGATTATTGGTGTAATTATGAGGATGGGTAGCTAGAAACAGATAAGTTTCTTAGAGATAGATCCTAGTAAGATTATGAGTCAAGTATGAGTGTCTGGATATCGGATGCATAAAGCCTATTAGGAGAAATTGCTAGGAGTGAACTAACGAGTATCATTGTATAGGTTATAATACTATACCTATGATAGAATAGTACGACTAGTGGTTTTAGAATTTTTCTACAATAAATACTTTAATCCTTTTTCCCTAGCTTATTTTCGAGAAGCATCTTAGAGTTGTGCTGGGAGTATTAAGGAAGGAGAGATGGTATGCTAAGCTTAGTAAGTGTGAATTTGCCTTCATAGAGTTCCTTTCCCTGGATACATTATCTCGAGAGAAGAACTTTTAGTTGATCAGGAAAAGATAGCTACTGTAGAGTCTTGGCCGACACCAACATCAGTTACAGAAGTTAGGAGTTTTTTGGGACTTGCAGGGTATTACCACAGGTTTGTAGAGAATTTCTCACGGATTGCAGAGCTGATGACACGGTTGACCCGTAAGGATCAGGAGTTCCAGTGGACAGAGGATTGTTAGAAGGCTTTTGAAGAGTTGAAGAAGAGGTTGACCTCAACACCTATTTTGATACTTCCTTCTGGATCGGGAGTATTCATTGTATACAGTGATGCGTCGGGTAGTGGACTTGGATGTGTTTGGATGCAACATGGAAGGTCAAAGCCTACGCATCGAGGTAACTAAGAGCACATGAGAAGAATTACCCTACTTATGATTTGGAGTTAGCAGTTGTGATCTTTGTATTGAAGATGTGGAGTCATTATTTGTACGGAGAGCGTGTAGAGATATTTACGGATCATAAGAGCTTGAAGTATGTCTTCACGCAAAAGGAGTTGAATATGAGACAGAGGGGGTGGTTGGAGCTCATGACTGACTATGACATAGATTTACAGTACCATCCTGGCAAGGCGAACGTAGTAGCGGCCGCTTTAAGTAAGAAGCCTACTGCATATTTCTTGACATCTCAGCCGTAGTTATTAGAGGATCTTCAGGAGCTTGGAATAGAAGTCATTATGTTGGGACAACAATGAGTACTTACCAATCTTGAAGTATATTTGTCACTTGTGGATAGAATCAAGGTAGCGTTACCTACAAATGCAAGATTTTGAAGACTTCGTAAAAGGACAGAGGTAAGAGAGACAGATACTTAGACCATAGCTTGTGTCGCAGATAGTTGAAAAAGTGAAGCGAATTCAGAGTCATCTTCAGGAAGCTCAAGACCGGCAGAAGCATTTGGCCGATACGCATCGTCGACCACTGGAATTCAAGGAGGAAGAGCATGTATTTTTGAGGATCTCACCGACTCGGGGTATCATTAGATTCGGGAGTAGAGGGAAGTTGAGTCCAAGGTATATTGGACTGTTCGATATCATTAAGCTTATAGGAGAGGTGGCATATAGTCATGCATTACACCATCACTAGAAAGTGTGCATAATGTATTCCATGTCTCACAGTTGAGGAGGTATGTGACTGATCCCAGTCATGTGGTCGAACACTCTGAGATCATGGTTGGACCCAGTTTATCATACGAGGAGCAGCCAATGGACATCTTGGATACGAGTGAGAAGAAGCTCAGAGGACAGACAATTAGACTGGTTCATGTTGCATGGAGGCACCATTCTCCGGGAGAATCAACTTGGGAGTGTGAAGATTCTATGCGTGAGCGTTATCCCCACTTATTCGAAGATGCCGGTAAATCTTAACTTAATTATTCTTATGATAAGTTTTTTTCTGTATAGAATTGTGTTTATGGATATTATTTTTATTCAGGGTAGGTTGTACGCCCCCTAATTTTTGGATTTTATTTTTAATTATTTTTATGGATATTTTAGTTTATTAAAGTTATTGATGACTATGTTAGTAGTTTACCGTAGCTTTGATTTTTGAAGCACAACAAATATTGTTTTCTCAAGTCCAGTTCCATATTTGAATTCTAGACTCATCCACCTTCAGTTTGATATATTATGTCCCATACAAATTTATTTTTCAATATTCTTTTGACTTCGCACAACTTCGGGTCAACTTAGGCCATTTGATCATTTATCGTAATTCTAAGCCCAACTTCCAATTTGATTTTGGGATTTGAAATAGATCGAAACCGTATGACCCAATATATGATTTTGATCCATTTTGAGTCTATAATGCACATGCCTAGGGTGTACCATCCAAATGAGTTCCCATGTGCTTCTTATTTACCATGGCACATGAGACTCATTAAATTGATTCTCGGGTCCAATTTGACTAGTAATACTACTTGGACCCTGACTTAGTCAATTCTACTAGTTAGAGCCTAACTAGGATTACCAAAACTAAGTGAACATATAATAAAGTGAATTTTTGAGGATTAATTGTAGCCATGGACAACAATTCATATATATATTTGGCTTGGTCAAACATCTAACTAAAATAGGAAACCAATTACTAATAATATGATTTGGAGAACTAAATCATATCCAAATTAGATCAAACCAAAGCCCATGCCCTAACAATATATATATACCTATCAAACCCTAAACATACATCTCTCTTCATAACCACCAACACCCTACGTAGCTCCTACTTGCACGCGGCCACAACCTCCCAACCCAAAACCCTAGCCAACCCACCTTTCTTCATAAAATATATTTTTTCCTCGATTTCTAAGCCAACAACCACCACTCTTGCGACCCCTCAACATCCCTTCAACCCTAGCAACTGTAGGATCAACTTTGCGGCCGTTAGAGAGGTGCACGACGCGCTACTTGGGCCAAAACTCCGTCGAATCGAAGTCTGAAATGTCACAACAGGTTAGTCGATTTGTAGATGATGTTTCATCCACTTTTCCTCATCCGTTTCTCCTCAAACCAAATCTAGGAGTTACCTTGGTATGTCTACTCTAACCTATGAACGTCAAATCTCCTAGTTCCAAGCGGTTTGCCCGTGGTGTTGATTCTGCGACAGGATATCTATAACTAATGAATTCTGTTGCGAGCCACATTTTGCTTATCTAAGCTTAGTTTCTAACCTTTTTATATTTTTATTCAGAATCTAGATGTTGATACCTTTTCGACGCATATCTTAAAGTTATGTTTCGCATCTGTTTGCTATTTTTAAAAATTTAAGATATTTGCCGTGTCACCGACTCCAAAAAATTCTCCTTTACATGTGTCCAAAAGTGTCAAAACTCAATGGATCTATATTAAACTTTATGTTCTGCAAGTTTTGTCATTATAAATACTATTTTAATAATTTTTCGGATTTTTACAGAATTTATTAATTTTATTTAATCGTTGTTTCGGGGCTAAATTAATGTGTCGAATTGAGGAAGTCATACGTGGTATTGACATAGGACCTCTTGTGAAAGGGTTCCCCTATTGAAAATATAATTATTGTAATATATAAGTATTTATAGATAAATTTCAGAATTTAAATATATTATTTTGTTATAATTGTAAAGTATTTATGAGAGGTTTTGGTACCTATATGTACTTATATACTAGATGCGGTGTCGTAACAACGTTATGACAACTAGGAGACGTCGATACTCAAATAATTTAGGTATGGTATGTTGATATAGAATATTAAATATAATGTATTATTATAGGTGAGCGTGGAAGGATCGATAGGGACATCAGAGTTGGTCAGGCCTACCCGCAGACAGCAATTACAGGCAAGCGTGCCTTGCCTTCGTTACAGATTATTCTTTTCTGTTTTTTTATTCTTTTTGATTAGCATTGCATGACGTAGGATGTTGATACTTAGTATCCGTTTATAGACGGGTGCCAATGTCATGATAGTGACATCGAGTATTGACATTAGGCATTACGTACATACTGATGTGTCCAATGACACAATTGACCACAGGACACCGACATATTCATGATGCGAGGTTTACATGACTATTCGTGGTATTGAGCTCGTATTAGCATTCTAGATTTTTTTATCAGTATTGCTTTTGCTTTCGAGATCACTATACCGACTTGACATTGCTAGATTCTAGACATGGGGATTGGGGAGAACTTGACTGCAATATCAGAACTATTATCGTGTGGCCCGTTGTTTAGTGACCTTTATCTCTTTAGCAGAGTAAAGGATTATCACTTTCGAGAATTAATTATCCTTGGTGCCACAACACAGGTACTGGGGACAATACCCTGCTGCAGTGCTAGTGAGCCTTAGTGGAAGGGTCTGGTATTCTAGAAAAGTATCTCACTTGCATAGCACATAGATGGATACAGTAGATTGCCTTAGTTCATATTTTTATTTTTGTACATCGGCATGTACACTATGCACCTTGCTAGTCCTTTGAGGATCTGGCTATTTCCCAGGCTTAGTCGAAGCTGAAGACTACCTGGAGGTTTACGGTTCGGGAGCTGAGACCGAAGACGTACCTGCACAGAAGGAGGAGATAGTGCCAGAGGATTTCTCGTGATCATGTTATCTTTATATTTAGTCTTGCTATATTATTTTATTTTCTTTTCATCAGACTTGTAGTTGATTTGTACTTTGTTTATATTTCTATGGTTTAAGGTTGTTTTACCCGCACAGACTTCATTACTTTTATTGTTGGATATTTGAGACATTTTCTTATTTATTCTTGATCTCTTTGTGGACTCTACGGATGTGATTAGATGTATATACATGTGGACTATGTTATATTTCTTGGTGTTATCATGATTTACAGCTTAAGTATTTCGCTAATGGGCATGGTGTGTAGCTTGGCCCATTGGTGAAGTGCTGCTGGCATGTATTCGTATACCTGGTCCTACGAATTTTAGGACTGGAGTATTACACCAAGAGGCTCCATTTTTAGCAGCAGCAACACTTCCAGTAGAGGCCGTTCCAATAGCAGTTTCAGGGACAGGGTCATACACCTTTTCGGCTGGTGCAGCAGCAGTCGAGATAGCAGCAGCGTGCACCCAGACACCAGTAGGCCACCAGTTGTACTGTCTGCAAGAAGCCAGGGCATGTGTGGAACGACTGCAGAAAGAGGCTAGGCAATTGCCTACTCTGCGGTTCAGCGGAGCATCAGCTGAGGGAGTGTCCCCTGTCTTTTGGACGTACAATTCAGGAAGCTAGAGCCAAGGCTCCGGTAGGGCAGCAGAAGGGACCACCATTGCAGACACATTAGTAGAGGTTCATCCAACACCAGCAACAGGCTAGGGAAGGCCAGCAAGGGCGAGCTTTTGTCATGGCAGCTGAGGATGCAAAGGCCATAGGACATCTGATCGCAGGTTCTGTTCTCCTCGACTCCATTCCTGCTTTTGTATTGTTCGATTATGGTGCTTTCTATAGTTTTGTGTCTATATCTTTTGCTATTAGACACCATATTATTTTTGAATCATTAACTAGGACTTGCAAGATCATGACTGGGGGTGGTATCATCCTTGTCTGTGATATTTGCAAGGATCGGAGAGTTATTATGGGAGGCCGAGAACTAGATTTGAGTCTGCTCGTAACGTCATTACCGAACTACGATATTATACTCGGGATGGATTGGTTGAGCGGGCACCATGTCTTTATAGATTGTCGTGGTAGCAGAGTTCTTTCCAGATCGTCGAGAGAGCCAGAGTTAGAGCTCGCCAGACGAAAGACGGAGCAGAGCAGCGAAGTTTTCTGCGGAGCTCGAGTGGAGGAGCAAAGCATGCCACATCCATTGATAGCAGAGTTCATGAATGTCTTTCCGGAGGAGTTGCCAGGACTACCACCAGACAGAGACGTTGAGTTCTCTATAGACTTGGTTTTCGGCGTAGAGCCGATATCTCAGCACGTCTATAAGGTAAACAATAATGAGTTGGTGGAGTTGAAGAAACATGTGGATGAGTTGTAGGACAAAGGCTTCATCCGATTGAGTTCTTTACCATAGGGTGCACCGATGCTTTTTGTGCCGAAGAAGGATGGATCGGTATGGATGTGTATCGACTACAGGGCAGTCAACAATCCCACAATCAAGAACAAGTACCCGCTGCCGAGGATCGATGACCTCTTCGATCAGTTGAGCAGAGTGAGGGTATTTTCTAAAATTGATCTGAAGTCAGGCTACCATCAGGTGATGGTGAAGAGGAGGATATCCCGAAGACAGCATTCAGGATGCGGTATGGCTAGTTTGAGTTAATGGTGATGTCGTTTCGGTTAACTAACGCCCTGGCGGTGTTCATGAACCTGATGCACAAGGTGTTCCACCAGTACTTGGACAAGTTCGTGGTGGTGTTCATCGATGATATATTGGTGTATTCGAAGACCACAGAGGAGCATGAGGAGCATTTGAGAGTGGTTCTGGAGACTCTCAGGAAGGAGGAGCTTTATGGCAAGCTCTTAAAGTTTGAGTTCTTCCTAGATCAAGTTGATTTCCTAGGTCATATTGTGACTGGAGATGGGATCTCAGTTGACCCGAGGAAGTTCACGACAGTTGAGGCATGAACAGCACCAAGTTCAGTTGCGGAGATCAGGAGCTTATTGGGATTGGCAGGCTACTACAGGAGGTTCGTTCAGGATTTTTCCCGGGTTGTATAGCCATTGAATAGGCGGACCCGAAAGGACACAGAGTTTATCTGGTCAGAGGAGTGTCAGGTCACTTTTGATGAGTTGAAGAAGCGGTTGACGACAGCTCCGATTCTGACATTGCCATCAGGATCAGGCAGGTACACTATCTACAGTGACGCCTCAGGAAAGAGTTTGGGTTGTGTCTTACAACAGCATGGGAAGGTAATTTCCTATGCTTCCAGGAAGTTACGTCCATATGAGAAGAACTATCCTACCCATGAGCTGGAGTTAGCAGCAGTTATCTTTTCTCTGATGTTGTAGAAATACTATTTATACGGAGTGCGAGTGGAGATCTTCACAGACCACAAGAGCTTGAAGTATGTGCTTACACAGAAGGAGCTCAACATGAGGCAGCGGAGATGGTTGGAGTTGATGAAGGACTTCGACATTTTATTGCAGTATCATCCAGGAAAGGGCCAACGTTGTTGCCAATGCCTTGAGTAGGTATCCGATAGCCATGTGTTTGACGATAGATCGTCACTTGTTAGCAGATTTGGAGATCCTGGAGAGCGAGGTGATAGTGTCGGGAGTTGATATACAGATGTGGGGCCTGCAGATTCAGTCGGACTTGTTGGAGAGGATCAAGTTGACTCAGTTCGACAATGTTGCTCTGCGGTCTATCCGAGAGCAGGTTCGAGCAGGACTGGTTGATGAGTTTGTTATTGCAGAGGATAGCACATTGAGGCACGGTTCCAGACTGTATGTGTCAAGTGGAGACCTTCGAGAGCAGGTTATACAGGAGGCCCACCATTTTCAGTACTCTATGCATCCAAGTGCTAACAAGATGTATAGAGATCTGAAGGAGCATGTATGGTGGTATGGGATGAAGCGGGAGGTAGCATGCTTCATAGCCAGATGTTTGGTCTGCCAGCAGGTAAAGACAGAGAGGCAGAGGCCAGGAGGACTGTTACAGCCATTGCCCATTCCGAAGTAGAAGTGGGAGCACATTACGATGGACTTTGTTTCGAGATTTCTGCGTACACCAGGAGGAAAAGACGCAATTTGGGTCATCGTAGACAGGTTGACCAAATCAGCCCACTTCTTGCCATTCAAAGTAGGTTTATCTACGGAGAAGCTAGCACAGATCTACGTGGGACAGATTGCCAGACTTCATAGAGTTTCGGTAAGCATTGTCTCGGATCAGGATAGTTGCTTTACTTCCCATTTTTGGCAGAGTTTGCATATTAGTTTAGACACTCAACTCAAGTTTAGTAGTTCATACCATCCTCAGATGGACTGACAGTCAGAGAGGACTATTCAAACACTCGAGGACATGCTGCGGACTTGTGTCTTGGACTTTGGAGGTTCATGGAAGGATCATTTGCACTTGGTAGAGTTTGCATACAACAACAACTTCCAGGCCAGCATTGAGATGTCACCATTCGAGGCATTATACGGGCACAAAAGTCGTACTCCTTTGTCTTGGGATGATGTTGGAGAATGAGCTTTATTGGGACCTGAGATGGTTGTAGATGCAGCCTAGAAGTTAAAGCTCATCAGGGATCGACTTTGCGTGACGTAGGACAAACATCAGCATTAGGCCGATAGCCACCGCAGACCTTTGGAGTTTGAGGTACAGTTTAGAGTTAGGATTAGGATTAGTTTAATTTTATGATTTTGATTTATCATGTTTGATTGTTATTGTTAATTTGAGACCTTGTTTGTTATAGGTTGGAGATATGGTATTCTTGAGGATATCTCCGACACGTGGTACTATACGCTTTGGTGGAGGTGGAAAGCTTAGCCCGTATTTCATCAGACCTTTCGTTATCAACGGGAGAGTCTGTGACGTAGCATACAGGCTAGACCTGCCACCTGCATTATAGGGAGTCCATAATGTATTTCACGTGTCACAGTTGAGACTGTACATGGCAGATCCTAGCCAAGTACTCGATCATTCCGAGATCAAGGTGGGACCAACTCTTAGTTATCCAGAGCAGCCTGTAGAGATTCTGGATCGATGAAAGAAGGTGATGAGGAATAGACGATACCCTTGGTTTGCGTTGCATGGAGGCATCGTTCTCTACGAGGGTCTACCTGGGAGAGGGAGGGTGAGATGCACGAGCGACACACTTATCTTTTTGGACCTTGAGGTATGATTTTCTATCCTTCTCATCTGTTTAGTTTCGTCTTTAAATTTTGAGGACAAAATTATTTTAAGGAGGGTAGACTTGTCACTACCATATTTTTAGCCTATGGGTATTTTGGTCATTTATGACTTTTTATTAAAATTGAATTTTTATTATTATTAATTCATATTGTGCTAATTAATGTATTAAGCCTTAACCAAGAATTGCCCTAATATAGATGTTAGTCATTAGCCTAGATATTGCATTAGAAGTTTCTAACTAGAGGATAAGGTTAGAAATATCTAGATATTTTAGCTAAGGTAGATATTTAGCTTGAAACCTAAATATCTATTTGGGCCTTTAGCTTAAGGGCTAAGTTTACTTGAAGAAAGAAGCCTACCCATTTCTCTAAATATCTACCAAACCCTAGAGACACCCCTTGTCTGCCATCAAAGGGTCCCCTCCCCTATATAAATACATGTTAGCACACCTCTTGCCTCTTTTCATTCACACCTAAACCCTAAATTTAGTTCTTCCCCAAAATTACCCCCTTTTCTCCAGATCAACTCCAAATTGAGCCTAATCAATTGCAACACACTCCCCTAGTGTAGAGGAGGTCAATAGAGGCTAGCTAGTAAGGATTGAAGGCTCTTGGACCATAGCAAGTTGGTGAAGGATCTCATTTCTAGGCTTTTGCTTTGAGATTCTAACTCTCAATAGTTAATGGCTTCTAACCAATTAAAGTTCTAATTTCTTTTCAAAAATGCATGTATCTAAGTACCATGCACCAGTAGACCAAGTTTGGCAGGATTTCGTGTCCATTTGATATGCGTATCGGAGGCGTATCAAAGTATAGTGTAAAGTGTTTGGTGAAATGCCACATAGGATTTTACTTTGCTGTTTTCCAAAACTAATTACATAGATTTATAGCCCTTAATGTGTAGATCACGTATCCCTTTGACTGAGAATGATTCGACACGTTTTTTGTGTCCAAAACTAGACACGGGATGCCCGCACACGTTGTATGCAGTGCCCTGCTGACATGACCCTCGTGCTCGCAGCACAGGCCACGTGGACCTGTCAAATTTGGCATGGAGGTGGGGGCCATGACTGTCAGGCCACTCCTAAAGTTTTAGATGAGTTGGTGTCGTGTCGAGTGAGTTATGACACTAGCATTGATTTTACACTGACTCACACACGCGAACTGGGGCCACTGAGACGTCGCTGGACAAGACACACGATACACATTGGACACATCTTAGGGTTACTGACATGTAGCCCTATGACTCACATATCCTAGAATACGACCACGAGACCTACGAGTGGACACGTTGTGTCCTAGTGCACTCGACACGCGTGAACGATGCTGTGTTCTGCCCAGTTTGATTTCCCCTTTTTGATACTATTTTGGACATGTAAAACTTGGTTAACACGTGGGGCAACCTATGTCAGTGTGCTCATGAAGTTTCTTTAGGACCGTTGTATACCTCTAGAGGCGGGTAAATAGAGTGAGTGCGAGTGCAGCAGAATAAATCGCCACTTACAAATTAAATGCAGATAACTATGGCAGTAAATAAACAGACAATAAATAAATGTAGCAAGAGATCAGAGAATAAAACTCAGTGAACACCGCGATATATACTGGTTTCCCTCATGGAGGACTAATCCAATCGCAGCTACTCTTGCCTGCTGTTAATCTACTATTCACAAGCTAATTGAGAGCTTGTAGTCTCTTTACAATACCGTGATTGGTGACAAGTGCACGACCAACTTCACAACACCGTGCTTGGTAACGAGCGCATGACCGGCTTCTAAAACAGAGATGATTTCTGAACTTAAACGACCTGTTTACAACTCTGAGAACCAAATAACTCTAAATCGAATCGATATTTCTGGCTTTGGCTAAGTGATGTATAGGTGGAGTATGAAAGCTTTTAGAACACTGAACAACACTTTAGGAATAGATAGAGAGAAGAATTGATGAGTGATTTGAAAATGAAATTTTCTCTTCTATTTATAGGTGTTTTTGAGAACCGAACTCGGGAAGAGTTCGGGTGGAGTTTGGATGCAAAGATTTCGCAAACGAATATTGCATGCAGATTTGGAGGTAACAAACATTTGATTTTAAAATGATCTAACTCGGTCCGAACTCGGCCCGAACTCGGCCTGAGTTCTATCTAAGTTCATCTAGTATTTAGAAAAATATTTTGTCAAAATTCTGTTGCAAATGATAGATGGAACTTTTGGTAAGTAGACTTTGAATGAATAGGTAGGCTTTATAGAAGAGTGGACTGTGAATAAGCTAAGCCAGTAATACTCAGTCGATTTTACAATTTGTATCCTAGACTCAATAAAGGATAAAATAGATAATAAAAAATGACTCAGACTGATTCCAGTGCATAATTAGTTCGGGATGATGATTTTCATGCTTGCTGATGTTGTAGTACACTCTCTGATATTAAATTTACTTGACCTAAAATGTTAGAAGTAGTTTGTATATTTTGTGTACTAACTTAAGTCATTTGTTGATTTATCAAAATTGGGTGTGACCATTTGGTAATGGGCCAACAATTTTTTCCATTTTGATAATTGACAAACTTTAGTCTATACCAAAATATATCTAATAACGTGAAATAAAAATACCTGATTTGTTCTTTGAATCAACTAGTTGATTTTGTTTTGAAGAAAATGGTATTGCACTTTCTCCCACTTTGTCATGTTGAAAATATTTTGGCTCTCCCGTAATGTGTGAAGCCAACAATGCTCACTAGAAGACAAAGAAATAACATATCCATATATAACAAGTCATAGCAAAAGTAAACTAGAAGTAGCAGTGAGAAAAGAAATAACTGAAATTTCATAATATCACTAGAATAAGATGCAACTAACAAAAACTGCATAAGTCATAACTCAAAAGTTTATGACTATAAAAAATCAAATAAAAAGTCTAGCTCGAATTTAGACTGGTACATCATAAAAAAAACTATATAGATCATCATCTAACAACTACATCCAAAAACTACTAACTATAGTACCACATCACAATGGTGTATCATCACCTCTAGGAGCATCCGGTGGAAAGTAAGCTGTAGTAGGATCGAAATGAGCAAATATGGCCTCATCATCGAACCTCAGACCAGTGAATCTGGGGTGATAGATCATCGGAACAGGATGAGTGGGATCATGAGATAGACTCTAGTATATATCAGCAATGCTAGCTGTTCCGCAACACCTGTGCTTGGGTGATGTGGCGGAACTCATAGTCAATGTAACTCTGATGACATTGAGCTAAGAGGGCAACAAAGTCATCAAAGTACTGATAAAAGCCTGGGTCGAAGCCAGGAGCAGGGGCTGGAGCAGGAGCCTGAGGGTCATCATCATGAACCGGAGCAGCAGGTTCGGCACTGGGTGGAGGAGGAGGGTTGGGATACAACCTAGCTCTAATAATCTCAGTAGTAGGAGAAGAGAAAGGATAGATTTGAAGATCAATTTCAAATCTCTTGAAGATAGATGCCAGGTGCATTGGGTAAACAAGGTTACGCCCCGCACTTTTGCAATTGAGCATCCAGGCCATAAAAGTCTTAGGGATAGAGAAATGAATGCCAAAGTGAATATGATACATCGCAGATAATTCCATGAAGGTGATCTCATCAGAAGATCCCCTTTTCGGAAGTGAAGCAGAGAAAATAAAGCGATGTAGTTCATAGAAGTGTTGATTCAAGTGTTTTGAATACACCATACGTGGGATAGGACGAGGGTGACACATCAATTCTTTGAAGGAGTCAAGGGTGACACCTTCTGGAAACTGGACGTAGTTAATGTCAACCAATGCTTCACCAATATTAGGAACGTGAAAATATTCACTGATATCAGTGGCATTGAACTCAAGTTCTTGTCCAGCAACACAAGAATAGAAATTGCCATTATCTTTTACTTGCAAGTTGCAGTAAAACATCCTAACGACATTATCATATATATTATCAGCAACTTCAAAGAAGACCCAAAATCCAAGTCGTTTAAAGGTAGGAGCATATTCAAAAAATATTGTGAAGTTGACACAAGCTCCAGCACAGATTTTACGACCAAAGGAGGAATCAAACCAATGATCGGAAAATTCCCTGTCAGGAAATAGACCGGAGTCATAGTCGTCTTTAACAGAGGGACGAGCTGGACTAAAAACATTGGTTGGGAATAGTCAGATAAAGATGATCCTGCTTGGGAGGTGTCACGACCCGCACCCAAGGTAGGGGTACGAGTATGTGGTTACGTCCAGCCTACGTCGCAGAATCGACGGTAGAACGCTGTATAGGTCGTCCATAAATACTACAAC